>OX122900.1:16485942-16555942 GCA_944738965.1 Nebria brevicollis | reverse complement strand
AATAGAACACTTCACAAACGCTATACACATAGCAAAACGGACACACACAACCAACATTAAAGTGAACCCACACAATCTTAACTTGCCACCACACATAACACAATTAATTAAACAACGAAATCACACCAGAAGACTATGGCAGAGGACACACACTCCCCTACACAGAATACACCTCAGCACACTAAACTCACAAATTAAAACCCAAATAAAAACACACAAAAATAACACATGGTCCCTTAAACTTTCCGCCCTCAACCCCAATGACAACTCCCTCTGGCGGCTGACAAAAACACTCAAAAAACCTTACACCAGAATACCCACTCTCACACACAATAACATAACAGCTATCACCGACGAGGACATGTCAGAGTTGATAGCTAACACTTTTGAAAAAATACACGTACCACACACGCCAAACACCCCCACACAAGATAAAATCACACAAGACACACTACAATATTTAAACACTCCACATCACACTGACACCAAAACGCTGGCCAGAATCCTTACGACCCCATCCGAGTTAACCAAAATAATTAAAATCCTAAACAACCGCAAAGCTTCTGGCCCCGACCAAATAGAAAACCGTATCCTGAAAAATCTCTCAAGAAAATCCATCATCCAACTCCACTACATAATAAATTCCATAATCAAACTGCACCACTTCCCTGCTGCCTGGAAAACTGCTACTGTCCACACAATCCTTAAACCAAATAAAGTCTCATCCGCACCCACAAGTTATCGCCCTATAAGCCTTTTAAACACCCTATCCAAGTTCACCGAAAAGATCATCCTCTCCCGGGTCGACGATATCGACACAGGACAAAAACTCACACCTGATCACCAGTTTGGCTTCAGAGCCAGGTATTGCACGGTGCACCAAGTGTGCAGGATTGCAACCGATATCGCGATCCAATTCAATAAAAATAAGGTCACGGTCATGACCCTACTGGACATCGAAAAAGCCTTCGATACGGTCTGGACAGTAGGACTCGTGGCCAAACTTATCTCCTTCCAATTCCCTCCCACTATAACCAAACTGATCTACTCGTACCTCACAAACCGATCCTTCACAATCAAAATTAATAATTCCCTCTCAAACCGTAAATCCATTGTAGCAGGAATTCCACGAGGCAGCGTCCTTGGTCCTAAACTCTTTAACCTGTACATTAGTGACATCCCCACATTCCCGAATACACAACCAGCCCAATACGCAGACGACACAGCAATATACTCACACTCTTTCAGCACCCAAGTAGCCACAAAACAAACACAAATACACATAAATATATTAGAACACTACTGGGACACGTGGAAAATAAAAATAAACACAAACAAAACCGAAACCATAGTCTTTACACGTAAATTCACACACACCAGATTATTCACACCACTCGAAATACACAAACAAAAAATCACACCTATAAACAAAGTAAAATACCTGGGAATACACTTATACAGAACACTAAGACACAACCAACATATTAAACACGCAATATACAAAGCATTAGCCGTAATTCGCAACCTTTATCCTCTGCTTGTTAAAAATAGCTCCCTAACTGTAAAAAATAAACTCCTCATTTATACATCAATCATTCGCCCCATCATCAGGTATGCGGCCCCGGTCTGGTGTAACGCACCGGTCACCACCACCCTACCACTGCAACGGCTGCAAAATAAAGTTCTTCGCCTGGCGACCAGCTCTGGAAGATACACAAGCATAACACAATTACACGAAGACACAAACATAACTTACATCCGTGATTACATCCAAGACACATCACAAAATTTTTACAAAAGCACACAATTTAATTCAAATCCACTTATAAGAAACATCACACAAATTCGCGACAACAACACCACATGTAGACTAAAACACAAGCTTCCCTACCAAGACTTGCCCATATTTCATGAGGAGTTTCATGAGCAGAACACCTAATCTAACACATACAACGATACCTTACACAACAGAACACAAACAAAACATCTCTCACACACACAAAAATGTACCATCAATCATCCATAATGTTTTGTTATATAAAATATAAGTGATTTTAAATTAGTTAAGTTAATTTGTAAGTTTTAACAAAAATAATTTTCATTATGTAAAATATTTAAATGGGTTTTTGGTACCTCCTTTTCCACAAATTACAATCCCAATACACAAATAAAAATAAAAATTATAACAAAGACAATCACACAATGTTTAAGCGCACAACGCAATTACACACATACACAGATATATACTCCCCATGTGAGTAGGAGCTCTGACAAAACCAACCATGTTGTCCAAACATTAGTTTATAAGAAAATTAATGTACTAAAATAAAAACAATAAAGAACATTGAAAATGAAAGATCGGCGTGAAACCGATGGTCGCGGGTTCGAGTCCTGCCGTATCCGTTACTTTTTCAACTGCTTAAAAAATTATTCTATTATGATGAAATTGAGGAAATGTTACCTCTTACCAATACAGAAATAGAACAATATAATACTAATAATAATTGTACTTTATGTGGGTGTAGCTATACAGAAGAAAATTAAAAAGTACGCCATCATGATCATTTGACTGGAAAATATATAGCGCCTCTTTGTAATACTTGTAATTTAAAATGCCAAAATCCTAAATTTGTGCCTGTATTTTTCCATAACTTGTTCGGTTACGATTCGCATTTATTTATCAAAGAACTTACTTATGATGACCAAGAAATAGATTTAATCCCATGTAATGAAGAACGGTATATAAGTTATACTAAACATACAGATGATCTACAAATTAGATTTGTGGATTCATTTAAATTTATGTCGAGTGGTTTGGAAAATCTTGCAAAGAATTTAAAAAAAGAACAAAAAACATCATTGACTAAATACTTTAAAGAAGATGAGGTTGACTATGTAACTAAGAAACTAGCATATTGCTATGAATACATGGATTCATGGTCAAGATTTACAGAGACAAGTGTTCCACCTAAATCGGAATTTTATAGCGAACTAAACGATTCAAACATAAGTGATACAGACTATGAACATGTATTAAATGTATGGAATAAATTTAATATGCAAAATCTAGGAGACCTTCATGACTTGTATGTAAAAACAGATATATTATTGTTGGCGAAAATATTTGAGAATTTCAGATTAATATGCTACAATTTATACAAATTAGACACAGCATGGTACTTTACAACACCTGGACTAACATGGGATGCAATGTTAAAATATACAAAACAGGCATTAGAGTTAATATCTGACTATGATATGATTTTAATGATTGAAAAAGGTATTAGAGGAGGAATAGCACAGTGTTGTAAGCGGTATGTAAAGGCAAATAATAAATACATGGAAGATTATGACCCTGCAAAATCATCTAATTATTTAATGTATTTAGATGCCAATAATTTATATGGTTCGGCAATGTCGCAGAAGATGCCAAATGCAGGTTTTGAATGGGCCAGTAAAAATATTAATTTAAATCTAGCGGATGATGCAAATGAAGGATATATTGCTGAAGTTGATTTAGAATATCCCATGGAGTTACATGATTTACATAAAGATTTACCACTGGCACCCGAATCAAAAAGTCCACCAGGATCTAATCAATATAAATTACTAACTATACAGGATAACAAAAATAGATATGTTTTACATTATAGAAGCTTGAAATAATATCTATCAAAGGGAATGGTATTAAAACAGGTACACAGAGTAATAAGTTTTAGACAATCTTATTGGTTAAAGAATTATATAGACTTGAATACGGAAATGAGAAAGAAAGCAAGTAGTGAATTCGAAAAGGACTTTTACAAATTAATGAATAACAGCATATTTAGAAAGTCTATGGAAAACATTAGAAAATATGTAAACATAATACTATGTCCAAATGCTAAAAATAGTGAAAAGCTTATAAGCAAACCAAACTTTAAACATAGAAACATCTTTACTGAAAATCTTGTGGCCATACATATGAATAAAACTAAAATAACATTCAACAAACCAATTTACATTGGTTTGTCTATATTAGATATATCAAAAGAGTTAATGTATGATTTCCATTATAATGTTATGAAACAAAAATATAAGCATAATATAGAGTTACTCTATCAAGATACGGATTCCTATATTTATAATATTATCACGGAAGACTTTTATGAAGACATGAAACATATGATAGATCACCTTGATACATCCGACTATCCTGTTGATATTAAATATAACATACCCATAGTGAACAAAAAGGTACTTGGAAAAATAAAAGATGTAAATATGGGCTCTCCAATGACAGAATTTGTTGGCTTAAAGGCAAAAATGTATGCGTTTGATGTATTAGGTAAAACAGTTCAAAAGAAGGCAAAAGGTACCAAGAATAATGTAGTTAAGAATAATATTACTATTGACGATTATAAAAACTGTTTATTTAATAGCGAGAAGATGTCCAGATCAAAGACTACTATTAGAAGTGTAAAACATGACATTTATTCCATCAATCAAAATAAAATTGCTCTGAATCCTGCCGATAATAAAAGATATATACTAGAAAATGGGTTTGACACATTACCATGGGGTCCCTATTCTATTAATAAAAATGAACGGTAGATATATAAATATTTAAATAATAGATATATAAAAATAATTGTAGATATTTAAATTAAAATATTTAAACAATATATATAAAAAATAATTGTAGATATTTAAATTAAAATATTTAAATAATAGATATAAAATATAATTGTAGATATTTAAATTAAATATTTAAATAATAAATATAAAAAATAATTGTAGATATTTAAATTACTTATTTAAATAATAGATATAAAAAATAGTTGTAGATATTTAAATTAAAATATTTAAATAATATATATAAAATATAATTTTAGATATTTAAATTAAAATATTTAAATAAAATTAATGTAGTTAAGATAAAATGTTCTCATTAAAGCGACGGCTATATTTACCATTTGCCATATCTTTCTTCATATTTATGGCTAGAAAATCATATTTCTTTTTCCAACAAAAATTACAAAGATCTCTAAGCTTTTCTATACTCATATCCGTGCCAGCGAAATCATTATATGCATGTTTTAAATTAGTACTATCAGTAAAGTTACAAAGTATAATATAGTTTGCATTAACTCTGACCATCTGTTTCGGTATGCGGCTTAATGTTTGACATGTGCATATACAACAAAGACCATAATGTCTACCTCTACTAAAGTAATCGTCAAGTATTTTTATTTTTCGTGTATCAATATCATCAAATATTGCTACTGAATTAGGTTTTACATTTTCTACAGGTGTAACGTCTTCAGCATTTTCAAATTTGTAAAAGCCTATACGATTTTTCAAATGACTATTCATTTCATTTACAAACTCTTCAAGATATTTGTATTTTAGTTGATGTAATGATTTTGAATAAACATATATATTTTGATATATTAAACCGTTATGCGTATCTGCTAACATTTGTAATATAATGTCTGTTTTACCACAATTTGATGGTCCACATATTATACATCATATAGTGTTGGGGAAATATTTATATCTATTTTGTTGCTCTTCTTCCATAGTTAAATTCTCTAAACCTTTTCCTACTTTTTTAATTTTAAACTCCATTTATTAGAGATTAAAAGTCTTTTACTACCGTGTTTGTCAAGCTACTATATTTAATATTTGTATCACTAACTATCAGACAGTGTACAATAGTATTTTCTGGAAACTTTTTATTAAACTAAAAGTCAATCTTAACATCTGTAATTGATTCCTTTATGGTCTCGTTTTGATATAAACAATCTATAACAAATATTGGATAGTTTTTATTAAACTCATATTTAGAAACAATAGGTGCATTAATATGTTTGTTATTAAGGAAATATGTCTTTTGAAAGTTTTTAAACATTGTGTATACACTACTATAGTCATTGTGTTCAGTATCTAACATTAAGTTTGCCTGTGGATAGCCATCGTTGTTTAATAATGCTTTTATATCATGCAGGTCAATGAAATCAAATTTTGAATTATCTACAGTTACATATGTATCACGATTTTTAGAAAGCGCTATGATAAAATATTTTGGACGTTTTGCTAGGGTTGCTACTCGCCATATATATTTCATCACTTCTTTAGGAATTGTAGGATTACATTCATAAGTCCATGAATTATAATTTATTATTTGCTGTTTGTTTGAAGCTATAAGATTTATAATTTCTATTTGTTTTTCCAATGTGGGAATTACTAGTGGCATACTCCAATATACTTCTGAAATATTAATTTGCAAATTGTCTTTTAATGTCACAGGTGCTAATAAACAATTTGAATCATCGGTTGCTCTAAGTAGTTGTAGTTCCTGACTGACACGTAAAATAGCTTTATTATATGTTTCAAATACACCGAAAATATTTTTAGTGGTACAGTAATGGAAAAATATCCCTTTTCATCTAAAACATTCTCAGTGCCCCAGCCATCAAACATGTCTTGTTTATTAAAAGTAGTTAAACCTTTAATTGTTGTTGTATAACCTGGAGCAATAACTACTTCTACTTCTATACTGGATATTAAATATTTTATTTGGGAATAGAGATGCATTATACCATTTTGAACAAATGGAATCGTCTTATAATTAGCTGATGTCAGTGGGGTACCTTTGCCTATAATCTGACCGGCTATTACAAGATTACTGTTTGCAGTGTCATAAATAACATCCTGATTGGGTACTTTAATCTCTGTAAATGTATTTGGTGTATTAATTCTACCTACTATCATAGGTAAATATTTTATATATTGGTAACGCTGGATAGGTGGCTTATGTACTCGCTCATTAATAGAATAATCAAATATTGCTGTATCCATTTATATAGAAAAAAATATTACGTTTTTCTTATATGTTTTTTTTTTTTTTTTTTTTATTAATTGATCTACAATCTGTCTTCTAGCGGACAATAAGTAAATATTTTGACGTTTGTTAGCATGTGGGATAGCTGCCCTGTGGCATGTTTCCCTTATGTACTCATCTATGCATATGCTATATGTGTGTTTGATTGGTTTTTCTAAATCTATGAGGGATGTCCAGTGGCTTGTATCTGTTTAGTCTGGATATGTCTAGGCTATTATCTAAAAGGTTAAGTGCACTGTGGTTGGGATGAATTTCGAGTCTCTTGATATATTTTTCAGTTGCATATTTGGCTTCTTCTTTCACTGTGCGCATATTAAGGTCACTGTGTATTGCTTGATTGGTCACGTACCAAGGGGCGTCCGTAATCATTCTGAGTGTCTTTGATTGGAATCTTTGTAATATTTCTATGTTCGATAAACTAGCAGAGCCCCAGAGCTGGATACCGTACGTCCATATTGGTTTCAGTATAACTTTGTAGATCAGGAGTTTGTTTTCCAATGATAGCTTGGTTTTGCGGCCCAGTATCCAGTACATTTTTTGGAGTTTTAAATTTAATTGTGTTCTCTTTTTCTCAATGTGTTTTCTCCAGTTTAGTCGTCTGTCTAGATGCATTCCTAAGTACTTGGCCTCTTCTGCTTGGGGCAATGCTTTATTGTTTAAGTAAACAGTTGGACATGTTTCTTTCCTGGTTGTATATGTAACGTGTACTGATTTGTTTTCATTTGCCTTTATTCTCCATCTTTTAAGCCAGTTTTGAATGTAAGTGAGATGATCTTGTAGCATAGCTGATGCGATTTGAGGATCTTTGTTGGAAGTTAGGATTGCCGTGTCATCTGCAAATGTAGCGGTGGTTGAGTATGGGGTTGTTGGAATGTCCGCTGTGAATAAAACGTACAGCATGGGTCCAAGCACACTGCCTTGCGGTACACCCGATTTGATTGGGTATATTTGTGAAAATTCGTTTTGGTATTTTACCTGAAAGTGTCTGTCAGTTAGGTAGGATTTTATTATTAGATATATGTTGTTTGGCAGTATTTGTTTTAGTTTACACAGAAGTCCATCGTGCCAGACTTTGTCGAACGCTTGTGTGATGTCGAGAAAGGCGGCTGAGCAGTATTCTTTCTTTTCGAGGGATTCAGTTATTACTTTGGTTACTTTATGTATTTGTTCTATTGTAGCGTGATTTTTCCTGAAGCCAAATTGATGATCGGGGATTAATTTATGTTTGGAAAGCACTAAATTTATTCTTTTAAGGAGTAGCCTTTCAAATATTTTTGATAATATTGGTAGAAGGCTAATAGGTCGGTATGAAGTAACTTCTTCTGTAGGTTTTCCAGGTTTCGGGATAAGAATAATTTGCGCAATTTTCCATTGCGAAGGAAAGTGGTTTAGTTTTAGGATGGCATTAAATATAAAGGTTATTAGTTTGGTTGCATTCACTGGTAGTTCTTTTAGTATCTTTCCCGTTATTAGATCGTATCCGGGAGCTTTCCGAATGCTTAAGTCGTGTTTGATTATTGATTGGATTTCATTTATGTTGATATTTTTTAGTGGCGGTAGTAGTTGGTTGGGATATGCCAGTATACTATGAATGTCTTGTTCTTCTGCTTCTGTTATTTCTCTTGGGTAGGGCTTAAAGACTTCAGCAAGATGTGTTGCGAAGACTTCAGTTTTTTCAATATTACTCTTTGCCCAAGTGTTATCATGCTTCCTGATTGGTGGTATTCGTTGTTGTGGTCGTTTTAGAGGCTTAGTTGCTCTCCATAGCGAGTAATCTGTTGCTTGGGTTGCAGTGAGACTCGATAGGTATTCTTGGGTGTTTTTATTGTTCCATTCATATAGCATTTCTTTGAGGTACCTGGCTGATTGGTTAAATCTGGTTTTGTCAATTGGATTTCGTGAATTTTGCCAATTTCTGCGAAGTCGTCGTTTTTCTGCTATTTTTTGCCTAATGATACTTGGATACCGAATTGTATCTTGATTTATCTTGTTGTTTGTGGGTGTTGCGTCCCAGGCTGCACATTGGATAGCTTTCACCAGATGTTCCGTTGCATTGTCAATGTCTGGGCCACTTTTCAATGGTATTTTTAAGTTTATATTTTCCTGTACTTTATGTCTAAAGTATTCCCAATCGGTGTGATTATTGTATAAAGTTGGGGGCTTGGGTATAGTTGCTACTTGTGTACTGAGGGTTATCAAGATTGGTGTGTGGTCAGATGACAATTCTATTGATGATTCTGAGTGTATGTAGCCTCTGGCTATATTGTGTGTTATGCAGAAGTCAATCTGGTCTGGAATTTTATTTCTGTCGGTTGGCCAATGTGTTGGTTCTCCTGTGGATGTATGAGATAAATGGTTGGTTAGCATTGTTTTACGTAATTCGCGGCCACGTGGTGTTATTAGTCGTGATCCCCAATCGGTATGCTTAGCATTATAATCGCCTCCTGCTATAAATCTGTTTCCAAGTGTTTTGAAAAATGTATAAAAATCGTTTTCTTTGATATTGAATTTTGGGGGGCAATACACCGCAGAGAGGGTTATAGGTCCTGTCCAATCTTCAACTACTATGCTGGTTGCTTGTATGTGCTCCATACAGAGTCCCGGTAATTCATAGTGTTTGATCGAATTTCTTATTATTATAGCTGTTCCGCCGTGGGCTGTATCATCCGGATGTGTGGTTATGTATGTTGAGTAAAAGGGTATTTTAAAATGTGTTCTAGAGGTGAAGTGAGTTTCTGACACAAGCATTATGTCTATATGGTGATTATGGATGAAGGTTTTTATCTCTTGGCTATGTTGAGCCAAGCCATTAGCATTCCAGAGTGAAATGTACAGGTTGTGCACCATTATTTTATTTTGGTGACTAGGATTGTTAACAGATTTAGCATGGTGTCCATTCTTTCTAATAGTTTTTGCATCATTTGTTCGAGTTTATCTTGTTTCGACTGTGGTATTTGTGGGTTTGTTTCATTGTTGTTGTTTATTTCAATATTTTTAGTTACTTGGGCATATGTGCCATCCGCTATTTTTGTTTGTGAGTAAGTTTGTTGTTGTTCTTTTTGTTGTTGTTGCTGCTGCTGCTGCTGCTGTTGTTGTTGTTGTTGTTGTAGTGGTGGTTGTTGCTTTTGTGCTGGATTTCTTTCTCTTGTCGGTGGGAATTTTCTTTTCTGTATTTCCTTGTAGACTATGCAGCCTTTGTAATTTGCTGGGTGTTTTCCTTGGCAGAGTGCACATGTAGCTTCGGTTGTGCTATCTTTTGTGCATTCTTTTGTAAAATGATCCTTTCCACATTTCACACAACGTGGCTGTTTTGAGCAGTATGCTTTAGTGTGTCCATAGCATTGGCACCTAGCACATTGAGGTACTTCTTTTTTGGGGTTTGGTGGTTCGATTTGCACTTTTGTGTATTGCAAGAAATTTATGTTGTATACTTCTTTATTGTTTATATTGGGAGCAAGTTCTACGAAGAATAATGGCAGAGGCTTCTTAGTGATTTTTTGTTTTATGTTGTGGATGTTTGTTACTTTGTGTCCCTTTGTTTCGATTTCTTTTTGAAGATCTTCAACATCCGTCGAATGGTGCAGATTTCTTATGACTATACGGTAGCTACGCTGTGTTTTTAGTTGGTAGGTATGGAACATTGTTTCTTTTTCTTTGAGGGTTTTCACAATTTTTCTGTAGCTTTCTATGTTGTGTGCCTGTAGCTTAACTTGACTGTTTCCAATCGTTTTCAGGAAATAGTTGTCTTGTATTGAGTCTTTGACTATATTTATCAGTGGTTTCACATCGATGACTCCGGGTATGAAGATAGGTGGTGGCTTCGGTATTTCAGGAGTCTTATCGTTAGTAGTGGTTGTTGTTTCAGTGTTTCCACTTAATATCTGAAACCGATTATAAGTTTCGGTTGGTGGCGAAGACGAGTTGTCTGATCTCATTCGAACATTTCTAGCTTCTTGGATGTCATTCTTTCTTTTAGGTTTGTTTTGGCTGATTTCTTGCCATTCCGTTTGAGTTTGGCGCGTTGGCCTATTGGCCTACGCACGGGTCTTTTTTTTTGTATTTTATTGTGATTATACTAGCACAGTGCACGATAATTAAATTTATGTAGATGTAAGAGTTAGTTGTGTAATATTTTTTTTGAAGTTTTTTTAAGAGTTAATATGTAATCTCTACACAGTGTGTTGAGCGCTCACGACACGTCCGTTCGCTACGACTGACTGTTCGAGATAGATCTTTCTTATATGTAAAGTTATTAACAAAGGTTCAGTTCTAAAGTCTATTAAATTATCAACTTGATCTATTAGTTTTAATTCCAATTTATCTATTTTATTTAATATTAGTGGATAATATGCCAAGTTAATAGGTTGCTCAATTATATCATAACCAGGTCTTACTTTTAGAAAAAATTCATATATTGTACTAGTTTCTGTCGAGCCGATATACCATCCTTTTGTAATATTTGAACATACTTTGATAGTCTTAACAGGAAATATATCCAAAGTGTCATCAGACATGTGCAGTATGTTTGGCTCTAGTACCCTTTTATTAAATCCCAGCAATGGTCCTATTGAGTTATATGTTGTAAAGTCGATGCTATAAATACTTTTAATCATATTTTTCATAGTATTGTCATTTGGTTTTAATGTGAATCCTATACCGATAATTTCTTCTAGTATGTCTTTCAAGTCTTTATATCTATATGTACCATCATCAATTTTAATTGTTTTACTAACACCCTCTTTAATATAAGTAAAAGTATTATTTTTTTGTTTTTCTGATACATTTGGAATAGTAAATGATGTTTTTAAACTTTTCAGACACAATTCATACCTACCATCTGATAAATCTAGTGGGGGAAATAATTACTAATTAAAATAGATTGATTCAAATTTTTATAATTATCTAATGTGAGGGTACCCATTTATTATAAAAGAAATTATATATAAATTCTATACATAACTTTCCACAATTTGTTTCACTATATGACTGTTGTCTGTCATAATTATAATATATTTCAGCCTTATTAAAATACTTTACTAATTTTATTTCAGAGTTTAAGTTTCCATAACTATCAAAATAGTAAACTTTATTATCAATTTTTACTTTCTTATATGCAGTATAAGTAAGTATTGTAATCATGACAAATTTCGAACTCGAGATTTTAACGGCAATAAACGTTTTGACCTTCCCTGAATCGATTCCGACTATTTTTGGAATGACGTCCGTCTGTGTGTGTGTGTGTGTGTGAGTGTGTGTCTGTGTGTGTGTGTGTGTGTATGTTCTCTACAGCCTAAACGGTCGAAGCTAAAATTATGAAACTTTAAACTTAAGATTTGCATATGCATGAGGTGTGCACCTCCTATTTTTGAAAAAAATATTCAAAGCGGAAGTGCCTGTTTACTCTAGTCATCTTTTGCAGTTTCTGCAATTACGCAAAAATGGTTACAAATACAGAAAAATTTCTTGAGCAAGAATTAAAGGTATTTATATTTGGCACAACTTCTGTTTGAAATATTTTTCCAAAAAGAGTACTGGTTTCAAAATAAATTTCTGCTTATTATATATATTATTACATAAATCGTATCATCTGTGCCTGTCAATTGTTTAACAAAATAGACTTAAATAATTTGAAGTTTGACATTTTATATTGTTTCTAAGAAATATATTTACTGTAAAAGCGATCTAAAGGTTAGAACAAATATTATAAATTAGAAAAATAAGATAACTACGATTTGGTTTAACCCATATGCGTATAAGAAAGTTCGGTGCATGACACTGCAGATATTTATATAAGCTACCCAGTGAGTACCTGGTCCCGAATTAGAATGTAAATTAATTATACCTGATTCATTCTTGTTAATTGGTTTAGGCAAAGTGTCATCCATAAATACACCTCTAAAATATGGAAGTCTTAACTCTTTAGCATATTTCAATATTTCTATATTTGACAATGGTCTCTCTGGTATCAATTTTTTTTTATTTTTCCTCCACGTTTCTGTTTATTATATGCAGGATCGCCTATATACATCCCATTACCAAAAACCTTCTTGCCTACCTTTTTACCTGCTTGCAACATTGCACCTGTTCCTAGAGCGGCTAATGCACCTTTAATTACTGTCATTACAGCTGGAATTGCGAATGGAAGAAAGCCGCCATTTTTTACAGCAATATCAGATAATGCACCGCCTAATTTTAGACATGATCCTTTTATTATTGGTGCTGCTGGCAAAAGTATTACACCACCTTTCTTGTCTGTTAAACTATTTAATAATTGCGTTGTTGGTAAATCAATACTGCCTTTTACATTTTCTAATTGATTTACAATATCCTGTACATTGTTTGAATTAGAGTTTTGTAATGCCGCCATTAACATTGTGACAGGAATAGGTATTTTTGATGGAGGACTTATTTTTTTTATCTGAGATGCAGATAATTTTATAGTAGCTCCTACTCCTTCCTGTTTAGCTTTTGGAATTTTATTTAATTGACTTTTACTCAATATTTCTGCCATTTCCACTGATTTATTAGTACAAAAATTAAGCCCCATTCCCATTTTACGTTTCGCTTTCATTATACTTGTAACTGATCGAGCAGCTATTTTTTCTTTAAAACTTGCATTTTTATCTAATACTCTATTCCATGCTTTATTTTCTAATATATAATCATTTTTATTTCTGTTGTATACATCTGTATATTTAGAATAAGCTATGTCATGTTCTCGGCAAGCCTCATCTAATCCGTTAACTCCTTTATCACCTCTTGCTAATCGCTTTTCTAACTTGGTACCTGGACCACAGTAATTATAACCTGGTATATGTACTTCAAGCGGTAATTTATTTATTAAACTATTTACAAATCCAGATCCTTCTTTTTTCCTAATTTATAAAGAAACATTTTCCCGTTCTAAATGGAAGATTATCTTGAAAAACGTAAATATGTTTACCGCAAATCTTATAAACATTATAGTAAAATTAATCTAGGTATGCATTTGGGCGAAGTTTTTTTTATAGGCGGTAGTTTATCAGCGATAGCAATGCCCTTATTATCAGTTATCGCTGTCGGGTCACCTTTACTTATGTGTGTCACTAAACTCTTAAATATAAAAGAAAAAATGATTGAATTCAAGAAATGCTACGATTTTTATAATAATTTACTATTAACATTTAAATCTGGTGAAATATTAGAGGCTCAAATATTTATTAAGGAACGCGAGTTTATTATAAACATTAATTACTTTTGCGTTGAGAAATATTTAAAAGAAAAAAAGTTGAACGGTTATGATGCAATGTGAAGTGTTCTAGATTATTCTGTATTAGTAACAGTCTTTAAAATACCTTTGCAGCGTGAACATATACAAAAATCGTTGAATAAAATTTCATAAAAGAAGTGGCAGAAAATTACTAGTATAATAGAAATAAAGTGCTTAATGACAACTTCAAGTTTGTATTATTAATTAATAATTTATATATTTAATATATTAAAATATGTATATAGGGTAAAACGACCAGTTTCGGCACATCGCTAGTAATGGCACAGGTATCAAAAACTTGGTTTTATACGTTTAAAACTGTGCAAATGCGTAGGTATAACAACGATTTAAATATTTATATATAGTTTTAAACAAGAAAAAACCTTTAGAACGTCCATTTTAAAATTATTAATTAAAAAAAAAACGAATATTGTTTAGCGATATCAAAATTGTACTTTTCACAGCCATTTCTAGTTAGTTTACGGTTACCATAGCTTAAGCAATTACAATCATATTTACTAGAAAAACGTATTTTTTTAATATGTTCCTGGTTAAATAAACTAAATGAATAGTTCATCGAAACATTTCAAATGTTGAATATTGACTTTTTTTTATTTTTTAATATTAAAAACACGTGTTCTTTAATTGGTATGAAATTTGAAGAACGCGCCAATAATGGCACACTTTATGCTTACAGCGCTTTTCTATTGAGCGGCCGCTGCTATAAATAAAATAGTAAACAGAGACTCTCTGACAGTAAGCAAGTGAGGTTAGAATATTAATGTTTTTACATATTTCTTATAACAAGAACAAATTTTAACTACAGATAAATAATTCTTTAAAAGGTATGTATCAGTTATTATTTACATTATACGTACACTGAAATTTTATTGATTATCTCATAAAAAATAAAAATCTAAAACATGACCTATTTAATTTATTTTTGTATTCGTTTGAATAAATTATTTTTATTTTAGTGAAAACTGGTAAAAACAATGACATCGTTAATAAAAAGGGTAAAAAGAAGTGTGAAAAATCAAGAATTAGAACCAAAACCTCTTATACAGGTGGGGCAAAACAACCTCCCTAGTTTCAACAGAGAATTGTGAAGCTAGCAGAGGTCGTAACAGGGTAGGAATGGCGTGAATGGCGGCAGAAAGATATGCCGTGTGTATGTGTTACAAAAGGATTCAGTCGTAAACACAATGTAGACGAACGAGCAGCGCGCTTTTGCCGTGGAAGCATACATACGCGAAAAGGAGTCTGTAATCGCCGCCCAGCACATTTCCATCTTTCTGGCGTTGTAAATAAACAAAATTTTCAATATTGGTGCGAAAACAATCTGAGGGTGATCCACGAGAAGCCTCTGCATAGTGATCGTGTCACAGTTTGGTGCGCAGTTACCGTCAATTCTGGGCGCTATATGAACATGCTCCAGAATTTTTTTGCCCCTGCTCTTAAAGAACTTGGTCTCGAGAATGTCTGGTTTCAGCAGGACGGGGGGGAAGCCACAGCCCACACAGCGCGGGCATCAATGCTGGTTTTGAAGGAAACAATCCGCACGGAAATTCACCGTATACCTGAAGAAATGCTTGAAAGGGTTTTGCAAAACTTCAAAAGTCGCTTGCAGCAGTGTGTAGACAATGAAGGACAACACTTGGCCGATATGATTTTTAAAACTACATAAGATAAAACTGGCCATGTAACTACTTTATTTTATTGAAATAAATTTTTTGTATCTCGACTCCTTTTTCTTTAATTCACTTGCAAAACTAGGGAGGTTGTTTTGCCCCACCCGGTACACTTGAAAAAATACTTTTATCTGAAATTACAAGATGAAAAGTATTCTTATCTAAAAAAATAACTAACTAGAAAAGATTTCAATTTTTCATTGTTCACAAAATTTTAATGCAAGAAAAGTATTAAAAATTTTGATGTAATATACCTATTTATAAGTAATTTTAATATTTCGATTAAAAATTATTATTTAATTAAAATATAATTTGCATTATAGATAAAGAATAATATTGTTGTCTACATTTATAATTTAGAACTTTATAAATATGAAACTTAGCTTTAGATAGGTATAGTACCTACCTCTATAATTTAAAAATTTATAAAATAAAGCTACTGCAAGTGTTTTTTTTATAAATATATACCTAAATTTTAGGAAATCCAAGCTAAAATATATAAATTTATAACTATATTTGCCGTGCTATTACTAGAAAGGACTGTGCGCTAAAAGGCAACCACCGTCTAAAAACTGGCATTTTAACATCGAATTATAAATTGTGAACAAAATTACCTAAAACATTAATAAACAATTTAATTTTTTTTTTTAACTTTGTAAAACACTTAAACTTTAAAAATTTTCAATTATTATATAAATATATTATCCATATTTTTTTTAATCCTCAAAAGAGTAGAGAATTTTCTTAACTGTGCCAAAACTGGTCGTTTTACCCTATGTTATATATGTATTTATTATATATATTTATATAGTTAAATATTTATATATTTTACATATGTATATAGTTATATATTTATATAGTTTTATAGTTATATATTTATATTTTTATATATTTAAATAGTTATATATTTAAATAGTTATATATTTTATATTTCTATATGTAATATATTTGATATATTTTATATATTTATTGTCTAATTTTATATAAATTTCCAGTACTCAACGAGATACCGCCATGTCAATAGAATGACGTAATAACCTACCGCATTAGTTATATGGCGCAATACCACCGCGGTGATACTTATTTAAATTTATATTATGTTGAATAATTTTATTTTGCATTTATATTTTCTGTAAAACATTTCTTGCATATATGACACGATCACTATGCAGAGGCTTCTCGTGGATCACCCTCGGATTGTTTTCGCACCAATATCGAAAATTTTGTTTATTTACACCGCCAGAAAGATGGAAATGTGCTGGGCGGCGATTACAGACTCCTTTTCGCGTATGTATGCTTCCACGGCAAAAGCGCGCTGCTCGTTCGTCCACATTGTGTTTACGACTGAATCCTTTTGTAACACATACACACGGCATATCTTTCTGCCGCCATTCACGCCATTCCTACCCTGTTACGACCTCTGCTAGCTTCACAATTCTCTGTTGAAACTAGGGAGGTTGTTTTGCCCCACCTGTATAAGAGGTTTTGGTTCTAATTCTTGATTTTTCACACTTCTTTTTACCCTTTTTACTAACGGTGTCATTGTTTTTACCAGTTTTCACTAAAACAAAAATAATTTATTCAAACGAATACAAAAATAAATTAAATAGGTCATGTTTTAGATTTTTATTTTTTATGAGATAATCAATAAAATTTCAGTGTACGTATAATGTAAATAATAACTGATACATACCTTTTAAAGAATTATTTATCTGTAGTTAAAATTTGTTCTTGTTATAAGAAATATGTAAAAACATTAATATTCTAACCTCACTTGCTTACTGTCAGAGAGTCTCTGTTTACTATTTTATTTATAGCAGCGGCCGCTCAATAGAAAAGCGCTGTAAGCATAAAGTGTTTTGTTTATTGGTGGCTCTTCCAAATTTTATACCAATTACTAGAACACGTGTTTTTAGAATTTAAAAAAAAAATCAATATTCAGCATTTGAAATGTTTCGATGAACTATTCATTTAGTTTATTTAACCAGGTACATTTTAAAAAAATACGTTTTTCTAGTAAATATGATTGTAATTGCTTAAGCTATGGTAACCGTAAACTAACTAGAAATGGCTGTGAAAAGTACAATTTTGATATCGCTAAACAATATTCGTTTTTTTTTAATTAATAATTTATAATGGACGTTCTAAAGGTTTTTTCTTGTTTAAAACTATATATAAATATTTAAATCGTTGTTATACCTACGCATTTGCACAGTTTTAAACGTATAAAACCAAGTTTTTGATACCTGTGCCATTACTAGCGATGTGCCACTACTGGTCGTTTTACCCTATGTGTATGTTTATTAAATTTTATATTTTCTTTAAGACATTTCTTATATTCAACTATTATGTGCATTTATAATAAAACTTTTTTGTGGTCATATTTATTTTCTTTAAATAAATTCTATATCATTTTATTACCTATTTTTACGTTATATTTTAAACTATGACGATTGCTCACCATCCTTCCAAATTAAATTATTATCATCATTTGTTTGTTATATTTAATTATATTTACCTAATTTATATATTTATTTTTGTTTAAACATATTCAATATATTTTTTTTTATATTTTTAACTATTCGTTTAAACAAATTCTATATCATGCATCTCTCTAGTACCTATTTTCTTCATACCGTTATATTTTAAACTAGGAGGATTACTGTTCAACTCTTCAATACTTGGTATAAATCTATTATACCGTTCAGGTAATGATACTTTAAAATTCTCTATACCAACTATTATTTGCTCACCATACTTTCCTTCAATTACCTCAAAATATTCGATTTTATACGTTTTATTCTCCAACTCTGACAATTTTCTAAATTGTGAATTGCTACTATTTAGCAAACTCGCTAATTCGTTTTTATTCTCCATTTATTAGGGAAAAAATTTGTCTATACGTTCAGGTTTGTCAATTTACACTTTTTGTACATTTTACTAAAAATAGGGCAAAAGTACTCTTTTATGGGCATTTTCACGGTTTTTCTAGCAAAAAAGCGTAAAAATAGGGCTTTTATGGGCATTTTTCACGGTTTTTCTAGCAAAAACCGGGGTACGTTCAGGTTTTTTTGAGTTAGAACGCTCAATTATACACTACTCGTGTGTGCGTGTGTGCGTGCGTGCGTGCGTGTGCGTGTGCGTGTGCGTGTGCGTGTGCGTGTGCGTGTGCGTGTGCGTGTGCGTGTGCGTGTGCGTGTGCGTGTGCGTGTGCGTGTGCGTGTGCGTGTGCGTGTGCGTGTGCGTGTGCGTGTGCGTGTGTGCGTGTGCGTTTGTTTGTGTGTGTGTGTGGGCGTGTGTGTGTGTGTGTGAATGTGTGTGTGCGTGTGTCTGTGTGTGTGAGAGGTTTATGAGGTTTGTGAGGTTTGTGAGGTTTGTGATGTTTGTGGGGTTTGTGAGGTTTGTGAGGTTTGTGTGGTTTGTGAGGTTTGTGTGGTTTGTGTGAGCGGGTGCGGGTGCGTGCGTGCGCGGGGGCGTGCGTGCGTGAGTACGTGCGTGCGTGCGTGCGTTAGTGCGTGCGTGCGTGCGTACGTGCGTGCGTGCGTGTGGGTGTGTGGGTGTGTGGGTGTGTAGGTATGTGTGCGTGTGTGTGCGTGTGTGTGCGTGTGTGTGCGTGTGTGTGCGTGTGTGTGCGTGTGTGCGCGTTTGTGTACGTGTGCGTGTGCGTGTGCGTGTGCGTGTGCGTGTGCGTGTGCGTGTGCGTGTGCGTGTGCGTGTGCGTGTGCGTGTGCGTGTGTGCATGTGTGTGCGTGTGTGTTCTATACAGCCTAAAGGGTTGAAGCTAAAATTATGATTTTATTTATAAATTTGCATACGCCTGTGGTGTGCACCACCTATTTTTAAAAAATATATTCAAAGCGGAAGTGCCTGTATACTCTAGTCATTTTTTGCAGTTTCTGCAAATACTCAAAAATGGTTATAGTTACAGAAAATTTGTATGAACAAACATTAAAGGTTTTTATATTCAGCACAACTTTTGTTCGAATTTTTTTTCCAAAAAGGGTACTGGTTTAAAAATAAATTTCTGCTTATTATATTTATTTTTTATTTTTACATAAATCGTATCAGCAGCGCCTGTCAATTGTTTAACAAAATAGCCTTTCATAATTTGAAGTTTGACGTTTAATATTTAATCAAAGAAATATATTTAGTGTAAAAGCAATCTAAAGGTTAGAACAAATATTATAAATTAGATAAATAATGAAACTACGATATGGTTTAACCCAAATGCGTATAAGAATGTTCGGTGCATGACACTGCAGATATTATTGTCTGTGGTTTTATTAGTATCTCCTCCACTATGCCCCAAAACATACTCGTCATATTGGAAGTTATTCAAGATGAAGAATTGCTGATGGTTTTATAAAATTTATTATGATAAGTATTTACAATAAATCTTATGTGATTGATTAAAAATCAATTTTTATTTAGTGTTTTAAATATCTGCACTATAAAATAAATATTATCTAAACAAAGAAATTATGATTCCTACTAAAACTTTGTTTATTTATCAAAGGATAATTATCTTATATATATATTATATTTAATTTCACAGTAACAAATTAATACAACGCCTGATAAGTAAACGTCCGCATGTTTCATAAGCAGCGCTCTTGCATTCAATCCAAGGAATGATTGTGGAATCATTTTCTCTAAACTCTCCTTAAAATAACAAACAAAAATACGTGCGTTGCAGTTAGGTTCCCGAGTTATTATTCTTTAAAATATATTATTTATGGTTGGACATAAAAAAACTCTAATACACAATATGGTGGTTTCTGTTGTAATATCAATGAAGTAAATTACCATAAAATACAATAAAATACCAAAGAATAACAGTCGAAGACATATATACAACAAATGAGTTCAGTTGTCATATTTATTTAATTGTATCAGTTATTTCAATATAAAATGTTATCAAGTATCTCTAGTGTATTCTTTAGCAATTTACAACAGGTTATGGGCCCAGGGATGGCATCAAACATTTGTAACGCTATCTGGCCTGGTGTGGCCCACGTAACAATGTCCCCCTTTCGTGTGTGCTGGTTGCCTGGTGCTCGGGCGCCTTCAGCGGATACGGCTTTACGGTCGCACTTACTAGAGGGGTTGCCGGGGATAGCTGCAGTGGGAAGGTTCAGGGTTGTTGAAAGAAAACTTGCGATTTAATTATCTCGTGGCTTTTATTTATCCCTTGGTTTCACTCCAAAGAAAATACAGAGGACTCTGTCGGTGCCGGTGACGGGGTATGGTCGAAGTTATGGCTAAAATCCCGACATGGCACGGGCCGGTAACATGTCCGCTAGTTGGGAGCGGTGTAGTATTTGCCCTAGAGACTAAATAGAACAAAACTCGCGAACCGGTAAATTTACCGGTTGGTGAAACGGCCGGTAATCGCGTCTAGTTACCGCTAGGAGAGCCACAGCTGCCGCTAGACAGGGGAACAGTAACGCGAAGCTACGGGAGCGAGAGTATCGCGAACCGGTAAAAAGAACGGTTGATAAAAACGGTCGGAAACTACACCTAGCTACTGCCAGGAGAACCACGGTTGCTGCTAGGCACGGTAAAAGTAACGCGGAGTTACGCGAACGAGAAGTCGCGAACCGGTAAAGAACGGTTAATAAAAACGGTCGGAAACTACACCTAGCTACTGCCAGGAGAACCACGGCTGCTGCTAGGCACGGTAAAAGTAACGCGGAGTTACGCGAACGAGAATATCGCGAACCGGTAAAGAACGGTTAATAAAAACGGTCGGAAACTACACCTAGCTACTGCCAGGAGAACCACGACTGCTGCTAGGCACGGTAAAAGTAACGCGGAGTTACGCGAACGAGAATATCGCGAACCGGTAAAGAACGGTTAATAAAAACGGTCGGAAACTACACCTAGCTACTGCCAGGAGAACCACGGCTGCTGCTAGGCACGGTAAAAGTAACGCGGAGTTACGCGAACGAGAATGTCGCGAACCGGTAAAGAACGGTTAATAAAAACGGTCGGAAACTACACCTAGCTACTGCCAGGAGAACCACGGCTGCTGCTAGGCACGGTAAAAGTAACGCGGAGTTACGCGAACGAGAATATCGCGAACCGGTAAAGAACGGTTAATAAAAACGGTCGGAAACTACACCTAGCTACTGCCAGGAGAACCACGGCTGCTGCTAGGCACGGTAAAAGTAACGCGGAGTTACGCGAACGAGAATATCGCGAACCGGTAAAGAACGGTTAATACAAACGGTCGGAAACTACACCTAGCTACTGCCAGGAGAACCACGACTGCTGCTAGGCACGAAAAGAACGGAAAGAAACGGTGTGGATGACGTACGCAAACGTCTCGTACTCACCACGCGGTTTGTAAACCTTGGTGTCGACCAGGAAAACCACGGTCAAGACAATCTCGGCAAAATCTCGAAGCACTATGTATCGACCAGGAAAGCCACGGTACAGATACTCGGTGTAGAGTGAGTTTACGCTTCAACTAGGGCCTGTATATATACTAGGCTGCTAATTAAACGTTTCGAGGCTTGCAAAGAAACCTGCCTCGATCTGAAAATAAAATAAAAGTTGGATCGTTCGCAGCCAAGAATCGAACCCCGGACCTCTAGAACGGTAGTCAAGCACCTTAGCCCCGTAGCCATGGTGCTTGCTGTATGAATGACCATAACTTCGTCACATCCCTCCCTAACTTAACTAAAGAAAGCGGCTGTGTAACCCCCAACACATACTTATTTATAATGAAAAAACCATAACAAAAAAATAAAAATACAAAAAAACATAACAAAAATAAATGTATCCAAAACCTTAAATTATAACTATACTAGGGGGCGTTGCCTGACGGGGACGCCTTCTTCTTCCTCCTGCGTCTCCTTGCGGTTCGGGGTGCGGTCGGGTCCATGACCGTGACGTACTTCAGGCCACCTCCTGGGGCTGGCATCAGTACGCGTCTCCGGCGGGTGGCAGACTGCGGGTTCGTGGCGGGGGGTTCGGTTGGCAGCAGAATCGGTGGCTGGGCCTCTGAAGGGGGTGCGCGGGTCGGAAGCGGGGTCATGCCACGTAGTGAGGCTAGGGGGGACGCGATGGGGGATGCGTCCAGCCGCAAATAGTCCTCCGGGTTTGATGGCATTACCGCCACCAGCGGAGGTCTGTGGTGAGGCGGGGTGGCTGGTAGTGGCGAGATTGGTGCCGGCGCTGGGCTCCAATGGCAGAGCAGCACCGCCTTCTTGGTTGGCACTGGCTGCTGGGCGACCCTGCGCATCGGCGCCATTCGTCGAGGCGTCCTTGGCGGTGACCATAGAGGCCCCCAGGGTCTCGGTGGTGTTTTGGGATCGTCCAGCGGGCATTTCCACACCAGGCAGGCATTCAGGAGCACCCTCTCGCTCGGTTTTATGGGTGAAAGTAACTCCATCAGGGGTTGTGTCTGAAAATGCAGGTTTCAAGTCTTTAACATGTATGTTGGCTAAGTTTTTGCCATTTTTATTGCGGAGATTATAGGTCTGGTAGGACACGCGCTTGTGAATGGTCCACGGTCCGGAGTACTTGGGACAGAGTTTGGCGGCAACACCCTTGCTTGCGGATGAAAGCGGGTGTTCACGTCGCATGACTTTGTCGCCTTTATCGAACGTGAGAGTTCGGTGCCTCAAGTTATAGTGGGTGCTTTGCTTGGTGGCCGCATGAGCTATATTTATGCGCGCCAGCTCCTGTACGTCTTTGAGTGCTTGCAGGCGGTTGAGATGTTCCTCGGATAATTGCGGTTCGTCGGTACCCTCCGTCGTTGTGCTGCCAAGCACTCCCGTAGGTAGGGTTGGCTCTCGTCCGAAGTTTAAATAGGCAGCGGAGTATCCAGTGGAACTGTGTCGGCTGGTATTGATTGCCAGCATGAATTCCGGGATCAGCGCATCCCATTGCCGTTGGTTGGTTTGGCAGAATTGTGCTAGCATCGGCTTTAGAACCCGGTTCACCCTCTCAACCAGATTTGCTTGTGGCGTATATGGCGGGGTTCGGTGATGGTGGATATTGTATTCTTGTAATATATTGCGCACTGTTTTGTTGTCGTACTCCTTGCCGTTATCGGAGATCATGGTCTTCGGGCAGCCATACCGACATAGAATCAACTCGCGAAGTGCAAGGATGATCGCCGCGCCGTTGGCTTTCCTTAAGGGCCGACACTCAATCCACTTCGTTAGCCTGTCTTGGAATACGACGACGTATTCGAATCCACGGCTGGACCTGGGCAATGGTCCCATGATGTCCGTTGCGACCGTTTCCCAAGGCTGACTTACTTTCGGAGGTCCCATTTGACCAGCCAAGCCTTGTTGGTCGGTTTTGAACTCTTGGCAGCTCGGGCACTGGCGAACGTACTTGGTCGCCTTGCGGTACATGCCTGGCCAGTAGTAACGGAGCGCCAATCGTGCAATTGTCTTGGCAATGCCTAGGTGTCCAGCATCTGGGCGGTCATGATTTTCCATCAGAATTTGCTTCCTTTGCTCCGTAGCAACACACAGTTTCCACTCTCGCTGTGGTTCGGTTTCGGAAAGATCAGCGGGGTCCCAGAACCGACGGTGAAGTCTCCCCTCACGGATACTGTAATCTCGGTAGATTTGTGGATGCTCGGTGACACCTTGCATCATCCTCTTATACCAGAGGCATCTGGTTGGTTCGAGGGAGCTGATCTCTGGTAGGGGTTTGCGGCTTAACATGTCGGCCATATAATTTTGACTACCCTTTCGATAGATTGTGTCGAAATCGTATTGCTGTAGCGTGACGGCCCATCGTGCCAACCGACCAGTGGGTTCTCTGAGTGAACCTAGGTATCGCAGGGCCTGGTGATCTGTCACCACTGTGAATCGGTAGCCTTCTAAATACCCGCGTAATTTTTTAATTGCCCACACTATGGCCAAACACTCTTTTTCAATCGTTGAATAATTTTTTTCGGCGGCGGAGAGTGTACGACTTATGTAGGCAATAGCACGCGGTTCGCTTAAGTCTCCCTGGACCAGCGACGCTCCAATGCCTTTGTCGGAAGCATCCGTCTGCAAGAGGAAGGGTTCCTCGAAGTTCGGGCATGTTAATATTGGGGCGGATGTAAGTGACCTCTTGAGTTGGTCATAGGCCTGAGTTTGTTCAGGCCCCCAATTCCATTTCTGTCCCTTCCGCAATAATGACGTTAAGGGCGTCACTTTATGTGAGAATTGATGTATGAAGCGGCGGTACCAGGATGCGGCTCCCAGTAATTGCCTGAGCTCTCGTACTGTCTCTGGTGGGGTCATCTTGACAATGGCGTCCACTTTGTCCGGATCGGTTTGGATCCCTTTTCCGGTGACTACGTGACCCAGGTATTTGATAGATTGTGCGCCAAACTGACATTTCTCCGGATTGATTTTTAGGTTGGCATCTCTCAGTCGTTGGAAGATTTCGCGCAGATGCTGAATGTGCTCTTCTAGACTGATACTGATGACGACAATATCATCCAAGTACGCATATGCATGGGGTTCCATTTTAGCGCCGATGACGGTGTCCAAGAGCCTCTGGAACGTGGCAGGCGCCGCGTGGAGTCCGAAGGGCATTACTTTGAACTGGTACAAGCCCTTCCCTGGCACTGTAAATGCGGCTAGTGGTTTGCTACTTTCGGTGAGGGCTACTTGCCAGTAGCCGTCTTTTAGATCGATCGTCGAAAAATATTTGGCGGGTCGCAGTTTGTCAAGTATCGCTGATATATATGGCAGCGGGTACGCATCTTTTTCGGATACTTTATTTAGTTGGCGAAAGTCGATGCAGAACCTTGGTCTGCCGTACTATTTGCGGACGATTACCGCGGGTGAGCTCCATGGACTACAGGATTTCTCGATGATGCCGTTTTTTAGCATTGTATCCACTTCTTCATTAATTATCTGCTGCATTCTGGGGTTCCGTGGTAAGTATCGTTGTTTAATTGGTGTTGGATTCGTCAATTTTATCTCATGCTTTACGACCGGTGTTACTCCTTTGAGATGTGCGAATTTTGGCAGTTCCTCCGCTAGAAAGTCGGACAGACTTGATGTGGGGTCTCTTGATGTCTGCATCGCACATAGGCTGGAATTGATTGAAGGGAGGTGCACAAAGACTTTGTTTTGCGTGATGTCTATCGTTACGTTGAATGCCCGTAGTGCATCCATCCCTAAGATTACTGGGTTTGTAAGGCCTGGCAAACTCTGAAACGGGAGAGGTTTCCAGATTCCTTCGATAATGCAACCTAGTGTCAACGTTCCTTTCGTTGGTACTGTTGTGCCATCTGCTAGTCTCACTTGTTGCGGGTCGGTTGGTTCCCAGGTTGTGTGGCGGTCTATTAATTTTGCAGCGAGGTTGTCGTTGACATAGGAGTAGCTAGCGCCGGTATCAAGTAGTGCCCTTAATTTTCTCCCCTTCAGAACGATGTCCAGGAAAAGACGGCTGTCTGATGATACGTTTTCCTCGATGACGGGTAGATCGCTAGTCTCTTCCCCTCGGGTGTTAAAGGGCGGTGCGGTTAAAGTGAGTTGCCCTTGCCCCTTCGTTTGGCAACTCACTTCTCGTTTCCCGCCTTTGCTTTCTCGCACCCGCAGTCCCGGGTCAACACCCCCTGTCTCTGACAGCGCCAACAGGTGCGAAAGTGACCGTGCTCTCCACATCTCCAGCAGAGTACCAATGCATCGGTGGTTGACGGTGTGCTTGGTTTTGGTGTGGTGGAGGCCATAACGTGGAGGTGTGTTGTTGGCCCTTGTGGCTTCAATTCTTTTTGAAGGCGTTCGAATTCCTCCATTTCTCGAATGAGGCTCCGGATATCGTTTATATCGCGGCGGCGGATGTATTGGCGGTATTCCGGCAGCAGATTGCCGTAAATACGGAACAACTCCTGCTCTGGATTCAGTGCCCCATACCGTCGTATCAGCGTCTGAATATCTGTCAGGTAATCGCGACCCCTTTCACCCGGCTTCTGTTTCCTGCGATTTATCTCTTCTTCTAATCGTAACAGCTGGTCTGTGCCGACATAGAACTCCTTGAATTCTTCGACAAAATCTTGCCAGTTTCTCCAATGACTGCGGTTATTTCTGATCCACTGTAGTGGCGTGCCTCGGAACAGTTCAGGCAGGGCAGTTAGGAGTAGGTTGTCACTAACGCTGTAGCTCGCCCTTAACTCTTCCACTCGCTCCAAGAAGGAGACGGTGTCTGTTTTTCCATCGAACTGAACGTTCCATTTGCGCACCCTTTCGCAAACGTGTACCGGGTTTTCAGTCCATGCAAACGGATACTGTCGCGGTGCCGTTTCCTGGTCATCCGCTTCTACTTTGTCGGCTTTGGTGGGCTCTTTAGTTGTTTGCGGCTCGGCCAGTTGTCGTATGAGTGCTACCATTCTCTTCCGTAGGTCGTCTACAGTTCCCGTCGCGTCTTGTCCTAGTTCCCGCAACCGGGTCTGCAGGTCTTCCTTTTTTAATGCGTAGATCCACGCCATGGAAGACGTTGTTGGTGGGGAGGGTTCCGAACGCTCGGTCATTTTGCAAGTGTTTTTTCCCTTTTCCTTTCAAGTCCCTGCTCGGGCGCCAATTTGTAACGCTATCTGGCCTGGTGTGGCCCACGTAACAATGTCCCCCTTTCGTGTGTGCTGGTTGCCTGGTGCTCGGGCGCCTTCAGCGGATACGGCTTTACGGTCGCACTTACTAGAGGGGTTGCCGGGGATAGCTGCAGTGGGAAGGTTCAGGGTTGTTGAAAGAAAACTTGCGATTTATTTATCTCGTGGCTTTTATTTATCCCTTGGTTTCACTCCAAAGAAAATACAGAGGACTCTGTCGGTGCCGGTGACGGGGTATGGTCGAAGTTATGGCTAAAATCCCGACATGGCACGGGCCGGTAACATGTCCGCTAGTTGGGAGCGGTGTAGTATTTGCCCTAGAGACTAAATAGAACAAAACTCGCGAACCGGTAAATTTACCGGTTGGTGAAACGGCCGGTAATCGCGTCTAGTTACCGCTAGGAGAGCCACAGCTGCCGCTAGACAGGGGAACAGTAACGCGAAGCTACGGGAGCGAGAGTATCGCGAACCGGTAAAAAGAACGGTTGATAAAAACGGTCGGAAACTACACCTAGCTACTGCCAGGAGAACCACGGTTGCTACTAGGCACGGTAAAAGTAACGCGGAGTTACGCGAACGAGAAGTCGCGAACCGGTAAAGAACGGTTAATAAAAACGGTCGGAAACTACACCTAGCTACTGCCAGGAGAACCACGGCTGCTGCTAGGCACGGTAAAAGTAACGCGGAGTTACGCGAACGAGAATATCGCGAACCGGTAAAGAACGGTTAATAAAAACGGTCGGAAACTACACCTAGCTACTGCCAGGAGAACCACGACTGCTGCTAGGCACGGTAAAAGTAACGCGGAGTTACGCGAACGAGAATATCGCGAACCGGTAAAGAACGGTTAATAAAAACGGTCGGAAACTACACCTAGCTACTGCCAGGAGAACCACGGCTGCTGCTAGGCACGGTAAAAGTAACGCGGAGTTACGCGAACGAGAATGTCGCGAACCGGTAAAGAACGGTTAATAAAAACGGTCGGAAACTACACCTAGCTACTGCCAGGAGAACCACGGCTGCTGCTAGGCACGGTAAAAGTAACGCGGAGTTACGCGAACGAGAATATCGCGAACCGGTAAAGAACGGTTAATAAAAACGGTCGGAAACTACACCTAGCTACTGCCAGGAGAACCACGGCTGCTGCTAGGCACGGTAAAAGTAACGCGGAGTTACGCGAACGAGAATATCGCGAACCGGTAAAGAACGGTTAATACAAACGGTCGGAAACTACACCTAGCTACTGCCAGGAGAACCACGACTGCTGCTAGGCACGAAAAGAACGGAAAGAAACGGTGTGGATGACGTACGCAAACGTCTCGTACTCACCACGCGGTTTGTAAACCTTGGTGTCGACCAGGAAAACCACGGTCAAGACAATCTCGGCAAAATCTCGAAGCACTATGTATCGACCAGGAAAGCCACGGTACAGATACTCGGTGTAGAGTGAGTTTACGCTTCAACTAGGGCCTGTATATATACTAGGCTGCTAATTAAACGTTTCGAGGCTTGCAAAGAAACCTGCCTCGATCTGAAAATAAAATAAAAGTTGGATCGTTCGCAGCCAAGAATCGAACCCCGGACCTCTAGAACGGTAGTCAAGCACCTTAGCCCCGTAGCCATGGTGCTTGCTGTATGAATGACCATAACTTCGTCACATCCCTCCCTAACTTAACTAAAGAAAGCGGCTGTGTAACCCCCAACACATACTTATTTATAATGAAAAAACCATAACAAAAAAATAAAAATACAAAAAAACATAACAAAAATAAATGTATCCAAAACCTTAAATTATAACTATACTAGGGGGCGTTGCCTGACGGGGACGCCTTCTTCTTCCTCCTGCGTCTCCTTGCGGTTCGGGGTGCGGTCGGGTCCATGACCGTGACGTACTTCAGGCCACCTCCTGGGGCTGGCATCAGTACGCGTCTCCGGCGGGTGGCAGACTGCGGGTTCGTGGCGGGGGGTTCGGTTGGCAGCAGAATCGGTGGCTGGGCCTCTGAAGGGGGTGCGCGGGTCGGAAGCGGGGTCATGCCACGTAGTGAGGCTAGGGGGGACGCGATGGGGGATGCGTCCAGCCGCAAATAGTCCTCCGGGTTTGATGGCATTACCGCCACCAGCGGAGGTCTGTGGTGAGGCGGGGTGGCTGGTAGTGGCGAGATTGGTGCCGGCGCTGGGCTCCAATGGCAGAGCAGCACCGCCTTCTTGGTTGGCACTGGCTGCTGGGCGACCCTGCGCATCGGCGCCATTCGTCGAGGCGTCCTTGGCGGTGACCATAGAGGCCCCCAGGGTCTCGGTGGTGTTTTGGGATCGTCCAGCGGGCATTTCCACACCAGGCAGGCATTCAGGAGCACCCTCTCGCTCGGTTTTATGGGTGAAAGTAACTCCATCAGGGGTTGTGTCTGAAAATGCAGGTTTCAAGTCTTTAACATGTATGTTGGCTAAGTTTTTGCCATTTTTATTGCGGAGATTATAGGTCTGGTAGGACACGCGCTTGTGAATGGTCCACGGTCCGGAGTACTTGGGACAGAGTTTGGCGGCAACACCCTTGCTTGCGGATGAAAGCGGGTGTTCACGTCGCATGACTTTGTCGCCTTTATCGAACGTGAGAGTTCGGTGCCTCAAGTTATAGTGGGTGCTTTGCTTGGTAGCCGCATGAGCTATATTTATGCGCGCCAGCTCCTGTACGTCTTTGAGTGCTTGCAGGCGGTTGAGATGTTCCTCGGATAATTGCGGTTCGTCGGTACCCTCCGTCGTTGTGCTGCCAAGCACTCCCGTAGGTAGGGTTGGCTCTCGTCCGAAGTTTAAATAGGCAGCGGAGTATCCAGTGGAACTGTGTCGGCTGGTATTGATTGCCAGCATGAATTCCGGGATCAGCGCATCCCATTGCCGTTGGTTGGTTTGGCAGAATTGTGCTAGCATCGGCTTTAGAACCCGGTTCACCCTCTCAACCAGATTTGCTTGTGGCGTATATGGCGGGGTTCGGTGATGGTGGATATTGTATTCTTGTAATATATTGCGCACTGTTTTGTTGTCGTACTCCTTGCCGTTATCGGAGATCATGGTCTTCGGGCAGCCATACCGACATAGAATCAACTCGCGAAGTGCAAGGATGATCGCCGCGCCGTTGGCTTTCCTTAAGGGCCGACACTCAATCCACTTCGTTGTCTTGGAATACGACGACGTATTCGAATCCACGGCTGGACCTGGGCAATGGTCCCATGATGTCCGTTGCGACCGTTTCCCAAGGCTGACTTACTTTCGGAGGTCCCATTTGACCAGCCAAGCCTTGTTGGTCGGTTTTGAACTCTTGGCAGCTCGGGCACTGGCGAACGTACTTGGTCGCCTTGCGGTACATGCCTGGCCAGTAGTAACGGAGCGCCAATCGTGCAATTGTCTTGGCAATGCCTAGGTGTCCAGCTTCTGGGCGGTCATGATTTTCCATCAGAATTTGCTTCCTTTGCTCCGTAGCAACACACAGTTTCCACTCTCGCTGTGGTTCGGTTTCGGAAAGATCAGCGGGGTCCCAGAACCGACGGTGAAGTCTCCCCTCACGGATACTGTAATCTCGGTAGATTTGTGGATGCTCGGTGACACCTTGCATCATCCTCTTATACCAGAGGCATCTGGTTGGTTCGAGGGAGCTGATCTCTGGTAGGGGTTTGCGGCTTAACATGTCGGCCATATAATTTTGACTACCCTTTCGATAGATTGTGTCGAAATCGTATTGCTGTAGCGTGACGGCCCATCGTGCCAACCGACCAGTGGGTTCTCTGAGTGAACCTAGGTATCGCAGGGCCTGGTGATCTGTCACCACTGTGAATCGGTAGCCTTCTAAATACCCGCGTAATTTTTTAATTGCCCACACTATGGCCAAACACTCTTTTTCAATCGTTGAATAATTTTTTTCGGCGGCGGAGAGTGTACGACTTATGTAGGCAATAGCACGCGGTTCGCTTAAGTCTCCCTGGACCAGCGACGCTCCAATGCCTTTGTCGGAAGCATCCGTCTGCAAGAGGAAGGGTTCCTCGAAGTTCGGGCATGTTAATATTGGGGCGGATGTAAGTGACCTCTTGAGTTGGTCATAGGCCTGAGTTTGTTCAGGCCCCCAATTCCATTTCTGTCCCTTCCGCAATAATGACGTTAAGGGCGTCACTTTATGTGAGAATTGATGTATGAAGCGGCGGTACCAGGATGCGGCTCCCAGTAATTGCCTGAGCTCTCGTACTGTCTCTGGTGGGGTCATCTTGACAATGGCGTCCACTTTGTCCGGATCGGTTTGGATCCCTTTTCCGGTGACTACGTGACCCAGGTATTTGATAGATTGTGCGCCAAACTGACATTTCTCCGGATTGATTTTTAGGTTGGCATCTCTCAGTCGTTGGAAGATTTCGCGCAGATGCTGAATGTGCTCTTCTAGACTGATACTGATGACGACAATATCATCCAAGTACGCATATGCATGGGGTTCCATTTTAGCGCCGATGACGGTGTCCAAGAGCCTCTGGAACGTGGCAGGCGCCGCGTGGAGTCCGAAGGGCATTACTTTGAACTGGTACAAGCCCTTCCCTGGCACTGTAAATGCGGCTAGTGGTTTGCTACTTTCGGTGAGGGCTACTTGCCAGTAGCCGTCTTTTAGATCGATCGTCGAAAAATATTTGGCGGGTCGCAGTTTGTCAAGTATCGCTGATATATATGGCAGCGGGTACGCATCTTTTTCGGATACTTTATTTAGTTGGCGAAAGTCGATGCAGAACCTTGGTCTGCCGTACTATTTGCGGACGATTACCGCGGGTGAGCTCCATGGACTACAGGATTTCTCGATGATGCCGTTTTTTAGCATTGTATCCACTTCTTCATTAATTATCTGCTGCATTCTGGGGTTCCGTGGTAAGTATCGTTGTTTAATTGGTGTTGGATTCGTCAATTTTATCTCATGCTTTACGACCGGTGTTACTCCTTTGAGATGTGCGAATTTTGGCAGTTCCTCCGCTAGAAAGTCGGACAGACTTGATGTGGGGTCTCTTGATGTCTGCATCGCACATAGGCTGGAATTGATTGAAGGGAGGTGCACAAAGACTTTGTTTTGCGTGATGTCTATCGTTACGTTGAATGCCCGTAGTGCATCCATCCCTAAGATTACTGGGTTTGTAAGGCCTGGCAAACTCTGAAACGGGAGAGGTTTCCAGATTCCTTCGATAATGCAACCTAGTGTCAACGTTCCTTTCGTTGGTACTGTTGTGCCATCTGCTAGTCTCACTTGTTGCGGGTCGGTTGGTTCCCAGGTTGTGTGGCGGTCTATTAATTTTGCAGCGAGGTTGTCGTTGACATAGGAGTAGCTAGCGCCGGTATCAAGTAGTGCCCTTAATTTTCTCCCCTTCAGAACGATGTCCAGGAAAAGACGGCTGTCTGATGATACGTTTTCCTCGATGACGGGTAGATCGCTAGTCTCTTCCCCTCGGGTGTTAAAGGGCGGTGCGGTTAAAGTGAGTTGCCCTTGCCCCTTCGTTTGGCAACTCACTTCTCGTTTCCCGCCTTTGCTTTCTCGCACCCGCAGTCCCGGGTCAACACCCCCTGTCTCTGACAGCGCCAACAGGTGCGAAAGTGACCGTGCTCTCCACATCTCCAGCAGAGTACCAATGCATCGGTGGTTGACGGTGTGCTTGGTTTTGGTGTGGTGGAGGCCATAACGTGGAGGTGTGTTGTTGGCCCTTGTGGCTTCAATTCTTTTTGAAGGCGTTCGAATTCCTCCATTTCTCGAATGAGGCTCCGGATATCGTTTATATCGCGGCGGCGGATGTATTGGCGGTATTCCGGCAGCAGATTGCCGTAAATACGGAACAACTCCTGCTCTGGATTCAGTGCCCCATACCGTCGTATCAGCGTCTGAATATCTGTCAGGTAATCGCGACCCCTTTCACCCGGCTTCTGTTTCCTGCGATTTATCTCTTCTTCTAATCGTAACAGCTGGTCTGTGCCGACATAGAACTCCTTGAATTCTTCGACAAAATCTTGCCAGTTTCTCCAATGACTGCGGTTATTTCTGATCCACTGTAGTGGCGTGCCTCGGAACAGTTCAGGCAGGGCAGTTAGGAGTAGGTTGTCACTAACGCTGTAGCTCGCCCTTAACTCTTCCACTCGCTCCAAGAAGGAGACGGGGTCTGTTTTTCCATCGAACTGAACGTTCCATTTGCGCACCCTTTCGCAAACGTGTACCGGGTTTTCAGTCCATGCAAACGGATACTGTCGCGGTGCCGTTTCCTGGTCATCCGCTTCTACTTTGTCGGCTTTGGTGGGCTCTTTAGTTGTTTGCGGCTCGGCCAGTTGTCGTATGAGTGCTACCATTCTCTTCCGTAGGTCGTCTACAGTTCCCGTCGCGTCTTGTCCTAGTTCCCGCAACCGGGTCTGCAGGTCTTCCTTTTTTAATGCGTAGATCCACGCCATGGAAGACGTTGTTGGTGGGGAGGGTTCCGAACGCTCGGTCATTTTGCAAGTGTTTTTTCCCTTTTCCTTTCAAGTCCCTGCTCGGGCGCCAATTTGTAACGCTATCTGGCCTGGTGTGGCCCACGTAACAATGTCCCCCTTTCGTGTGTGCTGGTTGCCTGGTGCTCGGGCGCCTTCAGCGGATACGGCTTTACGGTCGCACTTACTAGAGGGGTTGCCGGGGATAGCTGCAGTGGGAAGGTTCAGGGTTGTTGAAAGAAAACTTGCGATTTATTTATCTCGTGGCTTTTATTTATCCCTTGGTTTCACTCCAAAGAAAATACAGAGGACTCTGTCGGTGCCGGTGACGGGGTATGGTCGAAGTTATGGCTAAAATCCCGACATGGCACGGGCCGGTAACATGTCCGCTAGTTGGGAGCGGTGTAGTATTTGCCCTAGAGACTAAATAGAACAAAACTCGCGAACCGGTAATTCTACCGGTTGGTGAAACGGCCGGTAATCGCGTCTAGTTACCGCTAGGAGAGCCACAGCTGCCGCTAGACAGGGGAACAGTAACGCGAAGCTACGGGAGCGAGAGTATCGCGAACCGGTAAAAAGAACGGTTGATAAAAACGGTCGAAAACTACACCTAGCTACTGCCAGGAGAACCACGGTTGCTGCTAGGCACGGTAAAAGTAACGCGGAGTTACGCGAACGAGAAGTCGCGAACCGGTAAAGAACGGTTAATAAAAACGGTCGGAAACTACACCTAGCTACTGCCAGGAGAACCACGGCTGCTGCTAGGCACGGTAAAAGTAACGCGGAGTTACGCGAACGAGAATATCGCGAACCGGTAAAGAACGGTTAATAAAAACGGTCGGAAACTACACCTAGCTACTGCCAGGAGAACCACGACTGCTGCTAGGCACGGTAAAAGTAACGCGGAGTTACGCGAACGAGAATATCGCGAACCGGTAAAGAACGGTTAATAAAAACGGTCGGAAACTACACCTAGCTACTGCCAGGAGAACCACGGCTGCTGCTAGGCACGGTAAAAGTAACGCGGAGTTACGCGAACGAGAATGTCGCGAACCGGTAAAGAACGGTTAATAAAAACGGTCGGAAACTACACCTAGCTACTGCCAGGAGAACCACGGCTGCTGCTAGGCACGGTAAAAGTAACGCGGAGTTACGCGAACGAGAATATCGCGAACCGGTAAAGAACGGTTAATAAAAACGGTCGGAAACTACACCTAGCTACTGCCAGGAGAACCACGGCTGCTGCTAGGCACGGTAAAAGTAACGCGGAGTTACGCGAACGAGAATATCGCGAACCGGTAAAGAACGGTTAATACAAACGGTCGGAAACTACACCTAGCTACTGCCAGGAGAACCACGACTGCTGCTAGGCACGAAAAGAACGGAAAGAAACGGTGTGGATGACGTACGCAAACGTCTCGTACTCACCACGCGGTTTGTAAACCTTGGTGTCGACCAGGAAAACCACGGTCAAGACAATCTCGGCAAAATCTCGAAGCACTATGTATCGACCAGGAAAGCCACGGTACAGATACTCGGTGTAGAGTGAGTTTACGCTTCAACTAGGGCCTGTATATATACTAGGCTGCTAATTAAACGTTTCGAGGCTTGCAAAGAAACCTGCCTCGATCTGAAAATAAAATAAAAGTTGGATCGTTCGCAGCCAAGAATCGAACCCCGGACCTCTAGAACGGTAGTCAAGCACCTTAGCCCCGTAGCCATGGTGCTTGCTGTATGAATGACCATAACTTCGTCACATCCCTCCCTAACTTAACTAAAGAAAGCGGCTGTGTAACCCCCAACACATACTTATTTATAATGAAAAAACCATAACAAAAAAATAAAAATACAAAAAAACATAACAAAAATAAATGTATCCAAAACCTTAAATTATAACTATACTAGGGGGCGTTGCCTGACGGGGACGCCTTCTTCTTCCTCCTGCGTCTCCTTGCGGTTCGGGGTGCGGTCGGGTCCATGACCGTGACGTACTTCAGGCCACCTCCTGGGGCTGGCATCAGTACGCGTCTCCGGCGGGTGGCAGACTGCGGGTTCGTGGCGGGGGGTTCGGTTGGCAGCAGAATCGGTGGCTGGGCCTCTGAAGGGGGTGCGCGGGTCGGAAGCGGGGTCATGCCACGTAGTGAGGCTAGGGGGGACGCGATGGGGGATGCGTCCAGCCGCAAATAGTCCTCCGGGTTTGATGGCATTACCGCCACCAGCGGAGGTCTGTGGTGAGGCGGGGTGGCTGGTAGTGGCGAGATTGGTGCCGGCGCTGGGCTCCAATGGCAGAGCAGCACCGCCTTCTTGGTTGGCACTGGCTGCTGGGCGACCCTGCGCATCGGCGCCATTCGTCGAGGCGTCCTTGGCGGTGACCATAGAGGCCCCCAGGGTCTCGGTGGTGTTTTGGGATCGTCCAGCGGGCATTTCCACACCAGGCAGGCATTCAGGAGCACCCTCTCGCTCGGTTTTATGGGTGAAAGTAACTCCATCAGGGGTTGTGTCTGAAAATGCAGGTTTCAAGTCTTTAACATGTATGTTGGCTAAGTTTTTGCCATTTTTATTGCGGAGATTATAGGTCTGGTAGGACACGCGCTTGTGAATGGTCCACGGTCCGGAGTACTTGGGACAGAGTTTGGCGGCAACACCCTTGCTTGCGGATGAAAGCGGGTGTTCACGTCGCATGACTTTGTCGCCTTTATCGAACGTGAGAGTTCGGTGCCTCAAGTTATAGTGGGTGCTTTGCTTGGTGGCCGCATGAGCTATATTTATGCGCGCCAGCTCCTGTACGTCTTTGAGTGCTTGCAGGCGGTTGAGATGTTCCTCGGATAATTGCGGTTCGTCGGTACCCTCCGTCGTTGTGCTGCCAAGCACTCCCGTAGGTAGGGTTGGCTCTCGTCCGAAGTTTAAATAGGCAGCGGAGTATCCAGTGGAACTGTGTCGGCTGGTATTGATTGCCAGCATGAATTCCGGGATCAGCGCATCCCATTGCCGTTGGTTGGTTTGGCAGAATTGTGCTAGCATCGGCTTTAGAACCCGGTTCACCCTCTCAACCAGATTTGCTTGTGGCGTATATGGCGGGGTTCGGTGATGGTGGATATTGTATTCTTGTAATATATTGCGCACTGTTTTGTTGTCGTACTCCTTGCCGTTATCGGAGATCATGGTCTTCGGGCAGCCATACCGACATAGAATCAACTCGCGAAGTGCAAGGATGATCGCCGCGCCGTTGGCTTTCCTTAAGGGCCGACACTCAATCCACTTCGTTAGCCTGTCTTGGAATACGACGACGTATTCGAATCCACGGCTGGACCTGGGCAATGGTCCCATGATGTCCGTTGCGACCGTTTCCCAAGGCTGACTTACTTTCGGAGGTCCCATTTGACCAGCCAAGCCTTGTTGGTCGGTTTTGAACTCTTGGCAGCTCGGGCACTGGCGAACGTACTTGGTCGCCTTGCGGTACATGCCTGGCCAGTAGTAACGGAGCGCCAATCGTGCAATTGTCTTGGCAATGCCTAGGTGTCCAGCTTCTGGGCGGTCATGATTTTCCATCAGAATTTGCTTCCTTTGCTCCGTAGCAACACACAGTTTCCACTCTCGCTGTGGTTCGGTTTCGGAAAGATCAGCGGGGTCCCAGAACCGACGGTGAAGTCTCCCCTCACGGATACTGTAATCTCGGTAGATTTGTGGATGCTCGGTGACACCTTGCATCATCCTCTTATACCAGAGGCATCTGGTTGGTTCGAGGGAGCTGATCTCTGGTAGGGGTTTGCGGCTTAACATGTCGGCCATATAATTTTGACTACCCTTTCGATAGATTGTGTCGAAATCGTATTGCTGTAGCGTGACGGCCCATCGTTCCAACCGACCAGTGGGTTCTCTGAGTGAACCTAGGTATCGCAGGGCCTGGTGATCTGTCACCACTGTGAATCGGTAGCCTTCTAAATACCCGCGTAATTTTTTAATTGCCCACACTATGGCCAAACACTCTTTTTCAATCGTTGAATAATTTTTTTCGGCGGCGGAGAGTGTACGACTTATGTAGGCAATAGCACGCGGTTCGCTTAAGTCTCCCTGGACCAGCGACGCTCCAATGCCTTTGTCGGAAGCATCCGTCTGCAAGAGGAAGGGTTCCTCGAAGTTCGGGCATGTTAATATTGGGGCGGATGTAAGTGACCTCTTGAGTTGGTCATAGGCCTGAGTTTGTTCAGGCCCCCAATTCCATTTCTGTCCCTTCCGCAATAATGACGTTAAGGGCGTCACTTTATGTGAGAATTGATGTATGAAGCGGCGGTACCAGGATGCGGCTCCCAGTAATTGCCTGAGCTCTCGTACTGTCTCTGGTGGGGTCATCTTGACAATGGCGTCCACTTTGTCCGGATCGGTTTGGATCCCTTTTCCGGTGACTACGTGACCCAGGTATTTGATAGATTGTGCGCCAAACTGACATTTCTCCGGATTGATTTTTAGGTTGGCATCTCTCAGTCGTTGGAAGATTTCGCGCAGATGCTGAATGTGCTCTTCTAGACTGATACTGATGACGACAATATCATCCAAGTACGCATATGCATGGGGTTCCATTTTAGCGCCGATGACGGTGTCCAAGAGCCTCTGGAACGTGGCAGGCGCCGCGTGGAGTCCGAAGGGCATTACTTTGAACTGGTACAAGCCCTTCCCTGGCACTGTAAATGCGGCTAGTGGTTTGCTACTTTCGGTGAGGGCTACTTGCCAGTAGCCGTCTTTTAGATCGATCGTCGAAAAATATTTGGCGGGTCGCAGTTTGTCAAGTATCGCTGATATATATGGCAGCGGGTACGCATCTTTTTCGGATACTTTATTTAGTTGGCGAAAGTCGATGCAGAACCTTGGTCTGCCGTACTATTTGCGGACGATTACCGCGGGTGAGCTCCATGGACTACAGGATTTCTCGATGATGCCGTTTTTTAGCATTGTATCCACTTCTTCATTAATTATCTGCTGCATTCTGGGGTTCCGTGGTAAGTATCGTTGTTTAATTGGTGTTGGATTCGTCAATTTTATCTCATGCTTTACGACCGGTGTTACTCCTTTGAGATGTGCGAATTTTGGCAGTTCCTCCGCTAGAAAGTCGGACAGACTTGATGTGGGGTCTCTTGATGTCTGCATCGCACATAGGCTGGAATTGATTGAAGGGAGGTGCACAAAGACTTTGTTTTGCGTGATGTCTATCGTTACGTTGAATGCCCGTAGTGCATCCATCCCTAAGATTACTGGGTTTGTAAGGCCTGGCAAACTCTGAAACGGGAGAGGTTTCCAGATTCCTTCGATAATGCAACCTAGTGTCAACGTTCCTTTCGTTGGTACTGTTGTGCCATCTGCTAGTCTCACTTGTTGCGGGTCGGTTGGTTCCCAGGTTGTGTGGCGGTCTATTAATTTTGCAGCGAGGTTGTCGTTGACATAGGAGTAGCTAGCGCCGGTATCAAGTAGTGCCCTTAATTTTCTCCCCTTCAGAACGATGTCCAGGAAAAGACGGCTGTCTGATGATACGTTTTCCTCGATGACGGGTAGATCGCTAGTCTCTTCCCCTCGGGTGTTAAAGGGCGGTGCGGTTAAAGTGAGTTGCCCTTGCCCCTTCGTTTGGCAACTCACTTCTCGTTTCCCGCCTTTGCTTTCTCGCACCCGCAGTCCCGGGTCAACACCCCCTGTCTCTGACAGCGCCAACAGGTGCGAAAGTGACCGTGCTCTCCACATCTCCAGCAGAGTACCAATGCATCGGTGGTTGACGGTGTGCTTGGTTTTGGTGTGGTGGAGGCCATAACGTGGAGGTGTGTTGTTGGCCCTTGTGGCTTCAATTCTTTTTGAAGGCGTTCGAATTCCTCCATTTCTCGAATGAGGCTCCGGATATCGTTTATATCGCGGCGGCGGATGTATTGGCGGTATTCCGGCAGCAGATTGCCGTAAATACGGAACAACTCCTGCTCTGGATTCAGTGCCCCATACCGTCGTATCAGCGTCTGAATATCTGTCAGGTAATCGCGACCCCTTTCACCCGGCTTCTGTTTCCTGCGATTTATCTCTTCTTCTAATCGTAACAGCTGGTCTGTGCCGACATAGAACTCCTTGAATTCTTCGACAAAATCTTGCCAGTTTCTCCAATGACTGCGGTTATTTCTGATCCACTGTAGTGGCGTGCCTCGGAACAGTTCAGGCAGGGCAGTTAGGAGTAGGTTGTCACTAACGCTGTAGCTCGCCCTTAACTCTTCCACTCGCTCCAAGAAGGAGACGGGGTCTGTTTTTCCATCGAACTGAACGTTCCATTTGCGCACCCTTTCGCAAACGTGTACCGGGTTTTCAGTCCATGCAAACGGATACTGTCGCGGTGCCGTTTCCTGGTCATCCGCTTCTACTTTGTCGGCTTTGGTGGGCTCTTTAGTTGTTTGCGGCTCGGCCAGTTGTCGTATGAGTGCTACCATTCTCTTCCGTAGGTCGTCTACAGTTCCCGTCGCGTCTTGTCCTAGTTCCCGCAACCGGGTCTGCAGGTCTTCCTTTTTTAATGCGTAGATCCACGCCATGGAAGACGTTGTTGGTGGGGAGGGTTCCGAACGCTCGGTCATTTTGCAAGTGTTTTTTCCCTTTTCCTTTCAAGTCCCTGCTCGGGCGCCAATTTGTAACGCTATCTGGCCTGGTGTGGCCCACGTAACAATGTCCCCCTTTCGTGTGTGCTGGTTGCCTGGTGCTCGGGCGCCTTCAGCGGATACGGCTTTACGGTCGCACTTACTAGAGGGGTTGCCGGGGATAGCTGCAGTGGGAAGGTTCAGGGTTGTTGAAAGAAAACTTGCGATTTATTTATCTCGTGGCTTTTATTTATCCCTTGGTTTCACTCCAAAGAAAATACAGAGGACTCTGTCGGTGCCGGTGACGGGGAATGGTCGAAGTTATGGCTAAAATCCCGACATGGCACGGGCCGGTAACATGTCCGCTAGTTGGGAGCGGTGTAGTATTTGCCCTAGAGACTAAATAGAACAAAACTCGCGAACCGGTAATTTTACCGGTTGGTGAAACGGCCGGTAATCGCGTCTAGTTACCGCTAGGAGAGCCACAGCTGCCGCTAGACAGGGGAACAGTAACGCGAAGCTACGGGAGCGAGAGTATCGCGAACCGGTAAAAAGAACGGTTGATAAAAACGGTCGGAAACTACACCTAGCTACTGCCAGGAGAACCACGGTTGCTGCTAGGCACGGTAAAAGTAACGCGGAGTTACGCGAACGAGAAGTCGCGAACCGGTAAAGAACGGTTAATAAAAACGGTCGGAAACTACACCTAGCTACTGCCAGGAGAACCACGGCTGCTGCTAGGCACGGTAAAAGTAACGCGGAGTTACGCGAACGAGAATATCGCGAACCGGTAAAGAACGGTTAATAAAAACGGTCGGAAACTACACCTAGCTACTGCCAGGAGAACCACGACTGCTGCTAGGCACGGTAAAAGTAACGCGGAGTTACGCGAACGAGAATATCGCGAACCGGTAAAGAACGGTTAATAAAAACGGTCGGAAACTACACCTAGCTACTGCCAGGAGAACCACGGCTGCTGCTAGGCACGGTAAAAGTAACGCGGAGTTACGCGAACGAGAATGTCGCGAACCGGTAAAGAACGGTTAATAAAAACGGTCGGAAACTACACCTAGCTACTGCCAGGAGAACCACGGCTGCTGCTAGGCACGGTAAAAGTAACGCGGAGTTACGCGAACGAGAATATCGCGAACCGGTAAAGAACGGTTAATAAAAACGGTCGGAAACTACACCTAGCTACTGCCAGGAGAACCACGGCTGCTGCTAGGCACGGTAAAAGTAACGCGGAGTTACGCGAACGAGAATATCGCGAACCGGTAAAGAACGGTTAATACAAACGGTCGGAAACTACACCTAGCTACTGCCAGGAGAACCACGACTGCTGCTAGGCACGAAAAGAACGGAAAGAAACGGTGTGGATGACGTACGCAAACGTCTCGTACTCACCACGCGGTTTGTAAACCTTGGTGTCGACCAGGAAAACCACGGTCAAGACAATCTCGGCAAAATCTCGAAGCACTATGTATCGACCAGGAAAGCCACGGTACAGATACTCGGTGTAGAGTGAGTTTACGCTTCAACTAGGGTCTGTATATATACTAGGCTGCTAATTAAACGTTTCGAGGCTTGCAAAGAAACCTGCCTCGATCTGAAAATAAAATAAAAGTTGGATCGTTCGCAGCCAAGAATCGAACCCCGGACCTCTAGAACGGTAGTCAAGCACCTTAGCCCCGTAGCCATGGTGCTTGCTGTATGAATGACCATAACTTCGTCACATCCCTCCCTAACTTAACTAAAGAAAGCGGCTGTGTAACCCCCAACACATACTTATTTATAATGAAAAAACCATAACAAAAAAATAAAAATACAAAAAAACATAACAAAAATAAATGTATCCAAAACCTTAAATTATAACTATACTAGGGGGCGTTGCCTGACGGGGACGCCTTCTTCTTCCTCCTGCGTCTCCTTGCGGTTCGGGGTGCGGTCGGGTCCATGACCGTGACGTACTTCAGGCCACCTCCTGGGGCTGGCATCAGTACGCGTCTCCGGCGGGTGGCAGACTGCGGGTTCGTGGCGGGGGGTTCGGTTGGCAGCAGAATCGGTGGCTGGGCCTCTGAAGGGGGTGCGCGGGTCGGAAGCGGGGTCATGCCACGTAGTGAGGCTAGGGGGGACGCGATGGGGGATGCGTCCAGCCGCAAATAGTCCTCCGGGTTTGATGGCATTACCGCCACCAGCGGAGGTCTGTGGTGAGGCGGGGTGGCTGGTAGTGGCGAGATTGGTGCCGGCGCTGGGCTCCAATGGCAGAGCAGCACCGCCTTCTTGGTTGGCACTGGCTGCTGGGCGACCCTGCGCATCGGCGCCATTCGTCGAGGCGTCCTTGGCGGTGACCATAGAGGCCCCCAGGGTCTCGGTGGTGTTTTGGGATCGTCCAGCGGGCATTTCCACACCAGGCAGGCATTCAGGAGCACCCTCTCGCTCGGTTTTATGGGTGAAAGTAACTCCATCAGGGGTTGTGTCTGAAAATGCAGGTTTCAAGTCTTTAACATGTATGTTGGCTAAGTTTTTGCCATTTTTATTGCGGAGATTATAGGTCTGGTAGGACACGCGCTTGTGAATGGTCCACGGTCCGGAGTACTTGGGACAGAGTTTGGCGGCAACACCCTTGCTTGCGGATGAAAGCGGGTGTTCACGTCGCATGACTTTGTCGCCTTTATCGAACGTGAGAGTTCGGTGCCTCAAGTTATAGTGGGTGCTTTGCTTGGTGGCCGCATGAGCTATATTTATGCGCGCCAGCTCCTGTACGTCTTTGAGTGCTTGCAGGCGGTTGAGATGTTCCTCGGATAATTGCGGTTCGTCGGTACCCTCCGTCGTTGTGCTGCCAAGCACTCCCGTAGGTAGGGTTGGCTCTCGTCCGAAGTTTAAATAGGCAGCGGAGTATCCAGTGGAACTGTGTCGGCTGGTATTGATTGCCAGCATGAATTCCGGGATCAGCGCATCCCATTGCCGTTGGTTGGTTTGGCAGAATTGTGCTAGCATCGGCTTTAGAACCCGGTTCACCCTCTCAACCAGATTTGCTTGTGGCGTATATGGCGGGGTTCGGTGATGGTGGATATTGTATTCTTGTAATATATTGCGCACTGTTTTGTTGTCGTACTCCTTGCCGTTATCGGAGATCATGGTCTTCGGGCAGCCATACCGACATAGAATCAACTCGCGAAGTGCAAGGATGATCGCCGCGCCGTTGGCTTTCCTTAAGGGCCGACACTCAATCCACTTCGTTAGCCTGTCTTGGAATACGACGACGTATTCGAATCCACGGCTGGACCTGGGCAATGGTCCCATGATGTCCGTTGCGACCGTTTCCCAAGGCTGACTTACTTTCGGAGGTCCCATTTGACCAGCCAAGCCTTGTTGGTCGGTTTTGAACTCTTGGCAGCTCGGGCACTGGCGAACGTACTTGGTCGCCTTGCGGTACATGCCTGGCCAGTAGTAACGGAGCGCCAATCGTGCAATTGTCTTGGCAATGCCTAGGTGTCCAGCTTCTGGGCGGTCATGATTTTCCATCAGAATTTGCTTCCTTTGCTCCGTAGCAACACACAGTTTCCACTCTCGCTGTGGTTCGGTTTCGGAAAGATCAGCGGGGTCCCAGAACCGACGGTGAAGTCTCCCCTCACGGATACTGTAATCTCGGTAGATTTGTGGATGCTCGGTGACACCTTGCATCATCCTCTTATACCAGAGGCATCTGGTTGGTTCGAGGGAGCTGATCTCTGGTAGGGGTTTGCGGCTTAACATGTCGGCCATATAATTTTGACTACCCTTTCGATAGATTGTGTCGAAATCGTATTGCTGTAGCGTGACGGCCCATCGTGCCAACCGACCAGTGGGTTCTCTGAGTGAACCTAGGTATCGCAGGGCCTGGTGATCTGTCACCACTGTGAATCGGTAGCCTTCTAAATACCCGCGTAATTTTTTAATTGCCCACACTATGGCCAAACACTCTTTTTCAATCGTTGAATAATTTTTTTCGGCGGCGGAGAGTGTACGACTTATGTAGGCAATAGCACGCGGTTCGCTTAAGTCTCCCTGGACCAGCGACGCTCCAATGCCTTTGTCGGAAGCATCCGTCTGCAAGAGGAAGGGTTCCTCGAAGTTCGGGCATGTTAATATTGGGGCGGATGTAAGTGACCTCTTGAGTTGGTCATAGGCCTGAGTTTGTTCAGGCCCCCAATTCCATTTCTGTCCCTTCCGCAATAATGACGTTAAGGGCGTCACTTTATGTGAGAATTGATGTATGAAGCGGCGGTACCAGGATGCGGCTCCCAGTAATTGCCTGAGCTCTCGTACTGTCTCTGGTGGGGTCATCTTGACAATGGCGTCCACTTTGTCCGGATCGGTTTGGATCCCTTTTCCGGTGACTACGTGACCCAGGTATTTGATAGATTGTGCGCCAAACTGACATTTCTCCGGATTGATTTTTAGGTTGGCATCTCTCAGTCGTTGGAAGATTTCGCGCAGATGCTGAATGTGCTCTTCTAGACTGATACTGATGACGACAATATCATCCAAGTACGCATATGCATGGGGTTCCATTTTAGCGCCGATGACGGTGTCCAAGAGCCTCTGGAACGTGGCAGGCGCCGCGTGGAGTCCGAAGGGCATTACTTTGAACTGGTACAAGCCCTTCCCTGGCACTGTAAATGCGGCTAGTGGTTTGCTACTTTCGGTGAGGGCTACTTGCCAGTAGCCGTCTTTTAGATCGATCGTCGAAAAATATTTGGCGGGTCGCAGTTTGTCAAGTATCGCTGATATATATGGCAGCGGGTACGCATCTTTTTCGGATACTTTATTTAGTTGGCGAAAGTCGATGCAGAACCTTGGTCTGCCGTACTATTTGCGGACGATTACCGCGGGTGAGCTCCATGGACTACAGGATTTCTCGATGATGCCGTTTTTTAGCATTGTATCCACTTCTTCATTAATTATCTGCTGCATTCTGGGGTTCCGTGGTAAGTATCGTTGTTTAATTGGTGTTGGATTCGTCAATTTTATCTCATGCTTTACGACCGGTGTTACTCCTTTGAGATGTGCGAATTTTGGCAGTTCCTCCGCTAGAAAGTCGGACAGACTTGATGTGGGGTCTCTTGATGTCTGCATCGCACATAGGCTGGAATTGATTGAAGGGAGGTGCACAAAGACTTTGTTTTGCGTGATGTCTATCGTTACGTTGAATGCCCGTAGTGCATCCATCCCTAAGATTACTGGGTTTGTAAGGCCTGGCAAACTCTGAAACGGGAGAGGTTTCCAGATTCCTTCGATAATGCAACCTAGTGTCAACGTTCCTTTCGTTGGTACTGTTGTGCCATCTGCTAGTCTCACTTGTTGCGGGTCGGTTGGTTCCCAGGTTGTGTGGCGGTCTATTAATTTTGCAGCGAGGTTGTCGTTGACATAGGAGTAGCTAGCGCCGGTATCAAGTAGTGCCCTTAATTTTCTCCCCTTCAGAACGATGTCCAGGAAAAGACGGCTGTCTGATGATACGTTTTCCTCGATGACGGGTAGATCGCTAGTCTCTTCCCCTCGGGTGTTAAAGGGCGGTGCGGTTAAAGTGAGTTGCCCTTGCCCCTTCGTTTGGCAACTCACTTCTCGTTTCCCGCCTTTGCTTTCTCGCACCCGCAGTCCCGGGTCAACACCCCCTGTCTCTGACAGCGCCAACAGGTGCGAAAGTGACCGTGCTCTCCACATCTCCAGCAGAGTACCAATGCATCGGTGGTTGACGGTGTGCTTGGTTTTGGTGTGGTGGAGGCCATAACGTGGAGGTGTGTTGTTGGCCCTTGTGGCTTCAATTCTTTTTGAAGGCGTTCGAATTCCTCCATTTCTCGAATGAGGCTCCGGATATCGTTTATATCGCGGCGGCGGATGTATTGGCGGTATTCCGGCAGCAGATTGCCGTAAATACGGAACAACTCCTGCTCTGGATTCAGTGCCCCATACCGTCGTATCAGCGTCTGAATATCTGTCAGGTAATCGCGACCCCTTTCACCCGGCTTCTGTTTCCTGCGATTTATCTCTTCTTCTAATCGTAACAGCTGGTCTGTGCCGACATAGAACTCCTTGAATTCTTCGACAAAATCTTGCCAGTTTCTCCAATGACTGCGGTTATTTCTGATCCACTGTAGTGGCGTGCCTCGGAACAGTTCAGGCAGGGCAGTTAGGAGTAGGTTGTCACTAACGCTGTAGCTCGCCCTTAACTCTTCCACTCGCTCCAAGAAGGAGACGGGGTCTGTTTTTCCATCGAACTGAACGTTCCATTTGCGCACCCTTTCGCAAACGTGTACCGGGTTTTCAGTCCATGCAAACGGATACTGTCGCGGTGCCGTTTCCTGGTCATCCGCTTCTACTTTGTCGGCTTTGGTGGGCTCTTTAGTTGTTTGCGGCTCGGCCAGTTGTCGTATGAGTGCTACCATTCTCTTCCGTAGGTCGTCTACAGTTCCCGTCGCGTCTTGTCCTAGTTCCCGCAACCGGGTCTGCAGGTCTTCCTTTTTTAATGCGTAGATCCACGCCATGGAAGACGTTGTTGGTGGGGAGGGTTCCGAACGCTCGGTCATTTTGCAAGTGTTTTTTCCCTTTTCCTTTCAAGTCCCTGCTCGGGCGCCAATTTGTAACGCTATCTGGCCTGGTGTGGCCCACGTAACAATGTCCCCCTTTCGTGTGTGCTGGTTGCCTGGTGCTCGGGCGCCTTCAGCGGATACGGCTTTACGGTCGCACTTACTAGAGGGGTTGCCGGGGATAGCTGCAGTGGGAAGGTTCAGGGTTGTTGAAAGAAAACTTGCGATTTATTTATCTCGTGGCTTTTATTTATCCCTTGGTTTCACTCCAAAGAAAATACAGAGGACTCTGTCGGTGCCGGTGACGGGGAATGGTCGAAGTTATGGCTAAAATCCCGACATGGCACGGGCCGGTAACATGTCCGCTAGTTGGGAGCGGTGTAGTATTTGCCCTAGAGACTAAATAGAACAAAACTCGCGAACCGGTAAATTTACCGGTTGGTGAAACGGCCGGTAATCGCGTCTAGTTACCGCTAGGAGAGCCACAGCTGCCGCTAGACAGGGGAACAGTAACGCGAAGCTACGGGAGCGAGAGTATCGCGAACCGGTAAAAAGAACGGTTGATAAAAACGGTCGGAAACTACACCTAGCTACTGCCAGGAGAACCACGGTTGCTGCTAGGCACGGTAAAAGTAACGCGGAGTTACGCGAACGAGAAGTCGCGAACCGGTAAAGAACGGTTAATAAAAACGGTCGGAAACTACACCTAGCTACTGCCAGGAGAACCACGGCTGCTGCTAGGCACGGTAAAAGTAACGCGGAGTTACGCGAACGAGAATATCGCGAACCGGTAAAGAACGGTTAATAAAAACGGTCGGAAACTACACCTAGCTACTGCCAGGAGAACCACGACTGCTGCTAGGCACGGTAAAAGTAACGCGGAGTTACGCGAACGAGAATATCGCGAACCGGTAAAGAACGGTTAATAAAAACGGTCGGAAACTACACCTAGCTACTGCCAGGAGAACCACGACTGCTGCTAGGCACGGTAAAAGTAACGCGGAGTTACGCGAACGAGAATGTCGCGAACCGGTAAAGAACGGTTAATAAAAACGGTCGGAAACTACACCTAGCTACTGCCAGGAGAACCACGGCTGCTGCTAGGCACGGTAAAAGTAACGCGGAGTTACGCGAACGAGAATATCGCGAACCGGTAAAGAACGGTTAATAAAAACGGTCGGAAACTACACCTAGCTACTGCCAGGAGAACCACGGCTGCTGCTAGGCACGGTAAAAGTAACGCGGAGTTACGCGAACGAGAATATCGCGAACCGGTAAAGAACGGTTAATACAAACGGTCGGAAACTACACCTAGCTACTGCCAGGAGAACCACGACTGCTGCTAGGCACGAAAAGAACGGAAAGAAACGGTGTGGATGACGTACGCAAACGTCTCGTACTCACCACGCGGTTTGTAAACCTTGGTGTCGACCAGGAAAACCACGGTCAAGACAATCTCGGCAAAATCTCGAAGCACTATGTATCGACCAGGAAAGCCACGGTACAGATACTCGGTGTAGAGTGAGTTTACGCTTCAACTAGGGTCTGTATATATACTAGGCTGCTAATTAAACGTTTCGAGGCTTGCAAAGAAACCTGCCTCGATCTGAAAATAAAATAAAAGTTGGATCGTTCGCAGCCAAGAATCGAACCCCGGACCTCTAGAACGGTAGTCAAGCACCTTAGCCCCGTAGCCATGGTGCTTGCTGTATGAATGACCATAACTTCGTCACACATTTATCAAATTGAAAAACTCGACGCCAAAAATTTTGAGTCATGGAAGTTACAAATGAAAATAATATTGATCCACTCTGATTTGTGGGAGTATGCAGCAGGTACATTAGTGAGACCGTCCGAGCCATTGTATCTTGGGATAAAAAAGATAGTAATGCTCTTGCTACAATAATATTAGGAGTATCCACATCATTGCTGATTCACGTAAAAAGTTGCAAAACTTCAAAATCTGCATGGGATATTTTGGATGACGTTTTTCGTCCTAAAGGACCAGCAAGAAAAGTCTCTATTGTTAAACAATTGTTACATATCAAAATGAAGAATGATCAGAACATTCAGGAACATGTTACTAATTTTTTCGAAATAATAGATAAACTAACAGAAATTGATTTTAGTATACCTGATGAATTTCTATGCATTCTGTTGCTATGTAGTCTGCCAGATGAATATGACATTTTTCGAACTGCAATTGAATCACGAGACAACATACCAGATCTTCAAACATTGAAAATAAAGATAATTGAAGAAGGTACTAAAAGACAGGAAAAATCATCGGAGGTACTGGATGAAAACGCATTATATACAAAATATGTCAATAATGTCAAGAAAGATAAATCAAAAAACTTTACGTTCAAATGCAATTATTGTAAGAAAAAGGGACACAAAATTGCAGATTGTTGGTTTAGAAAAAGGGACATTAATGATAAAACATCTATTGTCACAGAATTAAAAACGGATGCTGCCTTAGGCATGAAATCCAAATTGAAATCGAAGATCCTTCGGCGAGATGAATGGTATATAGATAGTGGTGCAACGTCTCACATGTGTTCCAACAGAAAATGGTTCATCAAATTAGAACTCTAGAAAATAAAAATGTACAACTTGCTAATAATCAATCCATATCAGTAAGTGGAATTGGAACTGTACTTATAAAAGCAAAAGTAGGTAACATGCTGAAGAACATCACACTTGAAAATACATTACTAGTTTCAAAACTACAAGGTAACCTAATTTCATTAAGTAAAGTTACAGATCGATCATATACAGTAAAATTCATTAAAAATACTGCTACAATAAGTGATAGTAAAAATGATTTACTTATTGCTGATAAACTAGATCATCTATATCAAGTGCGATTAGTAAAAGATTACGCAAAACTCATTACAGATAAGAAGGATATAAGAAAAAGGCAAATTGCCTTTTTATGGCATAATAGATTTGGGAACTTAAATATGGGGCAAATGAATTTTCTACAAAGTAAAAATATGGTACAAGGATTAACATTTCAAAATGCAAACGCTATTACTTGTGATATATGCTTGAAGGGAAAACAAACTCAACAAAAATTTCCAAAAGAAGCTTCAACACGAAGTATTAATATATTACAACTTATACATAGCGACATATGCAGACCCATTAAGACCGAATCAATTGGCGGAGCGAAATACTTCGTAACCTATATTGATGATAAATCAAGGAAGCTATCTGTATATTTTCTAAAAGCCAAAAGTGATGTTTTGGATGCTTTTAAAAAATTCAAGAATTTATCTGAAAATCAAACAGGACAAAAAATACAAATCTTGCGAACAGATAATGGACCAGAATATTTGAGTATCAATTTTAAGAAATACTTGGAAGATAACGGCATCACAAGACAACTCACTGTAGAGTATACGTCACAACAAAATGGAGTTGCAGAGAGAGCCAACCGAAACACTCACCGAAATGGCACGATGGATGCTTTTACAAGCTAATTTACCACCGTCTCTTTGGGCTGAAATGGTAAACACAGCAGCATATATCAGGAATCGCTGTCCTATAAAAACTTTGGAAGAAAAAACACCAATGGAAATTTAGAGTGGATTTAAGCCAAACGTAGGACATTTTAGAATAATTGGAAGTAAAGTTTATGCCCTGCAACATAATCGAAACAAATCTAAATTTTCTCCAAAAAGTAAAATATATACATTTCTGAAGAAAGTAAAGCTTATAAATTGTGGTCAAAAGAAAAACCTCGTTCCATAATAAAAAGTCGAAATGTCAAGATTTTAGAACCTGACTTAAAAGTCCTTGAAATGCCAAAACAAGAACTATTTGACTTTACGCAAATTGAAGAAAATTATGAGGAATGTTCAAACAAAAACAATGATGTCCAAGATGAACTAGAAAATCAAACTGAAGATCTAAATACTCAAACTAAAGAACTAGATCCTCAAACAAAAGTAGATAACCAAATGAAACCTTCAAAAAACCGAGGGGGAAGACCACGAATACTAAGAAACGGTCGAAAAGGAAGACCACGGAAAGAATATTGCCAAAAAGTGGAAGAGATTAGTATAATAAAAGATCCAGAAACTGTAAAAGAAGCATTGAATTCAAAACAATCTTCAGAATGGAGAAACGCAATGTGTGAAGAATATAAATCATTGATTAATAATGAAACATGGGAATTAGTAAATTTGCCAAAAGGTAGGAAAGCCATCAACTGTAGATGGATATATAAAACAAAGAGGCGTGCAGATGGTTCGATTGATAAATATAAAGCAAGATTAGTAGCGAAAGGTTGTTCACAAGTCAAAGGAATTGATTATTTGGAAACATTTTCTCCAGTAGTACGACATAGCACTCTTCGACTTCTACTAGCACTTGCAGTTGAATATAATTTACATATTCATCAAATGGACGTAAATACAGCTTATCTGAATGGAGATTTAGATGAAGAAATATTTATGAAGCAGCCAGAAGGATTCACCAAGGAAAATCAAGAATATAAAGTATGTAGATTAAAGAAATCTTTGTATGGTTTAAAACAAACAGGTTTGCAATGGTATAAAAAACTTACAGAAAGTTTAAAGATATTGAAAATGAAACAATTGATTAGCGATCAATGTGTTTTTATACAAAATGATGCAGAAAATATCATTATTTTAGCTGTTTATGTTGATGACATCATCATTCATAGTGGCAGCTTGATTAAACTTAACAATTTGAAAATAAAATTAAGCAATATATTCAAAATGAAGGACCTTGGAGAACTTCATTATATATTGGGAATAGAAGTACAAAGAGACAAGGAAAATGGAACCATATCTATGCAACAAAATAAATATATTGAAGAATTACTGATAAAATTTAATGCAAGGGATATTAAACCAGCTTCAACACCTTTGGATCCCAGTACAAAACTCTCAAAAGTTCCAAAAGTTGACGGTGAAAATGTACACGTAAAACGTGAAGATTATCAAGCACTAATTGGATCACTTATGTACTTGATGGTTTCAACTAGACCTGATCTAGCTTACGCAATCAGATTACTAAGTCAGTTTAATGAAGAACCTAAAAAACAACACATGAATGCAGCAAAACGTATCCTTCGATATATAAAAGGTACAAAGAATTATAAACTTGTATATAAAAGAAATAATCAACCAATCCTTGGATATGTAGATGCTGATTGGGCTGGAAATATAGACGATCGAAAATCGTACTCCGGTACTACGTTTATATATACAGGTGGAGCGATAAGTTAGGAATCAAAAAAACAAAGTTCTGTTGCTCTTTCAAGTATGGAAGCTGAATATGTCGCTCTCACTGAAGGTGCAAAACAGGCAGTACACTTTCATCAACTATTAAAGGAACTACAACTATACAAAAATATTGAGGAACCTATAAAAATATTTAATGACAACCAAAGTGCAAATAAATTAGTACATAACGCAAATTTTCATGCTAGAACAAAACATATTGATATAAAGTATCATTATTTTCGCGAAATTATTCAAAGGAATGAAATAATCGTGGATTATTTACCGACAGAAAATATGACAGCAGATATAGTAACAAAAGCACTAGGACCAAATAAACAAAAACATTTTTGTACAGAACTTAGAATTACATCAGAAACACTATCCATTCATTGAGGGGAAGTGTTGTAATATCAATGAAGTAAATTACCATAACTACAAAGAATAACAGTCGAAGACATATATACAACAAATGAGTTCAGTTGTCATATTTATTTAATTGTATCAGTTATTTCAATATAAAAAGTTATCAAGTATCTCTAGTGTATTCTTTAGCAATTTACAACAGTTTCTCTCCTTCATTTTCTGGGAAACATATTAACTTGCACACTAAATTCTTTCCCGATTGTTTACACTTCAAGTCCGCATATTAATAAATTAAAATAAATCAGCGACAGCAATAGTAAAGGGGATTCTGAAAGTTCGATCAAAGATCTATATATAGCATTTGAATTTAATTTTACAAACGAACAGAATTTAATTTAAGAAGCAAAATGGACAAATAGAACCACTAAATATTATCAAACGCAAAAGTACAAGAAGAAACAACAAAGGTTCTTCGAATGCCAATGTCAGAGTGACAGACATAGATAAAAAAATAAAGATGAGACAGTCACGTGTTAAACTTCAGTAATGCGTTCTGCGCTCTCTAGTTTACCCGCTCCATAACTAAACTGTGAGCGCTCGATTTGAATCGAGTTTCATTCATACCTATATAGGAAAATTGAAAGCTTACAATTATTTTCTTCCATTTTATAATAGATATAGGGTAAAACGACCAGTAGTGGCACAGTTAAGAAAATTCTCTACTTTTTTGAGGATTAAAAAAAATGTGGTTAATATATTTATATAATAATTGAAAATTTTTAAAGTTTAAGTGTTTTATAAAGTAAAATAAAAAAATTAAATTGTTTATTGATGTTTTAGGTAATTTTGTTCACAATTTATAATTTGATGTTAAAATGCCAGTAATGGCACGGTGGCTGCCTTTAAGAGCACAGTCCTTTCTAGTAGTAGCACGGCAAATATAGATATAAATTTATATATTTTAGCTTGGATTTCCTAAAATTTAGGTATATATTTATAAAAATACACTTGCAGTGGCTTTATTTTATAAATTTTTAAATTATAGAGGTAGGTACTATACCTATCTAAAGCTAAATTTAATATTTATAAAGTTCTAAATTATAAATGTAGACAACAATATTATTCTTTATCTATAATGCAAATGATATTTTAATTAAATAATAATTTTTAATCGAAATATTAAAATTACTTATAAATAGGTATACTATTACATCAAAATTTTTAATACTTTTCTTGCATTAAAATTTTGTGAACAATGAAAAATTGAAATCTTTTCTAGTTTTATTTTTTTAGATAAGAATACTTTTCATCTTGTAATTTCAGATAAAAGTATTTTTTCAAGTGTACCGGGTGGGGCAAAACAACCTCCCTAGTTTTGCAAGTGAATTAAAGAAAAAGGAGTCGAGATACAAAAAATTTATTTCAATAAAATAAAGTAGTTACATGGCCAGTTTTATCTTATGTAGTTTTAAAAATCATATCGGCCAAGTGTTGTCCTTCATTGTCTACACACTGCTGCAAGCGACTTCTGAAGTTTTGCATAACCCTTTCAAGCATTTCTTCAGGTATACGGCGAATTTCCGTGCGGATTGTCTCCTCTCAGGGAGACAAAGCACGCGGGGAACATTTCCTTCAAAACCAGCATTGATGCCCGCGCTGTGTGGGCTGTGGCTTTCCCCCGTCCTGCTGAAACCAGACATTCTCGAGACCAAGTTCTTTAAGAGCAGGGGCAAAAAAATTCTGGAGCATGTTCATATAGCGCCCAGAATTGACGGTAACTGCCCGATTTCTTTCCTGTAGTAAAAGTAAGGCCCGATAATCCCTATTCGGGAAACTGCGCACCAAACTGTGACACGATCACTATGCAGAGGCTTCTCGTGGATCACCCTCAGATTGTTTTCGCACCAATATCGAAAATTTTGTTTATTTACACCGCCAGAAAGATGGAAATGTGCTGGGCGGCGATTACAGACTCCTTTTCGCGTATGTATGCTTCCACGGCAAAAGCGCGCTGCTCGTTCGTCCACATTGTGTTTACGACTGAATCCTTTTGTAACACATACACACGGCATATCTTTCTGCCGCCATTCACGCCATTCCTACCCTGTTACGACCTCTGCTAGCTTCACAATTCTCTGTTGAAACTAGGGAGGTTGTTTTGCCCCACCTGTATAAGAGGTTTTGGTTCTAATTCTTGATTTTTCACACTTCTTTTTACCCTTTTTATTAACGATGTCATTGTTTTTACCAGTTTTCACTAAAACAAAAATAATTTATTCAAACGAATACAAAAATAAATTAAATAGGTCATGTTTTAGATTTTTATTTTTTATGAGATAAACAATAAAATTTCAGTGTACGTATAATGTAAATAATAACTGATACATACCTTTTAAATAATTATTTATCTGTAGTTAAAATTTGTTCTTATTATAAGAAATATGTAAAAACATTAATATTCTAACCTCACTTGCTTACTGTCAGAGTCTCTGTTTACTATTTTATTTATAGCAGCGGCCGCTCAATAGAAAAGCGCTGTAAGCATAAAGTGTTTTTTAATTGGTGCCTCTTCCAAATTTTATACCAATTACTAGAACACGTGTTTTTAGAATTTAAAAAAAATCAATATTCAGCATTTGAAATGTTTCGATGAAATATTCATTTAGTTTATTTAACCAGGTACATATTAAAAAAATATGATTGTAATTGCTTAAGCTATGGTAACCGTAAACTAACTAAAAATGGCTGTGAAAAGTACAATTTTGATATCGCTAAACAATATTCGTTTTTTTTTTTAATTAATAATTTTAAAAAGGACGTTCTAAAGGTTTTTCCTTGTTTAAAACTATATATAAATATTTAAATCGTTGTTATACCTACGCATTTGCACAATTTTAAACGTACAAAACCAAGTTTTTGATACCTGTGCCATTACTAGCGATGTGCCACTACTGGTCGTTTTACCCTATAAGATGAAACAATACAGTTCTCAGCTAGTGATATGGTAATGAAACAAATAAATTATCATATACTTAAATATATTTATAATAATATATATATCATGTATAAATATATTTCTAAAAATCTATTTTCTACACTATTCGGCCTAGAATTTTTTTTCTTTAGTTTTTTATTTACAATGGAAATAAAATGATTCAACATAATATAACCTAAAACTTAACATGTTTAAATTTTCTTTAATGAATATTGTACACCTCGTACGGTACATCAATATGCCATTCTGCAAATACTATAACGTCGAACGAACACAAAATTTAGCACTAGAAAACCAAAACACACAATTGAAATAGTAACAAATTGAAACATAAAGGCAAGGCCAAAGTCCAGAAGATTGAGTAGATAAAATATATCTCTTTTATATCAGCCAGGCCATCTTGGAAGGGGCAAATTAATACCTATAGTGACATCTAGTTTACCCGCTCCCTCAACCAAACTCGTTGCAAGGTCACCTATCTGTCAGACCACTGGTGACAGGACCTCGATTCTAATTCATTCCAATATCTAGATCTTGACTTATTGATGACGTATGCGGTCTTGACTTGTTTCTTAGCGCTAAATTTGAAAATCACAACATCGAGGGATATGTGATTGCAGCTATGTTCAACATGATGAAAATTTGAATTTGTCCGCGAATTGTCCACAACAATACATTGCGAAATTAATTGAAGGTTTTAAAATCAGAAATATAAAATTATAACTTGCCAAATAGGAAACTTGTATTAAACTAATCGTAATTTCACATTGTACAATTGATCACCAAGTCACCTCCGATAGTAGTGCAATTATTTGAATGCAAGAAAACCTTTATATTTATACATTTTGTTTAGGGTAGAAACCCTAAATTTATACGGTACTTTTGGGTTCTGGGAATTCAAAATGAGGGAATACCGTAGGAACACAATATAATTAGTAGTGGGATTTCCAGGACACACAAATCGTTTGTTAATGTATAATTTTTAATTAAATATTCAATATTCTAAGCCTTTACTATATGAAACGACATAACTAATAAATGAAGTATACTTTGTTGTTTCATAAAAACTTTTATTGATTTATTGTAAATACATTAATTTTCTCAGCATCAACAAATGACATAGATTTTGCAGCTTCGGATATATTCATCAGCGGTAGATCCGCTGTTATAGCATCCTCCATGTCTAATGAAACTTCGTCGGTCCATCTAATCCATAGACAGAATTTTCGGAACACAATCCGTTCCACATTAGCGAAGGCTTTTTTCTACGGAATTTTGAACAACAGTCCAAACCTATGAAACATTAATAAATAAAGAATAATTATATATGTTGTGAGTCTTGCATATTTTATTAGTAAAATATTTATTTAGTTTTATTGACACGTACTTTTATATTTTTATTACAGACATATTTTTTTTACAACTACTACTTTTTGTTTTTAACAACTTATTACTTGGTTACGCTTAGTTACATATAACACCCCACCTCAATTTAAACTTTTAACAAAGTTACATTAAATTGCATATTACATTTTTAAATTAAATTTAAACCTTTACAACATTTTTCTAACAAAACTCTACTTAAAGCTTTAGTAAACATATCAGCAATGTTCATTTCACTAGAAATATATTTTACTTGTAGTTTGTTTTCATTAACAAGGTCCTTTATAAAGTGAAATTTCACGTCTATGTGCTTTGTTCGACGCTGGTTTTTAGTTCCATTTGCGATAGCGATAGCACCATTATTGTCTTCATAAATTGTTATACATTCTTCCTTCAATAATCCAATTTCATTCAACAATCCTTGCAACCATTTACAGTGACATGCTACTTGTGATAGTGCGATATATTCTGCCTCTGTACTTGACAAAGATACTGTTGATTGTTTCTTCGTTCCCCAAGCCACAGTTCCTCCAAATGCCATTACGCAATAGCCTGATACGGATTTTCTATCTTCCTCGTCATTTGCCCAATCAGCATCACTATAGGCTTCCACAATATGATTATCTTTGAATTTTAGTTTTAAATTTTTAGTCTCCTTCAAGTACCTTAACACTCGTTGTAGGTATTTATAATTTACTTTTGTAGCATTGAGTTGAAAACGACTTAAATAATTCGTTGCAAAACATATATCCGGTCTTGTATTTATTGCTAAATACATTAATGTTCCAATTAAACTACGATAATCATTTTCTATGTCATCTTCTTTATTATCTGTACCTTTCTTCAGTAATAATCCTTTTTCCATAGGTGTATGTATTGGTTTTGCTTCTTCTTGTTTATATTTCTTTATTATTCTTTCAATATATTTTGGTTGACTAATCCACAATTCCTTTTTTGTTCTATCTCGTTCAATCTCCCAACCGATAAACGTTTTGACATCTCCCATGTCTTTCATTTCAAACTTGGATATTAAATCATTCTTTATACTATCTAAATTTTTTCCAATTAATAATATGTCGTCAACATACAGTATAACATAAATATTTGAAGTAAAATACAAACATTCATCATGTTTAGATCTTTTGAATCCCAATGATTCAATGTAATTGTTAAATTCCGTATTCCAACACTTTGGACTCTGTTTCAATCCGTAGAGTGATTTATTTAGTCTTTTTATTCGTGACTCTTCAGGAAATGGTCCATTCGGGAGTTCAATATAGATTTCTTCATTTAACTTTCCATTTAAAAATGCTGTTTTAACATCCATTTGTTTTATTTCCCAATTATTTCTATTTGCAATTGCCAGCAAAGTCCTGATTGTTACCGAATTTACTACAGGAGCATAGGTTTCTTGATAGTCAATTCCATATTCTTGCTTATATCCTTTGGCTACTAGCCTTGCTTTATATATTTCATCACCTTCACCATTAAGTTTTTTTGTGTATATCCATCTACAGGTAATCAACTTCTTCCCTTTTGGTAAGTTTGCTGTTTGCCAAGTTTCATTTTTGGCCAATGATTTAATCTCTTCTAACATCGCTTGATTCCATTCCTTTTTGTCTTCTGAATTTAATGTTTCTTCATAACATTCGGGTAAATCTTCAGAAGTTGCATTTAGTGCAGTAACATAATCATTCATCCATTTTGGAGCTTTTCTTTGTCTTTTGCTTAATCTTACTTGTTTTACTTCTTCATTCAGTTTAGTTTCAATATCTGTCTCTTCAACTTCTTTATCTTCATTTTCGCCTTCACTTTCAACTTCATCACAAATTATTTTTACTCCAACATCTCCATCTGACTTGTAATATGTCTCATCAAAAATTACATCTCTTCCATTAATAATCTTTTTCCCATTCCAAAGTCTGTAACCATTTGCAGTATAACCAACAAGTTTACATTTGATTGCCTTCTCGTCTAATTTCTTTCTCTTGTTTTCTGGAATGTGTAGATAGGCTGTACAACCAAATATTTTAATTTTCTTTAAATCTGGTTTTACTCCAAACCACAAATACGCAGGTATTTGTTTGTCATTGGTTGGTAATCTATTTAAAAGATATGCCGAAGTTTGAATTGCCTCCAACCAAAAAGATTTTGACATACCACTATCAATTAATAAACATCGTGCCATCTCGACCAATGTTCTATTTAATCTCTCCGCTTTACCATTTTGCTGTGGAGTATAAGGTATAGTCTTCTCAATTTTAATACCATTTTCACTCGAATATTTTTGAAAATCTTCATTAATATACTCTGTTCCATTATCACACCTCAACCTACTGACCCTTTTTTGGAAATGTGTTTCAGCTGCTGCTACATAATCTTTAAAGCAAGTGAATACTTCACTTTTATTTTTAATTCCATATATTATTACAAAATGTGTAAAATCGTCCAAGAAAGTAACAAAGTATTTATATTCTTCTCTCGATGTAGGTGAGATAGGACCACATACATCGCTGTGTATTAATTCCAATGGTCTGTTGGTTTTCCCACCCTTCATTCGATGAGGCAATCTGCACATTTTTCCTTTTATGCATGTTTTACATTTTACATCAGATTCTTCATAATTATCTATCAACCCCATATTTTTCAAAATATTCAATGAATTAAAATTAACATGACCCAATCTTCTATGCCAATCTGTAATTCTTTTTGTTACATGAACTTCCGGATCACTAGATAATCCAAAATTGATTTTATATAGAGATCCTTCGCGATTACCTCGCACAATTAATTTATTATTTCTCTTAATAAACAAATAGTTCTTGTGAAAATTAACACCAAGCCCACTGTCTACCAACCTTCTGACTGATAACAAATTACTTTTTAAATCTGGCACAAATAATACATTTCTTATGTTAATTTTGTATCCATTATCTCTTACTTGTATGTTTCCAATTGATTCTGCAATTACTGATGCACTCTTCTTTGCGACATCTATTCTTATTTGAGGATTTAATTTTACTGCGTTACTGAAATAATCAGATGAATTAATCAAATGATCACTAGCACCAGAATCTACTATAAATGTAATTATTTCTTTTAGCGGAATATCATAGCCATTTACTAAAAACGCTACACTTGTATCATCTGTTTTATAGATTTCTTCCGAATGATTTGCTTCATTCGATCGTCCTCTGTTTATATTTTGTGGTTTTACACGACACTCATGTTTCATATGACCAAATTTTCCACAGTTGTAGCATTTTATATTTGTTTTACAATTCGATTTTACATGGCCAGGCTTTTTGCACTTAAAACAAATCAATTTGCTTGCATGGAAACTAACGTCTTCATTTTTGATTCCTTTATTAGACTGCGTGGATTTTCTACGAGTTACTTCATCAAGTAATCTTAACTTTACATATTCAGCAGTGATCTTTGAATCATCTATTGTTTCAATTGCTGAAATAACACCATTGAAGTCTTCTGGCAATGTCATTAATAAGTTGCAAACAATTTCATTTTCAGACATTGTTGCTCCAACAACTTTTAATTCTCTCACCAGTCTGTAGAACATAGTAAAATGATCTTCTAAGGAATTCTTTCCATCATACCTTAACTGTAATAAATTCCTTCTTAAATATAACTGGGAAGTGACTGACTTTCTTTCATATTTGTCTGACGTTTTTAAAATATCTTTAGCATTATTTTTATCCTTTATGGCTTCCAAACAATTATCACTAATGCACGATATAATTATGGCTTTCGCTTTTGAATCGATTTTCTTCCACTTTTCTTTATCTTCTGCCTCGTTTTCATTTGTATCCAATGCACATAAAACTCCTTTTTCTTCCAAGACTACCATTAACCGAAACTTCCAATTATTAAAATTTTCTCCCTTGAATATGGGAATCCCATAGACTGGGCCCATAACCTGTTGTGAGTCTTGCATATTTTATTAGTAAAATATTTATTTAGTTTTATTGACACGTACTTTTATATTTTTATTACAGACATATTTTTTTTACAACTACTACTTTTTGTTTTTAACAACTTATTACTTGGTTACGCTTAGTTACATATAACAATATATTAGATTCGAAACCTTTAGACTCTGATTTTTACATATAATATAAGGAATATTTACACCTTACCTCTTCGAAATAGTTATTTTATTTTATTTATTGATAATTTTTTTGTTGAAGGACTTGACCTAGAAATGTCAAAAAAAACTTCAAGTTAAAAATTAACCTCAAACTACAGATTCCAATACGAGTTGAACAGCTCAAGACCAATTTCGGTATAGACTTGTTAAGCCAAGACTCGAAATGTAATGACGTCATGTTGGATCTTTTACGTTTGACCACTAGGCGGCTACGTGTCGTATTCCAAGAGTAAAACCCAAGTCAATTAGACTTGCTGAATTAGAATCGCGACCCAGATAAAGCAGCGAAGTATGCGATCAGTTAACATAAATATACCAAAACTGAATTATTTATAATTTTATATTAACTTTGATTTTTTCTATAGCAATTTCGGTGATTTGGATAATAAATTAAAAATTAATTTACATTTAAACATGTGTTTCTAAACGCATACATCGAAACCATCAGTACCAGAAGTATAAAAAAGCGCCAAATTTGCATTTCTATATATTTCAAATAGCTATAAATCTGTAATTATGGATGGGCCTCGGTAATTTTTAATAGTAACTATCCAGCTTTATGGTAAGACTAATGATTATGCTAATAAAAATGTATTAGTGGGTTTATTTTGCATTCAAAAAGAAGTGTATTTCTCCATAAGAATAACAAGGGACTTTTCACGGCGGGAAATACGATTGCTTGGATCTGAATCCACGCAATCGAATTTCCTGCTCGCCGTGACAAGCCAGTTTTTCTCCCTATTCTGTACCACTTTGCCATATGGCAAATCCAGCCACTGTTGCAAAGTTGATGACGTCACCAACGTAGGGTGCTGCTATCTATAATGGGCAGAAAAAGTGGCTTGTCACGGCGGGCGCGAAATACGATAGCGTGGATCTGAAAGAATTTCTGTGAAAAGTCCCATGTTATTCTAATGGAGAAATGAACTTTTTTTTTAAATGCAAATTAAAGCTCCTAAGAAATTTTTAGTAGCATAACTTGAGGTCTGAGCATAAAGTAGGATAGTTTAAGTGTCAGTAAGTATTAAAAACTCATGGGGTCCATCCATAATTACAGATTTATAGCTATTTGAAAAAATGTGAAATACAAAAATGGCGCCTCTTTTGTACTTCCGGAATTGAAATATTTTAAGTATGCGTTTAGAAACGCATGTTTTGATGTAAATTAATATTTAATTTATTATCCAAATCGCCGAAATTGCTATAGAAAAAATTAAAATTAATATAAAATCTAAGAATATAAAATATTATCGTTATTTCGTTATCAGTATAATTTAGTCCTGATCTGTCATTTTGACGTTCACGTTCGCACATGTTCTGAGTTGTTGTATCTAGTAGTAGTAGTTTATTAATCTTTTGTGGTGTTAATAGTTTGTTTTTGTCTTTTTAATTCGTTTATTATATTAAATTCATTGTTTGTTCAAGTAAATTCATTTTGTTTCTTAAATTAAATTAATTTTTCTTGTAAAATTAAATTCATATTCCCTGTATGGATCTTGGATCGAATCAGTCTTTTTAAAGACTCCCCCTTTGTTGTTGCTTCTTGTATTTTTGCGTTTGATAATATTTAGTGGTTCTATTTGTCCGTTTTGTTTCTCAAATTAAATTCTGTTCGTTTATAAATTTAAATTCATATGCTATATATAGATCTTTGATCGAACTTTCAGAATCCTCTTTACTATTGCTGTCGCTGATTTATTTTAATTTATTGATATGCGGACTTGAAGTGTAAACACTCGGGAAAGAATTTAGTGTGCAAGTTAATATGTTTCCCAGAAAAGGAAGGAGAGAAACCACCATATTGCGTATTAGAGTTTTTTTATGTCCAATCATAAATAATATATTTTAAAGAATATTAACTCGGGAACCTAACTGCAACGCACGCGTTTTTGTTTGTTATTTTAAGGAGAGTTTAGAGAAAATGATTCCACAATCATTCCTTGGATTGAATGCAAGAGGGCTGCTTATGAAACATGCGGACGTTTACTTTATCAGGCGTTGTATTAATTTGTTACTGTGAAATTAAATATAATATGTATATAAGATAATTATTCTTTGATAAATAAACAAAGTTTTAGTAGGAAACATAATTTCTTTGTGTTACGAATTTTATTTTGAGACATAGTTTAAATGAATGTTTCGATAGCTATGTTGAACTATGCATGTACGAACATATGGTTTATGTTTTAAAGTGTCAAGCGAGTAAACACTTGAGAGATGTTTATGACCCTAACTTAGGTATACGAGGCAAATGCATCACGCAGCGTTCCTTTGTGGATGCTGGTAAAAATTATATTAGTTTGTGTTGAGTGCTGAAGTGATAAGCAGTGTTAATAATATTACTGTGTGCCGTGAATTGTGAGTGAGTGTTGCCGAAATTATTGGATTAATAGCAGACGTGATAAATGTGAGTAAATCATTGTTATTCTGTGCGTGTTTCCTTAACATTCCCGAAATCATGAATAAGTTGTCGATTGTACATTGCTGTCGATGTCAGCTTATCCTTTCTGAAATCACAGGTCGTTTGGGATTGTACATTGCTGTCGATGCATTCAGTCTGTGTATTTCTCCGTTAGGACCTAACTCCTGGTACACGGGTCGTTTGGGATTGTACATTGCTGTCGATGCATTCAGTCTGTGTACTTTTCCGTCAATTCCTAGTAGACAGCCAGAGTGTTTATCTGGTTTGTGCCTGATGTAGGTCAGATCGACTGGGTGTCGATCAATGTAGCTGTAGACAGTCGGATTGTTATCCGGCTTGGGCCTGGGCAGGTCAGGTCGACCGGAGTGTTGGCCAATGTAGTTGTAGATAGTCGGATAGTTATCCGGCTTGGGCCTGGGCAGGTCAGGTCGACCGGAGTGTCGACCAATGTAGTTGTAGATAGTCGGATTGTTATCCGGCTTGGGCCTGGGCAGGTCAGATCGATCAATGTAGAAATGTGTTTTTGGGCCTGAGCAGGCATATGTGATTTTTGGGCCTGAGCAGGCATTTGTGTTTTTGGTCTATTGACCAGTTATTCGATTGAATCGAATTGTATTATATTCCTAAATCCCTATGTTGACCGTTGGTATGTGGAATTCTGTGTGAGATTCCAAGTGAGTTGTTTTGTGGCAACACAGAGTAACATGGTGTATTTTTGTATTCAGGTGAACGGGACGACGTGTAGACCCGGAGACGTGTGCCACGATTAGGGAGCCCACTCGCCAAGATCTTTGCCCCTAATTGAATTAATATTGCAAATATATGTAATAGTGTAGATCCGGCAATAAACGCTGTTAAACTCAATTGCTTTGCTTTATATTAATTTATATTACCAAAAAAAAAAAAACTTCGGTTTAACATTTGTTTAGATAATATTTATTTTATAGGGCAAATATTTAAAACACTAAATATAAAATTGATTATCAATCAATCACAACAGATATATTGCAAATAGTTATCACAATAAATTTTATAACACCATCAGTATTTCTTCTTCATAAATAACTTCCAATATGACGAGTGTGTTTTTGATCCATAATGAAGGAAATACTAATAAAACCACAGACAATAATATTAAAAGGGGTATCATTAAAAATACTGCTTTCGATCCAAAAAGTATACTGAGAATATGAATTTAAATATACAAACAAAAAGAATTTAAATTAAGAACCAAAATGAATACATTACAATAAGCAAAATATCTTTTTTTAATACACGAAACGAACAAATAGAAGCAACAACTTCAAAATTTCTACGAATGTTAATGTCAGATTGACAGATCAGGCAGCGGATTATGCGATCAGTTAACATGAATATATCAAAATTAAATTATTTATAGGCCCATTTATTTATCTTAATTACTAAATAATGATATTATTTAATATTTTTTGATTTTATATTAATTTTGATTTTTTCTATAGCAATTTCGGCGATTTGGATATTAAATTAAATATTAATTTACATCAAAACATGTGTTTCTAAACGAATACTTAAAATATTTCAATTCCGGAAGTACAAAAGAGGCGCCATTTTTGTATTTCACATTTTTTCAAATAGCTATAAATCTGTTATTATCGATGGGCCCCGTGAGTTTTTAATACTAACTAACACTTAAGCTATCCTACTTTATGCTCAGACCTCAAGTTATGCTACTAAAAATTTATTAGTAGCTTTAATTTGCATTTAAAAAAAAAGTGCATTTCTCCATAAGAATAACATGGGACTTTTCACAGAAATTTTTTCAGATTCAAGCAATCGTATTTCGCGCCCGCCGTGACAAGCCACTTTTTCTGCCCAAATAACCGCACAGGGCCTCAATTCTAATTCATTCCAATGGGTGCTTTCCAGCTAGGTACAAAGTTAACACTGTGTAACACAGTGTATGATACCTGCGTTCCAACTACGCCAGAGTACGACTCAACTCGACTCTGCCATACTCTGCTAAAAAGCAAAGTCTGGTGCAGTATTAGTAATTCGCATACCAACTTTTAAAAAATTTACATGTATGGTATCACTGCGTGCCGCGTAAATTACAAGAAAACCATATTGTGCTTGTGCATTTTCGGCTTGGATTGATATGTTAAATATTTAATTAAATTGCACACTTCGAATTTGATTAATATCATTCATTATTAATAGGTTCTTATTGAATTTGTCAGGATCTAGGGATAAATGACTTTCGCGCACTCTATTGGGTAGAGTACGTAACTCCTAAAGTGTTCCAACTAGCAATCGACACAGTGTTTGAGAATGTCTGACGTTGTTTGACAAAGTTCCCTTGCTGTAAAGCATCCTTTACCGACATAGGGTGCTTTCCAGCAAGGGAACTTTGTCAAACAACGTCAGAATTCTCAAACACTGTGTCGATTGCTAGTTGGAACACTTTAGGAGTTACGTACTCTACCCAATAGAGTGCGCGAAAGTCATTTATCCCTAGATCCTGACAAATTCAATAAGAACCTATTAATAATGAATTATATTAATCAAATTCGAAGTGTGCAATTTAATTAAATATTTAACATATCAATCCAAGCCGAAAATGCACAAGTACAATATGGTTTTGTTGTAATTTACGCGGGACGCAGTGATACCATAAATGTAAATTTTCTAAAAGTTGGTATGCGAATTACCAATACTGCAACCAGACTTTGCTTTTTAGCAGAGTATGGCAGAGTCGAGTAGAGTCGTACTCTGGCGTAGTTGGAACGCAAGTCTCATACACTGTGTTACACAGTGTTAACTTTGTACCTAGCTAGAAAGCACCCATAGTCTGGTGCAGTATTGGTAATTCACATCCAACTTTTAAAAAATTTACATGCATGGTATCACTGCGTCTCGCGTAAATTACAACAAAACCATATTATATTATATATTGGGTACTTTCCAGCTAGGTACAAAGTTAACACTGTGTAACACAGTGTATGATAACTGCATTCCAACTACGCCAGAGTACGACTCAACTCGACTCTGGGTGTTTTCCAACAAGGGAACTTTGTCAAACAAAGTCAGACATTCTCAAACACTGTGGGTGCTTTCCAGCTAGGTACAAAGTCAACACTGTGTAACACAGTGTATGATACTTGCGTTCCAACTACGCCAGAGTACGACTCAACTCGACTCTGCCATACTCTGCTAAAAAGCAAAATCTGGTGCAGTGTTGGTAATTCGCATACCAACATTTAAAAAATTTACATGTATGGTATCTCTGCGTCCCGCGTAAATTACAACAAAACCATATTGTACTTGTGCATTTTCGGCTTGGATTGATATGTTAAATATTTAATTAAATTGCACACTTCGAATTTGATTAATATCATTCATTATTAATAGGTTCTTATTGAATTTGTCAGGATCTAGGGATAATTGACTCTCGCGCACTCTATTGGGTAGAGTACGTAACTCTTAAAGTGTTCCAACTAGCAATCGACACAGTGTTTGAGAATGTCTGACGTTGTTTGACAAAGTTCTCTTGCTGGAAAGCACCCTGTGTCGATTGCTAGTTGGAACACTTTAGGAGTTACGTATTCTACCCAATAGAGTGCGCGAAAGTCATTTATCCCTAGATCCTGATAAATCCAATAAGAACCTATTAATAATGAATTAAATTAATCAAATTCAAAGTGCACAATTTAATTAAATATTTAACATATCAATCCAAGCCGAAAATGGACAAGTATAATATTGTTATGTTGCAATTTACGCGGGACGCAGTGATACCACACATATAAATTTTGTGATAGTTGGTATGCGAATTACTATTACGGCACCAGACTTTGCTTTTTAGCTGTGTATGGCAGAGTCGTACTCTGGCGTAGTTGGAACGCAGTTATCATACAATGTGTTACACAGTGTTAACTTTGTACCTAGCTGGAAAGCACCCAATGCCGTCCTGCTCGTAGACTGAACCTGGCTGGAGCGGTAGTGTATTAGGGGATTCCCTGAAATAATAACGCGTAGGTTTCTATGGATGTTTGCCACGCTGGCCGGGGATTCACGCAACTCTACAGCAGTTTGACTTGTTTACTCGAAGTGAATGAACGCATTTAGTGTACTCCTGTAAAAAAATTAAAATTTTCGTAACCCTATCATTTAAACATGGACAAACGAAAATGAATCAATCTAACGATCAATCAAAAACTAGAAATTATACATAAGTTGGAGTCTGGAATGTCTGCGTCTCGTATATGTGAACAATATGTCATAAAAAAGCAAACTGTTTCGGACATAAAAAAAAACAAAAGCAAAATAAATAAATTTGCATTAATGTGTGATGTAGGAGAGAACAGCAATTCCAGAAAACGAATGAAATTGGCTCGTGAGACTTCACTTGAAGAAGCAATCTTAAAATGGTACGGCCACCAACGTTTGAGGGATACCGGTTCGGGCAGTCGAATTGAAATTTGCTGCAACTAAATTAGCAAATCATATGAAAATCATACCATTCAGAGCAAGTGATGGATGGCTCTGGCGCTTTCGCAAAAGGCACGGAATCATGAATAAAAGATTTTACGGCGAAGCTTCAAATGCACCAAAAGAAGAAATTGAACCGTTTAGGCAAAAACTAATAGAACATATAAGTAACGAAATGCTATTAGAATCTCAGATTTACATTGCTGACGAAACTGGTTTGTTAAGGCGTACTTTGCTTGAAAGCACACAAGCCTCCAAATATGAAAAATCGAATTCTGGAAGAAAAATCAGCAAGGACAGGATCTCGGCACTGCTTTGATCCAACGCCGATGGATCGCATAGGCTGACTCCTGTCATTGTTGGCAAATCTCGTAAACCTAGAGTTTTAAAAGATATAATGCATTATCTGCCCATATTGTAGCTCTAATAAGGCATGGTTCAACGCAGATATTTTCAAAAACTGGTTTTTTGAAGAATTTGTACCTACAGTGAGAAAATTTCAAGAGCAGAAACTGGGAATACCGCCGGAAAAGGTGAAATGTTTATTGATTTTAGACAACGCTCCTGCTCATCCTTCTGAAAATATTCTACGGTCAGAAGATGGCAACTTTAGTTGTATGTTTTTACCAAAATATACAACATCGCTTATTCAACCCATGGATCAGGGAATAATTTTGGCAACCAAACGAATATATCGCAGAAAGTTTTTGGATGAAGTAATGATTGTATTACAGGATTTAATATTTTTTGAATTTAAATTAATTTTGATTTTTTCTATAGCAATTTCGGCGATTTGGATAGTAAATTATATATTAATTTACATCAAAACATGTGTTTCTAAACGCATACTTAAAATATTTCAATTCCGGAAGTACAAAAGAGGCGCCATTTTTGTATTTCACACTTTTTCAAATAGCTATAAATCTGTAATTATGGATGGGCCCCGTGCATTTTTAACACTAACTGACACTTAAACTATCCTACTTTATGCTCAGACCACAGGTTATGCTACTAAAAATTTTTTAGGAGCTTTAATTTGCATTTAAAAAAGAGCATTTCTCCATAGGAATAACATGGGACTTTTCACAGAAATTTTTTCAGATCCACGCAATCGTATTTCCCGCCCGCCGTGACAAGCAACTTGTTCTGCCCATAACACGAAATTTTGATATCCTATGGTATTTAAGATGTTGAACAAGGATTATGTTTAAGTTGGCAAATCGAAAAATATTTTTTTTTATACAAATTTATTGTTAAATATAAAAAGGATTAATTTCCTTTAATTTATAATATGACTCACCAACAAATTTTGTTGAGCTCCTAACAACAAAATATAATTGGAAAACCGCGAAAAGATATTCAAACTAGCAACATTTATTAATGAGGTAGTGCTAGCATGATTGTCGAATCTTTTTGTTGCTGCCCTCACACTAATGGTTTCAAATTGTTGGCTACACTGATTTTACGTGGCTCTATCTGTCAAGCCGATGGTACGTTCGTCGTAAATATTTATAATTATTAATAATAAAAATGTATGTACTACAGGATAGAAAATTAGAAATCGAAAGTAAATTTGAAAAGGTAAGAATTTCCTTAATTCTCTCATAGTTTAATAGCACTGGGTTGATTTACTCTACAGGAACAAGAAAATTTGACATTACTCAAGGAACGCATTGCAAAAAGTTCACAGCTTGCACAGGGTATGGATAAAATTTTAAATTCATTCGAAGAAAGATTATCTAAATTAGAAGAAACAATACTTCCAGTATACAACGAAACGGAAAATTTGAGACGATGCCAGCACAGTATCCTTTCATAAATATTTTAAGACACAAAAACCTGCATAGACAGTCAATATAGAGCGGAATCATATTCATTTAATTTAGGTGTATCTGTCATAACACTTAGAAAAGTTCTAACGT
>OX122900.1:16461482-16485742 GCA_944738965.1 Nebria brevicollis | reverse complement strand
TAACATTAGAATATGCATTTCTTATATTTTCAACATGAATTTCTTTAGCACTAGTATCATTGCACACATTTGATAATTTCACTTCATGATCTAATAGTCTTGTTTTCACCAAAGCTTATGTTATATTATCCTCAGATAGAGTTTCGATTGCAGTTATCACACCATCATAAAATTTGACTTCATTAAAGATTTATCGTAAGCCTTCACAAATCCAAGAAAAGAATCCGATAAATATTCTACGATAACACTTTTGGCGATTCTTTCGGCTTTATTCCACTCATCACCAGGTATTTGATGAATCATTTCATCAACAACTTTGATAATATTAAGTTCAGCTAATACAGCTTTTATTCTAAACTTCCACACACTATATTTTTCACCATCAAAGACTATAATGTTTCTTTTCAACTTCGAATATTTCATTGTCTTTCACACTTGACTATTACACAATATAGAACACTTTAAAAATGTTTTTCACGCACGATTACATTATAAAAACTAATTCACGTTATCTGGGCCCATAACCTGTTGGGTTTTGGGATCTAATTAATAAATAATAATACAAGTTTTATATTAAATCGTGCTCTTTATTATATCTGCGGTCTCGGAAGGTTTATCTCTACGCTTTAACACTTCAGCATTCTACACAAGACTACCCAAAAAGGTTCGTCGCCAGAACTTAAAAATGACCACATCTGTTTACTATTCTTCTACACATTGGTTCTTATCTTGAAATATGAAGCGACCATAAATCTCTTATAAGTGTAACTATAATTTAAGACAAAACCCTTAGACTAAACAGAAACATAATATAGATTAACTTTTGTATATATGCATAGACATTTCAACAATATAGATATAGATATAGATATAGATATAGATATAGATATAGATATAGATATAGATATAGATATAGATATAGATATAGATATAGATATAGATATAGATATAGATATAGATATAGATATAGATATAGATATAGATATAGATATAGATATAGATATAGATATAGATATAGATATAGATATAGATATAGATATAGATATAGTGATAGATATAGATATAGATATAGATATAGATATAGATATAGATATAGATATAGATATAGATATAGATATAGATATAGATATAGATATAGATATAGATATAGATATAGATATAGATATAGATATAGATATAGATATAGATATAGATATAGATATAGATATAGATATAGATATAGATATAGATATAGATATAGATATAGATATAGATATAGATATAGATATAGATATAGATATAGATATAGATATAGATATAGATATAGATATAGATATAGATATAGATATAGATATAGATATAGATATAGATATAGATATAGATATAGATATAGATATAGATATAGATATAGATATAGATATAGATATAGATATAGAGATATAGATATAGATATAGATATAGATATAGATATAGATATAGATATAGATATAGATATAGATATAGATATAGATATAGATATAGATATAGATATAGATATAGATATAGATATAGATATAGATATAGATATAGATATAGATATAGATATAGATATAGATATAGATATAGATATAGATATAGATATAGATATAGATATAGATATAGATATAGATATAGATATAGATATAGATATAGATATAGATATAGATATAGATATAGATATAGATATAGATATAGATATAGATATAGATATAGATATAGATATAGATATAGATATAGATATAGATATAGATATAGATATAGATATAGATATAGATATAGATATAGATATAGATATAGATATAGATATAGATATAGATATAGATATAGATATAGATATAGATATAGATATAGATATAGATATAGATATAGATATAGATATAGATATAGATATAGATATAGATATAGATATAGATATAGATATAGATATAGATATAGATATAGATATAGATATAGATATAGATATAGATATAGATATAGATATAGATATAGATATAGATATAGATATAGATATAGATATAGATATAGATATAGATATAGATATAGATATAGATATAGATATAGATATAGATATAGATATAGATATAGATATAGATATAGATATAGATATAGATATAGATATAGATATAGATATAGATATAGATATAGATATAGATATAGATATAGATATAGATATAGATATAGATATAGATATAGATATAGATATAGATATAGATATAGATATAGATATAGATATAGATATAGATATAGATATAGATATAGATATAGATATAGATATAGATATAGATATAGATATAGATATAGATATAGATATAGATATAGATATAGATATAGATATAGATATAGATATAGATATAGATATAGATATAGATATAGATATAGATATAGATATAGATATAGATATAGATATAGATATAGATATAGATATAGATATAGATATAGATATAGATATAGATATAGATATAGATATAGATATAGATATAGATATAGATATAGATATAGATATAGATATAGATATAGATATAGATATAGATATAGATATAGATATAGATATAGATATAGATATAGATATAGATATAGATATAGATATAGATATAGATATAGATATAGATATAGATATAGATATAGATATAGATATAGATATAGATATAGATATAGATATAGATATAGATATAGATATAGATATAGATATAGATATAGATATAGATATAGATATAGATATAGATATAGATATAGATATAGATATAGATATAGATATAGATATAGATATAGATATAGATATAGATATAGATATAGATATAGATATAGATATAGATATAGATATAGATATAGATATAGATATAGATATAGATATAGATATAGATATAGATATAGATATAGATATAGATATAGATATAGATATAGATATAGATATAGATATAGATATAGATATAGATATAGATATAGATATAGATATAGATATAGATATAGATATAGATATAGATATAGATATAGATATAGATATAGATATAGATATAGATATAGATATAGATATAGATATAGATATAGATATAGATATAGATATAGATATAGATATAGATATAGATATAGATATAGATATAGATATAGATATAGATATAGATATAGATATAGATATAGATATAGATATAGATATAGATATAGATATAGATATAGATATAGATATAGATATAGATATAGATATAGATATAGATATAGATATAGATATAGATATAGATATAGATATAGATATAGATATAGATATAGATATAGATATAGATATAGATATAGATATAGATATAGATATAGATATAGATATAGATATAGATATAGATATAGATATAGATATAGATATAGATATAGATATAGATATAGATATAGATATAGATATAGATATAGATATAGATATAGATATAGATATAGATATAGATATAGATATAGATATAGATATAGATATAGATATAGATATAGATATAGATATAGATATAGATATAGATATAGATATAGATATAGATATAGATATAGATATAGATATAGATATAGATATAGATATAGATATAGATATAGATATAGATATAGATATAGATATAGATATAGATATAGATATAGATATAGATATAGATATAGATATAGATATAGATATAGATATAGATATAGATATAGATATAGATATAGATATAGATATAGATATAGATATAGATATAGATATAGATATAGATATAGATATAGATATAGATATAGATATAGATATAGATATAGATATAGATATAGATATAGATATAGATATAGATATAGATATAGATATAGATATAGATATAGATATAGATATAGATATAGATATAGATATAGATATAGATATAGATATAGATATAGATATAGATATAGATATAGATATAGATATAGATATAGATATAGATATAGATATAGATATAGATATAGATATAGATATAGATATAGATATAGATATAGATATAGATATAGATATAGATATAGATATAGATATAGATATAGATATAGATATAGATATAGATATAGATATAGATATAGATATAGATATAGATATAGATATAGATATAGATATAGATATAGATATAGATATAGATATAGATATAGATATAGATATAGATATAGATATAGATATAGATATAGATATAGATATAGATATAGATATAGATATAGATATAGATATAGATATAGATATAGATATAGATATAGATATAGATATAGATATAGATATAGATATAGATATAGATATAGATATAGATATAGATATAGATATAGATATAGATATAGATATAGATATAGATATAGATATAGATATAGATATAGATATAGATATAGATATAGATATAGATATAGATATAGATATAGATATAGATATAGATATAGATATAGATATAGATATAGATATAGATATAGATATAGATATAGATATAGATATAGATATAGATATAGATATAGATATAGATATAGATATAGATATAGATATAGATATAGATATAGATATAGATATAGATATAGATATAGATATAGATATAGATATAGATATAGATATAGATATAGATATAGATATAGATATAGATATAGATATAGATATAGATATAGATATAGATATAGATATAGATATAGATATAGATATAGATATAGATATAGATATAGATATAGATATAGATATAGATATAGATATAGATATAGATATAGATATAGATATAGATATAGATATAGATATAGATATAGATATAGATATAGATATAGATATAGATATAGATATAGATATAGATATAGATATAGATATAGATATAGATATAGATATAGATATAGATATAGATATAGATATAGATATAGATATAGATATAGATATAGATATAGATATAGATATAGATATAGATATAGATATAGATATAGATATAGATATAGATATAGATATAGATATAGATATAGATATAGATATAGATATAGATATAGATATAGATATAGATATAGATATAGATATAGATATAGATATAGATATAGATATAGATATAGATATAGATATAGATATAGATATAGATATAGATATAGATATAGATATAGATATAGATATAGATATAGATATAGATATAGATATAGATATAGATATAGATATAGATATAGATATAGATATAGATATAGATATAGATATAGATATAGATATAGATATAGATATAGATATAGATATAGATATAGATATAGATATAGATATAGATATAGATATAGATATAGATATAGATATAGATATAGATATAGATATAGATATAGATATAGATATAGATATAGATATAGATATAGATATAGATATAGATATAGATATAGATATAGATATAGATATAGATATAGATATAGATATAGATATAGATATAGATATAGATATAGATATAGATATAGATATAGATATAGATATAGATATAGATATAGATATAGATATAGATATAGATATAGATATAGATATAGATATAGATATAGATATAGATATAGATATAGATATAGATATAGATATAGATATAGATATAGATATAGATATAGATATAGATATAGATATAGATATAGATATAGATATAGATATAGATATAGATATAGATATAGATATAGATATAGATATAGATATAGATATAGATATAGATATAGATATAGATATAGATATAGATATAGATATAGATATAGATATAGATATAGATATAGATATAGATATAGATATAGATATAGATATAGATATAGATATAGATATAGATATAGATATAGATATAGATATAGATATAGATATAGATATAGATATAGATATAGATATAGATATAGATATAGATATAGATATAGATATAGATATAGATATAGATATAGATATAGATATAGATATAGATATAGATATAGATATAGATATAGATATAGATATAGATATAGATATAGATATAGATATAGATATAGATATAGATATAGATATAGATATAGATATAGATATAGATATAGATATAGATATAGATATAGATATAGATATAGATATAGATATAGATATAGATATAGATATAGATATAGATATAGATATAGATATAGATATAGATATAGATATAGATATAGATATAGATATAGATATAGATATAGATATAGATATAGATATAGATATAGATATAGATATAGATATAGATATAGATATAGATATAGATATAGATATAGATATAGATATAGATATAGATATAGATATAGATATAGATATAGATATAGATATAGATATAGATATAGATATAGATATAGATATAGATATAGATATAGATATAGATATAGATATAGATATAGATATAGATATAGATATAGATATAGATATAGATATAGATATAGATATAGATATAGATATAGATATAGATATAGATATAGATATAGATATAGATATAGATATAGATATAGATATAGATATAGATATAGATATAGATATAGATATAGATATAGATATAGATATAGATATAGATATAGATATAGATATAGATATAGATATAGATATAGATATAGATATAGATATAGATATAGATATAGATATAGATATAGATATAGATATAGATATAGATATAGATATAGATATAGATATAGATATAGATATAGATATAGATATAGATATAGATATAGATATAGATATAGATATAGATATAGATATAGATATAGATATAGATATAGATATAGATATAGATATAGATATAGATATAGATATAGATATAGATATAGATATAGATATAGATATAGATATAGATATAGATATAGATATAGATATAGATATAGATATAGATATAGATATAGATATAGATATAGATATAGATATAGATATAGATATAGATATAGATATAGATATAGATATAGATATAGATATAGATATAGATATAGATATAGATATAGATATAGATATAGATATAGATATAGATATAGATATAGATATAGATATAGATATAGATATAGATATAGATATAGATATAGATATAGATATAGATATAGATATAGATATAGATATAGATATAGATATAGATATAGATATAGATATAGATATAGATATAGATATAGATATAGATATAGATATAGATATAGATATAGATATAGATATAGATATAGATATAGATATAGATATAGATATAGATATAGATATAGATATAGATATAGATATAGATATAGATATAGATATAGATATAGATATAGATATAGATATAGATATAGATATAGATATAGATATAGATATAGATATAGATATAGATATAGATATAGATATAGATATAGATATAGATATAGATATAGATATAGATATAGATATAGATATAGATATAGATATAGATATAGATATAGATATAGATATAGATATAGATATAGATATAGATATAGATATAGATATAGATATAGATATAGATATAGATATAGATATAGATATAGATATAGATATAGATATAGATATAGATATAGATATAGATATAGATATAGATATAGATATAGATATAGATATAGATATAGATATAGATATAGATATAGATATAGATATAGATATAGATATAGATATAGATATAGATATAGATATAGATATAGATATAGATATAGATATAGATATAGATATAGATATAGATATAGATATAGATATAGATATAGATATAGATATAGATATAGATATAGATATAGATATAGATATAGATATAGATATAGATATAGATATAGATATAGATATAGATATAGATATAGATATAGATATAGATATAGATATAGATATAGATATAGATATAGATATAGATATAGATATAGATATAGATATAGATATAGATATAGATATAGATATAGATATAGATATAGATATAGATATAGATATAGATATAGATATAGATATAGATATAGATATAGATATAGATATAGATATAGATATAGATATAGATATAGATATAGATATAGATATAGATATAGATATAGATATAGATATAGATATAGATATAGATATAGATATAGATATAGATATAGATATAGATATAGATATAGATATAGATATAGATATAGATATAGATATAGATATAGATATAGATATAGATATAGATATAGATATAGATATAGATATAGATATAGATATAGATATAGATATAGATATAGATATAGATATAGATATAGATATAGATATAGATATAGATATAGATATAGATATAGATATAGATATAGATATAGATATAGATATAGATATAGATATAGATATAGATATAGATATAGATATAGATATAGATATAGATATAGATATAGATATAGATATAGATATAGATATAGATATAGATATAGATATAGATATAGATATAGATATAGATATAGATATAGATATAGATATAGATATAGATATAGATATAGATATAGATATAGATATAGATATAGATATAGATATAGATATAGATATAGATATAGATATAGATATAGATATAGATATAGATATAGATATAGATATAGATATAGATATAGATATAGATATAGATATAGATATAGATATAGATATAGATATAGATATAGATATAGATATAGATATAGATATAGATATAGATATAGATATAGATATAGATATAGATATAGATATAGATATAGATATAGATATAGATATAGATATAGATATAGATATAGATATAGATATAGATATAGATATAGATATAGATATAGATATAGATATAGATATAGATATAGATATAGATATAGATATAGATATAGATATAGATATAGATATAGATATAGATATAGATATAGATATAGATATAGATATAGATATAGATATAGATATAGATATAGATATAGATATAGATATAGATATAGATATAGATATAGATATAGATATAGATATAGATATAGATATAGATATAGATATAGATATAGATATAGATATAGATATAGATATAGATATAGATATAGATATAGATATAGATATAGATATAGATATAGATATAGATATAGATATAGATATAGATATAGATATAGATATAGATATAGATATAGATATAGATATAGATATAGATATAGATATAGATATAGATATAGATATAGATATAGATATAGATATAGATATAGATATAGATATAGATATAGATATAGATATAGATATAGATATAGATATAGATATAGATATAGATATAGATATAGATATAGATATAGATATAGATATAGATATAGATATAGATATAGATATAGATATAGATATAGATATAGATATAGATATAGATATAGATATAGATATAGATATAGATATAGATATAGATATAGATATAGATATAGATATAGATATAGATATAGATATAGATATAGATATAGATATAGATATAGATATAGATATAGATATAGATATAGATATAGATATAGATATAGATATAGATATAGATATAGATATAGATATAGATATAGATATAGATATAGATATAGATATAGATATAGATATAGATATAGATATAGATATAGATATAGATATAGATATAGATATAGATATAGATATAGATATAGATATAGATATAGATATAGATATAGATATAGATATAGATATAGATATAGATATAGATATAGATATAGATATAGATATAGATATAGATATAGATATAGATATAGATATAGATATAGATATAGATATAGATATAGATATAGATATAGATATAGATATAGATATAGATATAGATATAGATATAGATATAGATATAGATATAGATATAGATATAGATATAGATATAGATATAGATATAGATATAGATATAGATATAGATATAGATATAGATATAGATATAGATATAGATATAGATATAGATATAGATATAGATATAGATATAGATATAGATATAGATATAGATATAGATATAGATATAGATATAGATATAGATATAGATATAGATATAGATATAGATATAGATATAGATATAGATATAGATATAGATATAGATATAGATATAGATATAGATATAGATATAGATATAGATATAGATATAGATATAGATATAGATATAGATATAGATATAGATATAGATATAGATATAGATATAGATATAGATATAGATATAGATATAGATATAGATATAGATATAGATATAGATATAGATATAGATATAGATATAGATATAGATATAGATATAGATATAGATATAGATATAGATATAGATATAGATATAGATATAGATATAGATATAGATATAGATATAGATATAGATATAGATATAGATATAGATATAGATATAGATATAGATATAGATATAGATATAGATATAGATATAGATATAGATATAGATATAGATATAGATATAGATATAGATATAGATATAGATATAGATATAGATATAGATATAGATATAGATATAGATATAGATATAGATATAGATATAGATATAGATATAGATATAGATATAGATATAGATATAGATATAGATATAGATATAGATATAGATATAGATATAGATATAGATATAGATATAGATATAGATATAGATATAGATATAGATATAGATATAGATATAGATATAGATATAGATATAGATATAGATATAGATATAGATATAGATATAGATATAGATATAGATATAGATATAGATATAGATATAGATATAGATATAGATATAGATATAGATATAGATATAGATATAGATATAGATATAGATATAGATATAGATATAGATATAGATATAGATATAGATATAGATATAGATATAGATATAGATATAGATATAGATATAGATATAGATATAGATATAGATATAGATATAGATATAGATATAGATATAGATATAGATATAGATATAGATATAGATATAGATATAGATATAGATATAGATATAGATATAGATATAGATATAGATATAGATATAGATATAGATATAGATATAGATATAGATATAGATATAGATATAGATATAGATATAGATATAGATATAGATATAGATATAGATATAGATATAGATATAGATATAGATATAGATATAGATATAGATATAGATATAGATATAGATATAGATATAGATATAGATATAGATATAGATATAGATATAGATATAGATATAGATATAGATATAGATATAGATATAGATATAGATATAGATATAGATATAGATATAGATATAGATATAGATATAGATATAGATATAGATATAGATATAGATATAGATATAGATATAGATATAGATATAGATATAGATATAGATATAGATATAGATATAGATATAGATATAGATATAGATATAGATATAGATATAGATATAGATATAGATATAGATATAGATATAGATATAGATATAGATATAGATATAGATATAGATATAGATATAGATATAGATATAGATATAGATATAGATATAGATATAGATATAGATATAGATATAGATATAGATATAGATATAGATATAGATATAGATATAGATATAGATATAGATATAGATATAGATATAGATATAGATATAGATATAGATATAGATATAGATATAGATATAGATATAGATATAGATATAGATATAGATATAGATATAGATATAGATATAGATATAGATATAGATATAGATATAGATATAGATATAGATATAGATATAGATATAGATATAGATATAGATATAGATATAGATATAGATATAGATATAGATATAGATATAGATATAGATATAGATATAGATATAGATATAGATATAGATATAGATATAGATATAGATATAGATATAGATATAGATATAGATATAGATATAGATATAGATATAGATATAGATATAGATATAGATATAGATATAGATATAGATATAGATATAGATATAGATATAGATATAGATATAGATATAGATATAGATATAGATATAGATATAGATATAGATATAGATATAGATATAGATATAGATATAGATATAGATATAGATATAGATATAGATATAGATATAGATATAGATATAGATATAGATATAGATATAGATATAGATATAGATATAGATATAGATATAGATATAGATATAGATATAGATATAGATATAGATATAGATATAGATATAGATATAGATATAGATATAGATATAGATATAGATATAGATATAGATATAGATATAGATATAGATATAGATATAGATATAGATATAGATATAGATATAGATATAGATATAGATATAGATATAGATATAGATATAGATATAGATATAGATATAGATATAGATATAGATATAGATATAGATATAGATATAGATATAGATATAGATATAGATATAGATATAGATATAGATATAGATATAGATATAGATATAGATATAGATATAGATATAGATATAGATATAGATATAGATATAGATATAGATATAGATATAGATATAGATATAGATATAGATATAGATATAGATATAGATATAGATATAGATATAGATATAGATATAGATATAGATATAGATATAGATATAGATATAGATATAGATATAGATATAGATATAGATATAGATATAGATATAGATATAGATATAGATATAGATATAGATATAGATATAGATATAGATATAGATATAGATATAGATATAGATATAGATATAGATATAGATATAGATATAGATATAGATATAGATATAGATATAGATATAGATATAGATATAGATATAGATATAGATATAGATATAGATATAGATATAGATATAGATATAGATATAGATATAGATATAGATATAGATATAGATATAGATATAGATATAGATATAGATATAGATATAGATATAGATATAGATATAGATATAGATATAGATATAGATATAGATATAGATATAGATATAGATATAGATATAGATATAGATATAGATATAGATATAGATATAGATATAGATATAGATATAGATATAGATATAGATATAGATATAGATATAGATATAGATATAGATATAGATATAGATATAGATATAGATATAGATATAGATATAGATATAGATATAGATATAGATATAGATATAGATATAGATATAGATATAGATATAGATATAGATATAGATATAGATATAGATATAGATATAGATATAGATATAGATATAGATATAGATATAGATATAGATATAGATATAGATATAGATATAGATATAGATATAGATATAGATATAGATATAGATATAGATATAGATATAGTATAGATATAGATATAGATATAGATATAGATATAGATATAGATATAGATATAGATATAGATATAGATATAGATATAGATATAGATATAGATATAGATATAGATATAGATATAGATATAGATATAGATATAGATATAGATATAGATATAGATATAGATATAGATATAGATATAGATATAGATATAGATATAGATATAGATATAGATATAGATATAGATATAGATATAGATATAGATATAGATATAGATATAGATATAGATATAGATATAGATATAGATATAGATATATAGATATAGATATAGATATAGATATAGATATAGATATAGATATAGATATAGATATAGATATAGATATAGATATAGATATAGATATAGATATAGATATAGATATAGATATAGGATATAGATATAGATATAGATATAGATATAGATATAGATATAGATATAGATATAGATATAGATATAGATATAGATATAGATATAGATATAGATATAGATATAGATATAGATATAGATATAGATATAGATATAGATATAGATATAGATATAGATATAGAGATATAGATATAGATATAGATATAGATATAGATATAGATATAGATATAGATATAGATATAGATATAGATATAGATATAGATATAGATATAGATATAGATATAGATATAGATATAGATATAGATATAGATATAGATATAGATATAGATATAGATATAGATATAGATATAGATATAGATATAGATATAGATATAGATATAGATATAGATATAGATATAGATATAGATATAGATATAGATATAGATATAGATATAGATATAGATATAGATATAGATATAGATATAGATATAGATATAGATATAGATATAGATATAGATATAGATATAGATATAGATATAGATATAGATATAGATATAGATATAGATATAGATATAGATATAGATATAGATATAGATATAGATATAGATATAGATATAGATATAGATATAGATATAGATATAGATATAGATATAGATATAGATATAGATATAGATATAGATATAGATATAGATATAGATATAGATATAGATATAGATATAGATATAGATATAGATATAGATATAGATATAGATATAGATATAGATATAGATATAGATATAGATATAGATATAGATATAGATATAGATATAGATATAGATATAGATATAGATATAGATATAGATATAGATATAGATATAGATATAGATATAGATATAGATATAGATATAGATATAGATATAGATATAGATATAGATATAGATATAGATATAGATATAGATATAGATATAGATATAGATATAGATATAGATATAGATATAGATATAGATATAGATATAGATATAGATATAGATATAGATATAGATATAGATATAGATATAGATATAGATATAGATATAGATATAGATATAGATATAGATATAGATATAGATATAGATATAGATATAGATATAGATATAGATATAGATATAGATATAGATATAGATATAGATATAGATATAGATATAGATATAGATATAGATATAGATATAGATATAGATATAGATATAGATATAGATATAGATATAGATATAGATATAGATATAGATATAGATATAGATATAGATATAGATATAGATATAGATATAGATATAGATATAGATATAGATATAGATATAGATATAGATATAGATATAGATATAGATATAGATATAGATATAGATATAGATATAGATATAGATATAGATATAGATATAGATATAGATATAGATATAGATATAGATATAGATATAGATATAGATATAGATATAGATATAGATATAGATATAGATATAGATATAGATATAGATATAGATATAGATATAGATATAGATATAGATATAGATATAGATATAGATATAGATATAGATATAGATATAGATATAGATATAGATATAGATATAGATATAGATATAGATATAGATATAGATATAGATATAGATATAGATATAGATATAGATATAGATATAGATATAGATATAGATATAGATATAGATATAGATATAGATATAGATATAGATATAGATATAGATATAGATATAGATATAGATATAGATATAGATATAGATATAGATATAGATATAGATATAGATATAGATATAGATATAGATATAGATATAGATATAGATATAGATATAGATATAGATATAGATATAGATATAGATATAGATATAGATATAGATATAGATATAGATATAGATATAGATATAGATATAGATATAGATATAGATATAGATATAGATATAGATATAGATATAGATATAGATATAGATATAGATATAGATATAGATATAGATATAGATATAGATATAGATATAGATATAGATATAGATATAGATATAGATATAGATATAGATATAGATATAGATATAGATATAGATATAGATATAGATATAGATATAGATATAGATATAGATATAGATATAGATATAGATATAGATATAGATATAGATATAGATATAGATATAGATATAGATATAGATATAGATATAGATATAGATATAGATATAGATATAGATATAGATATAGATATAGATATAGATATAGATATAGATATAGATATAGATATAGATATAGATATAGATATAGATATAGATATAGATATAGATATAGATATAGATATAGATATAGATATAGATATAGATATAGATATAGATATAGATATAGATATAGATATAGATATAGATATAGATATAGATATAGATATAGATATAGATATAGATATAGATATAGATATAGATATAGATATAGATATAGATATAGATATAGATATAGATATAGATATAGATATAGATATAGATATAGATATAGATATAGATATAGATATAGATATAGATATAGATATAGATATAGATATAGATATAGATATAGATATAGATATAGATATAGATATAGATATAGATATAGATATAGATATAGATATAGATATAGATATAGATATAGATATAGATATAGATATAGATATAGATATAGATATAGATATAGATATAGATATAGATATAGATATAGATATAGATATAGATATAGATATAGATATAGATATAGATATAGATATAGATATAGATATAGATATAGATATAGATATAGATATAGATATAGATATAGATATAGATATAGATATAGATATAGATATAGATATAGATATAGATATAGATATAGATATAGATATAGATATAGATATAGATATAGATATAGATATAGATATAGATATAGATATAGATATAGATATAGATATAGATATAGATATAGATATAGATATAGATATAGATATAGATATAGATATAGATATAGATATAGATATAGATATAGATATAGATATAGATATAGATATAGATATAGATATAGATATAGATATAGATATAGATATAGATATAGATATAGATATAGATATAGATATAGATATAGATATAGATATAGATATAGATATAGATATAGATATAGATATAGATATAGATATAGATATAGATATAGATATAGATATAGATATAGATATAGATATAGATATAGATATAGATATAGATATAGATATAGATATAGATATAGATATAGATATAGATATAGATATAGATATAGATATAGATATAGATATAGATATAGATATAGATATAGATATAGATATAGATATAGATATAGATATAGATATAGATATAGATATAGATATAGATATAGATATAGATATAGATATAGATATAGATATAGATATAGATATAGATATAGATATAGATATAGATATAGATATAGATATAGATATAGATATAGATATAGATATAGATATAGATATAGATATAGATATAGATATAGATATAGATATAGATATAGATATAGATATAGATATAGATATAGATATAGATATAGATATAGATATAGATATAGATATAGATATAGATATAGATATAGATATAGATATAGATATAGATATAGATATAGATATAGATATAGATATAGATATAGATATAGATATAGATATAGATATAGATATAGATATAGATATAGATATAGATATAGATATAGATATAGATATAGATATAGATATAGATATAGATATAGATATAGATATAGATATAGATATAGATATAGATATAGATATAGATATAGATATAGATATAGATATAGATATAGATATAGATATAGATATAGATATAGATATAGATATAGATATAGATATAGATATAGATATAGATATAGATATAGATATAGATATAGATATAGATATAGATATAGATATAGATATAGATATAGATATAGATATAGATATAGATATAGATATAGATATAGATATAGATATAGATATAGATATAGATATAGATATAGATATAGATATAGATATAGATATAGATATAGATATAGATATAGATATAGATATAGATATAGATATAGATATAGATATAGATATAGATATAGATATAGATATAGATATAGATATAGATATAGATATAGATATAGATATAGATATAGATATAGATATAGATATAGATATAGATATAGATATAGATATAGATATAGATATAGATATAGATATAGATATAGATATAGATATAGATATAGATATAGATATAGATATAGATATAGATATAGATATAGATATAGATATAGATATAGATATAGATATAGATATAGATATAGATATAGATATAGATATAGATATAGATATAGATATAGATATAGATATAGATATAGATATAGATATAGATATAGATATAGATATAGATATAGATATAGATATAGATATAGATATAGATATAGATATAGATATAGATATAGATATAGATATAGATATAGATATAGATATAGATATAGATATAGATATAGATATAGATATAGATATAGATATAGATATAGATATAGATATAGATATAGATATAGATATAGATATAGATATAGATATAGATATAGATATAGATATAGATATAGATATAGATATAGATATAGATATAGATATAGATATAGATATAGATATAGATATAGATATAGATATAGATATAGATATAGATATAGATATAGATATAGATATAGATATAGATATAGATATAGATATAGATATAGATATAGATATAGATATAGATATAGATATAGATATAGATATAGATATAGATATAGATATAGATATAGATATAGATATAGATATAGATATAGATATAGATATAGATATAGATATAGATATATATAGATATAGATATAGATATAGATATAGATATAGATATAGATATAGATATAGATATAGATATAGATATAGATATAGATATAGATATAGATATAGATATAGATATAGATATAGATATAGATATAGATATAGATATAGATATAGATATAGATATAGATATAGATATAGATATAGATATAGATATAGATATAGATATAGATATAGATATAGATATAGATATAGATATAGATATAGATATAGATATAGATATAGATATAGATATAGATATAGATATAGATATAGATATAGATATAGATATAGATATAGATATAGATATAGATATAGATATAGATATAGATATAGATATAGATATAGATATAGATATAGATATAGATATAGATATAGATATAGATATAGATATAGATATAGATATAGATATAGATATAGATATAGATATAGATATAGATATAGATATAGATATAGATATAGATATAGATATAGATATAGATATAGATATAGATATAGATATAGATATAGATATAGATATAGATATAGATATAGATATAGATATAGATATAGATATAGATATAGATATAGATATAGATATAGATATAGATATAGATATAGATATAGATATAGATATAGATATAGATATAGATATAGATATAGATATAGATATAGATATAGATATAGATATAGATATAGATATAGATATAGATATAGATATAGATATAGATATAGATATAGATATAGATATAGATATAGATATAGATATAGATATAGATATAGATATAGATATAGATATAGATATAGATATAGATATAGATATAGATATAGATATAGATATAGATATAGATATAGATATAGATATAGATATAGATATAGATATAGATATAGATATAGATATAGATATAGATATAGATATAGATATAGATATAGATATAGATATAGATATAGATATAGATATAGATATAGATATAGATATAGATATAGATATAGATATAGATATAGATATAGATATAGATATAGATATAGATATAGATATAGATATAGATATAGATATAGATATAGATATAGATATAGATATAGATATAGATATAGATATAGATATAGATATAGATATAGATATAGATAGATAGATATAGATATAGATATAGATATAGATATAGATATAGATATAGATATAGATATAGATATAGATATAGATATAGATATAGATATAGATATAGATATAGATATAGATATAGATATAGATATAGATATAGATATAGATATAGATATAGATATAGATATAGATATAGATATAGATATAGATATAGATATAGATATAGATATAGATATAGATATAGATATAGATATAGATATAGATATAGATATAGATATAGATATAGATATAGATATAGATATAGATATAGATATAGATATAGATATAGATATAGATATAGATATAGATATAGATATAGATATAGATATAGATATAGATATAGATATAGATATAGATATAGATATAGATATAGATATAGATATAGATATAGATATAGATATAGATATAGATATAGATATAGATATAGATATAGATATAGATATAGATATAGATATAGATATAGATATAGATATAGATATAGATATAGATATAGATATAGATATAGATATAGATATAGATATAGATATAGATATAGATATAGATATAGATATAGATATAGATATAGATATAGATATAGATATAGATATAGATATAGATATAGATATAGATATAGATATAGATATAGATATAGATATAGATATAGATATAGATATAGATATAGATATAGATATAGATATAGATATAGATATAGATATAGATATAGATATAGATATAGATATAGATATAGATATAGATATAGATATAGATATAGATATAGATATAGATATAGATATAGATATAGATATAGATATAGATATAGATATAGATATAGATATAGATATAGATATAGATATAGATATAGATATAGATATAGATATAGATATAGATATAGATATAGATATAGATATAGATATAGATATAGATATAGATATAGATATAGATATAGATATAGATATAGATATAGATATAGATATAGATATAGATATAGATATAGATATAGATATAGATATAGATATAGATATAGATATAGATATAGATATAGATATAGATATAGATATAGATATAGATATAGATATAGATATAGATATAGATATAGATATAGATATAGATATAGATATAGATATAGATATAGATATAGATATAGATATAGATATAGATATAGATATAGATATAGATATAGATATAGATATAGATATAGATATAGATATAGATATAGATATAGATATAGATATAGATATAGATATAGATATAGATATAGATATAGATATAGATATAGATATAGATATAGATATAGATATAGATATAGATATAGATATAGATATAGATATAGATATAGATATAGATATAGATATAGATATAGATATAGATATAGATATAGATATAGATATAGATATAGATATAGATATAGATATAGATATAGATATAGATATAGATATAGATATAGATATAGATATAGATATAGATATAGATATAGATATAGATATAGATATAGATATAGATATAGATATAGATATAGATATAGATATAGATATAGATATAGATATAGATATAGATATAGATATAGATATAGATATAGATATAGATATAGATATAGATATAGATATAGATATAGATATAGATATAGATATAGATATAGATATAGATATAGATATAGATATAGATATAGATATAGATATAGATATAGATATAGATATAGATATAGATATAGATATAGATATAGATATAGATATAGATATAGAATAGATATAGATATAGATATAGATATAGATATAGATATAGATATAGATATAGATATAGATATAGATATAGATATAGATATAGATATAGATATAGATATAGATATAGATATAGATATAGATATAGATATAGATATAGATATAGATATAGATATAGATATAGATATAGATATAGATATAGATATAGATATAGATATAGATATAGATATAGATATAGATATAGATATAGATATAGATATAGATATAGATATAGATATAGATATAGATATAGATATAGATATAGATATAGATATAGATATAGATATAGATATAGATATAGATATAGATATAGATATAGATATAGATATAGATATAGATATAGATATAGATATAGATATAGATATAGATATAGATATAGATATAGATATAGATATAGATATAGATATAGATATAGATATAGATATAGATATAGATATAGATATAGATATAGATATAGATATAGATATAGATATAGATATAGATATAGATATAGATATAGATATAGATATAGATATAGATATAGATATAGATATAGATATAGATATAGATATAGATATAGATATAGATATAGATATAGATATAGATATAGATATAGATATAGATATAGATATAGATATAGATATAGATATAGATATAGATATAGATATAGATATAGATATAGATAGAGATATAGATATAGATATAGATATAGATATAGATATAGATATAGATATAGATATAGATATAGATATAGATATAGATATAGATATAGATATAGATATAGATATAGATATAGATATAGATATAGATATAGATATAGATATAGATATAGATATAGATATAGATATAGATATAGATATAGATATAGATATAGATATAGATATAGATATAGATATAGATATAGATATAGATATAGATATAGATATAGATATAGATATAGATATAGATATAGATATAGATATAGATATAGATATAGATATAGATATAGATATAGATATAGATATAGATATAGATATAGATATAGATATAGATATAGATATAGATATAGATATAGATATAGATATAGATATAGATATAGATATAGATATAGATATAGATATAGATATAGATATAGATATAGATATAGATATAGATATAGATATAGATATAGATATAGATATAGATATAGATATAGATATAGATATAGATATAGATATAGATATAGATATAGATATAGATATAGATATAGATATAGATATAGATATAGATATAGATATAGATATAGATATAGATATAGATATAGATATAGATATAGATATAGATATAGATATAGATATAGATATAGATATAGATATAGATATAGATATAGATATAGATATAGATATAGATATAGATATAGATATAGATATAGATATAGATATAGATATAGATATAGATATAGATATAGATATAGATATAGATATAGATATAGATATAGATATAGATATAGATATAGATATAGATATAGATATAGATATAGATATAGATATAGATATAGATATAGATATAGATATAGATATAGATATAGATATAGATATAGATATAGATATAGATATAGATATAGATATAGATATAGATATAGATATAGATATAGATATAGATATAGATATAGATATAGATATAGATATAGATATAGATATAGATATAGATATAGATATAGATATAGATATAGATATAGATATAGATATAGATATAGATATAGATATAGATATAGATATAGATATAGATATAGATATAGATATAGATATAGATATAGATATAGATATAGATATAGATATAGATATAGATATAGATATAGATATAGATATAGATATAGATATAGATATAGATATAGATATAGATATAGATATAGATATAGATATAGATATAGATATAGATATAGATATAGATATAGATATAGATATAGATATAGATATAGATATAGATATAGATATAGATATAGATATAGATATAGATATAGATATAGATATAGATATAGATATAGATATAGATATAGATATAGATATAGATATAGATATAGATATAGATATAGATATAGATATAGATATAGATATAGATATAGATATAGATATAGATATAGATATAGATATAGATATAGATATAGATATAGATATAGATATAGATATAGATATAGATATAGATATAGATATAGATATAGATATAGATATAGATATAGATATAGATATAGATATAGATATAGATATAGATATAGATATAGATATAGATATAGATATAGATATAGATATAGATATAGATATAGATATAGATATAGATATAGATATAGATATAGATATAGATATAGATATAGATATAGATATAGATATAGATATAGATATAGATATAGATATAGATATAGATATAGATATAGATATAGATATAGATATAGATATAGATATAGATATAGATATAGATATAGATATAGATATAGATATAGATATAGATATAGATATAGATATAGATATAGATATAGATATAGATATAGATATAGATATAGATATAGATATAGATATAGATATAGATATAGATATAGATATAGATATAGATATAGATATAGATATAGATATAGATATAGATATAGATATAGATATAGATATAGATATAGATATAGATATAGATATAGATATAGATATAGATATAGATATAGATATAGATATAGATATAGATATAGATATAGATATAGATATAGATATAGATATAGATATAGATATAGATATAGATATAGATATAGATATAGATATAGATATAGATATAGATATAGATATAGATATAGATATAGATATAGATATAGATATAGATATAGATATAGATATAGATATAGATATAGATATAGATATAGATATAGATATAGATATAGATATAGATATAGATATAGATATAGATATAGATATAGATATAGATATAGATATAGATATAGATATAGATATAGATATAGATATAGATATAGATATAGATATAGATATAGATATAGATATAGATATAGATATAGATATAGATATAGATATAGATATAGATATAGATATAGATATAGATATAGATATAGATATAGATATAGATATAGATATAGATATAGATATAGATATAGATATAGATATAGATATAGATATAGATATAGATATAGATATAGATATAGATATAGATATAGATATA
>OX122900.1:16393982-16456482 GCA_944738965.1 Nebria brevicollis | reverse complement strand
TATAGATATAGATATAGATATAGATATAGATATAGATATAGATATAGATATAGATATAGATATAGATATAGATATAGATATAGATATAGATATAGATATAGATATAGATATAGATATAGATATAGATATAGATATAGATATAGATATAGATATAGATATAGATATAGATATAGATATAGATATAGATATAGATATAGATATAGATATAGATATAGATATAGATATAGATATAGATATAGATATAGATATAGATATAGATATAGATATAGATATAGATATAGATATAGATATAGATATAGATATAGATATAGATATAGATATAGATATAGATATAGATATAGATATAGATATAGATATAGATATAGATATAGATATAGATATAGATATAGATATAGATATAGATATAGATATAGATATAGATATAGATATAGATATAGATATAGATATAGATATAGATATAGATATAGATATAGATATAGATATAGATATAGATATAGATATAGATATAGATATAGATATAGATATAGATATAGATAATGTTCGTAATTATTGCTACTTGTGATCGAAATCATCGAATATACGCAATATTGACAGTAAGACAGTTTCTAAATGTTCATGTTATTTCATATTTTAAAAACGTATAAACTACCTACCTTTCACTTAACACGATCTAAAAAATTTTCAATACTTCATAAAATGCATGAACAATTAACTAAATGCAGAACCGCTTTTTGGTATAATTACAAATATGAAAAGGGTCTTTCCAAAAAAATTTAATAGTCTTTTTACTTTCTTATACGCAGTATAAGTAAGTATTGTAATCATGAAAAATTTCGATCTCGAGATTTTAACGGAAATATACGTTTTGACCTTCCCTGAATCGATTCCAACTATTTTTGGTATGACGTCCGTCTGTGTGTGTGTGTGTGTGTGTGTGTGTGTGTGTGTGTGTCTGTGTGTGTGTGTGTGTGTGTATGTTCTCTACAGCCTAAACGGTTGAAGCTAAAATTATGAAACTTTAAACTTAAGATTTGCATATGCTTGAAAAAAATATTCAAAGCGGAAGTGCCTGTTTACTCTAGTTAATTTTTGCATTTTCTGCAATTACTCAAAAATGGTTACAGTTAAAGAAAATTTTCAAGAACAAAAATTATAGGTATTTATATTTAGCACAACTTTTGTTTGAAATATTTTTCCAAAAGGAGTAATGGCTTCAAATTAAATTTCTGCTTATTATATATATTTTTACATGAATCGTATCATCTGCGCCTGTCAATTGTATAACAAAATTGACTTAAATAATTTGAAGTTTGACATTTTATATTGCTTCTAAGAAATATATCTACTGTAAAAGCGAGCTTAATGTTAGAACGAATATTATAAATTAGAAAAATAATGTAACTACGATATGGTTTAACCCATATGCAGATAAGAAAGTTCAGTGCATGACACTGCAGATATTTTACTTTCTTATACGCAGTATAAGTAAGTATTGTAATCATGAAAAATTTAGATCTCGAGATTTCAACGGAAATATACGTTTTGACCTTCCCTGAATCGATTCCAACTATTAGTTTCTTATACGCAGTATAAGCAAGCATTGTAACTCGAGATTTCAACGGAAATATACGTTTTGACCTTCCCTGAATCGATTCCAACTATTTTTGGAATGACGTCTGTGTGTGTGTGTGTGTCTGTATGTGTGTGTGTATGTTCTCTACAGCCTAAGCGGTTGAAGCTAAAATTATGAATCTTTAAACTTAAGATTTGTATATGCCTGGGGTGTGCACCTCCTATTTTTGAAAACAATATCCCGACCGGAAGTGCCTGTTTACTCAAGTTTCTGAAATAAATCAAAAATGGTTACAGTTACAGAAAAATTTTATGAACAAAAATTAAAGGTATTCATATTTGGCACAACTTTTGATTGAATTTTTTTTCCAAAAAGTGTACTGGTTTCAAAATAAATTTCTGCCTTTTATATATATTTTTGCATAAATCGTATCATCTGCGCCTGTCAATTGTTTAACAAAATAGACGAAAATTATTTGAAGTTTGACATTTAATATATATTCTAAGAAATATATTTAGTGTAAAAGCGATGTAAAGGTTAGAATAAATATTATAAATTAGAAAAATAATGAAACTACGAAGTGGTTTAACCCATATGCGTATCAGAAAGTTCGGTGCATGACACTGCAGATATTTTTTGGAATGACGTCCGTCTGTGTGTGTGTGTGTCTGTATGTGTGTGTGTATGTTCTCTACAGCCTAAACGGTTGAAGCTAAAATTATGAAACTTTAAACTTAAGATTTGCATATGCATGGGGTGTGCACCTCTTATTTTTGAAAAAAATATTCAAACCGGAAGTGCCTGTTCACTCTAGTCATTTTTGACAATTTCTGCAATTACTCAAAAATGGTTATAGTTACAGAAAAATTTTATGAACAAAAATTAAAGGTATTTATATTTAGCACAACTTTTGTTTGAATTTTTTTTCCAATAAGTGTACTGGTTTCAAAATAAATTTCTGCCTTTTATATATATTTTTACATAAATCGTATCATCTGCGCCTGTCAATTGTTTAAAAAAATTGACGTAAATAATTTGAAGTTTGACATTTAATATATATTCTAAGAAATATAATTAGTGTAAAAGTGATCTAAAGGTTAGAACAAATATTATAAATTAGAAAAATAATGTAACTACGATTTGGTTTAACCCATATGCGTATAAGAAGGTTCGGTACATGACAATGCAGCTTTTTTTAAATTTAATATGTTGTTTGTGTCACATAATCGACTAATGTGCAAAATAAAAGAATTTTTTTATGTTTTGTGTCGTATAAATAATCGATTAAAATGGACAATATATTTGAATTTTGAACACGTGACCGACACGGTACGTGATTGGCCACGCGCCCATGCTGTAGTATCGGTACAGAGAGAGCCATCTAGGGGCAATGGCGGTAGTCGAGAGAAATAGGGCAATGGCGAGAGGTTGTGTATAATTAGGAGACAAGTAACAAAGGAGAGATAATAAAGTATAGAGAGTAGAAAATACTGTGTTGTATTATTATCCTGGGGTACTGGGAGAGTCTACACGTGCGATGTCGCTATCCAGATTGAGCTCACAGATTGCATTGCCTGTCAGTGCGTTTTGCGGAATTATCGGTTTGTACGCAAAGAATTCGCGATAATGAGCCGAAATGAGTTTGTGAGGACTCAGTCGGCCAACTTGCCGAAGGTCTCGGTTGATATGGTGACTGAGTTTTTGGCATCATCCGAGTTTTTCGACGCGGCAGAGACGAGAGGCGTGAAACTTCACAAATAAGTACAACAAATGCTATTAAATAGAATATTAAAATGAGAATCTTACATATTGTTTATTATTAAAGCATATTGAGTACTTTTATCCACATTTGTATAATTGTTTTTATAAGGTTATGTTTATGATTACTTATGTTTACATATGACTACTTTAAATGTTGTTTCTTTTGCCATTCTGGATTTAATTGGTTATATTCAACACTAATTACGTTATATTACGTTGAATTTATTTTATTTTAAAATTATGACAACTAATTAATTAAAGACAGTGAACCAGTTTTTAAACAATAATTTAAATACAAGAATGAAATGTAATGCATGAAAGTTAACGCCAATTTTGTCGTGCGCTATTGATATTAATTATGAATATTATTAATTGTTATAACAATACATTGTTGACTGCAAAGACAGGCTACCTGGTTCTCGTTGCACTTGAGTCAACCATTTCACTCGATTTTCGTCTTTTGGTACCGATATAAATATTTTTTCAGGATTGTTTAATGCAGTGTTGCTGCATCCCGGCACAAAACAATATTTGAGCCGCGCATTTTTAGCAAAATGTGGATTTTCACGCCGGCTCTCCCTGTCGTCACATGCATTGACTACTGCGTAAACTGGGTAGGCATCAAGGAACAGGTAGGCATGTCACGCGTAAATGGCGCGTACTCGGCACCGTTTTGAATCCGAGTTTCGGTAAAATTAGTATTATTACAATAAACATTGCTTCAAAAATGGTATTTTTGTTATAAATATGTTTATCTTAGGTTGTTTATTAGTTTTATATGAGTTTTCAAAATTCGAAGAAAGGGTCTATTCTACTACCCTAGTACAGATGCGGCAGGGTACGAATAGAGAGACGCGTTCGGCTCTAAGAGTGGGGACACGCTTGCAAACCAATATATTGTGTTGATGTGCTAGTCAAGGAACAGCAGGAAAGGTCACTTAGGGATATTTGTGGGCCAGGGGGTGTCAGTAATATAAATGAAAATAGACTCCGACAACTTGGGCTTATGAAATATTGTGTACGGGTTTAGTTTGAAGTTTAAGAAGACGTATAGAAAGAGATAGACATAGTAGACAGAGCAGGTCCCTCCGACTCAAGCTTTTGACACTTCTAATAATGACCGGAAAGTTGTGGACGGCACTGACAATCAGTAGTGCTCGTCATAATATTCATGGCCCAACCGGTGCGAATATTTTAACGCGATAATATCTAAATATAGTTGCATTATAGTTTTGTTATTTGAATTTCCAAAAAATTTGAAGGATAATATTTATTTATTTTAAATTGAATAACGCAACAACCATTTAACGTAAAATCAAATTAATTTAACTTTAAAAATATAAATTTTAGTGGTATTTGTAGTGGGAAATCATAGGGGTAAAAAGCAATACACATAAAATTATTTCTTATATATATTTAGTTTATGCAATGTTTAGCCAATTTTTTTATGTAATTTTCTTTTTGATCTGCATTTAAGAACACACAATAACGCTCTAAACGTACTTTTAGAAAAATAAAAATTATTTTATACATTATTTTTAATTTGTGCTCTTGGCACGGGTATCACATTTTTTTTGAAGTAATTAAATCATTTAAAACCCGATCGCGGCACAACAATTGGGCATTTTAAATATGACGTAATGAAGCTAAAGAACCAAAAGAATAGGTCTAATTATGTTATGTTTTGGCTTTTCGATCTATTGGTTGTCAGAGCCATCTACAATTTTCAGCGAGTAAATCTTGTCAACAATAGAATTGCGGTAGAGTCGGAGGGGCCTGAGACAGAGATAGATATATGAGAGAGATAGGTATATGCATTAGAAAGAGATAGATGTATAGGTAAAAAATGAAAAGACAATTTTATCCACAGCATTCCGATATACTTCAAGGTATAAATAATTTTACTGATTCGACCGGTAATTTATCGCCAGTCGGTAAAATTATTTCTACCCTGAAATATATTGGAACCCTGTGGAAAAAAATCGTCTTGCTCAATTTCGCCCTATAAATCTAATGCAATCTAATTAACAATGTTAATCATAGAATAAAAAAAACAATATTTGGAAATAAAATCAATATATTTCTATAAGATCTTTAAAATAAATATATTCAAGCTTAGACTGAGCTGTTAATTAAACTAAACTATTCACAAACATAATATTGGTCTAGAAAATGTTTAATTCATTTAGGGTAAGGTTGCTCAAGTCGTACCCCATAAGGGAAAAAGCGTATAAAACCTAGGATTTATCAAATAAATAAAAATAAAATGTGTTGTTCACTACCTGCACTAATATTGTAGTTATTTTTTATAAAGAAAATAAAAAATCTATATTCTTTCAAGTAAAATAAACTAAATCTGTAAAAAGTTACATCGGTACGACTAAAGAAACCGGTTTCCTAAGTCGTATCACCTATAGCCTAAGTCGTACCTAAGGATTAAATTAAGCAACAAATGTAGGAAAATTTATTTTTTATTAATCAGTTTATTAGATACATAATCAAACATCACATATATATTTTTTTTGTTCTTTTATCAACTCCAGCGCATAAATCGTGAGCACATCATTTTCATTTCTAGCAATTTATCATGTTTCCTCTCGATCTACTCCACAAATAAAACAAAATCAATAACTTTTCTTCTTTTTAATTTTTAATACCATTCCTTTTAATTAATTACTGCAATTCTTTTATTTGTCGCATTTTTACATTTTCATTACAGTACGATATAGGAATCTCATATGGGTACGACTTAAGACACGGCACAAGTTAACATTAAAAATAAACATAATCAAATATTGAATAAAATCAATACAATCTCGTTTCGACCAAACGATTATCTATATTCTTCTGAATTTATATTTAATAAGAAACATAATTTTATCAATAATTAACTTGCAATATTAACTTCCAAACATATGCAGAAAATTATTAAAAAAATTGAAAAAAACTAACTTGATGCGAGGATTTATAACAAACCACTTTTATAGCAGAAAATGACACTTAAAACATTTGGTTGACTCAGATATATATTTCTTTTTGGTTGTATGCGCGGTTGTCTGCGCAGTTCGTTCAGAACTCGAGTGGTACGATTTAAGCACTGGTACGACTTGACCAACCTTACACTACATAATGTATGGAATCAATAACAGTTACTTGAAGGTAAGGTTTTAAGCAGTGCCATAAAATCAAAATTGCCCCTATTTTGCTATAACAAAATTAATTTTTACTTCCTTATACGCAGTATAAGTATTGTAATTGTGAAAGATATACATCTCGATATTTTAACAGAATTATACCTGCTGACCTTCCCTGAATCGATTCCGATTATTTTTGAAATGACGTGTGTGAGTGTGCGTGTAGTAGTTATGGTTTTACGTCTGGCTATAAACATCCCGTTACCAAAAAGCATATAATATGCTTCTTGATATTACCAGCATTAGCATAGATTCTTGGACGCTTGGTAGCAGAAACAAACTCCAGTCCTTTCGTTTTCTGCTACTTTGCGGTGAATTTGTCGTACCTGAATTAAATGTAAACTATAAAATGTTATTTATAATTGAAAATTAATTTGATGACTTACGATTCGATTTTCTGGTTTGACGATGATTACCCTTGCTCGATACCTCTGAAAACAATATTGTATTAGCTCAAGTTAAACCAAACAAACATATTTTATGCCTTCCGGTCGCACTGAAACACAATAATCGTGCTCCCTCAACGAGGATGTAAAAGAAGATGCACTTATTACATCGGGCATGGGGACATCTAAATAAATTACTTTATTAATAAAAACATTTATCAAATTAAAATGGTTTTCCTACCTTCTTGCACGGCGTACCGCTCATCCAAGTACGAAGTTGGATAAGCACCATGTAATACGGTAGTTCTGCCTTTACCATTTATATAAATCCACCAAGGACTAAAATGTTTATGGCAGACCCGATACGAATTATAAATTTGCTTTTCTGGCATTTTAAATAATTTCGGATTGTTTACCAGCCCAATCCAGTTTTTAAACATCGTGTTATGAGCTTTCGGAAACCACGTAAAACAGTAACCACTCGATTTGCAACTCATGTTGGACGACATAATCTAATATATTTTAAATCAAGTAAATTACATACAATTCAAGTAAAACGTAAGACTTACGGATTTTGTTACAATGTAACGCACTATTCAAACGCCATTAAAAAAAAACTAAATGTTGCAATAATAACTAAAAAAGTTGCCGCGCTTTTTAAAAGTTATTTGTAATAACATATAATATTTCGTTCGTTAAGAAAAATTATTATAAAATAAATACGCTTCTCTCTATATTTCTTATTAAAAAATAAATACGCTTATTATAAATGAAAATTATACAGTGTATAAGTAAAAATAAATACAAATTACTTAATTAGCATTAAAATTTATTTTAAATTTAACATCCAAATATAGAACTAAGTATTTTAATTTATATAGCTCTTATAAAATAATATGTTATTTAAATACAGAAAAATTTTAATTCCAATATTTGCCGAAACAATCACTCAGTCCATATTGTAGCAAACATTAGTACGGTTAGTACCTGAAAAGCGACGTTCACGCTCACGGCGGCCATTCTGGGGGAGTATATAACTCGAACTAATTCGAAGCCCTCCCCCCAACAAAATGGCCGCCTGTGAACCGCCGTTGGTGCTAGTGCTGTATATGGATGTGCCGAGTACATATACACTACTATTACCCTAAATTTTATTATAGCTCTTATTTTATTATATGCATTGCCAAAACTTTAAGTCATGTCTCCTGTAATTCTTTTTTTAAATATAAAAAACTACCCAAATACAAATTGGTATAGCGTAACTATGTTTTTTTAAGGTCAATTGTTGCTATGCTGAGAAATTACCGAGCACATATACGCCACCCGTCAACCTTCGAATATTACGCTAGATTTTATTATACAATTTATTTTATTATAAACATTGTCAATGGCTTAAGTCAAGTTCTCTGTTATTATTTTTTTTAAATAAAAAACCACCCAAATAAATTTGGTGCATCGTAACTAAGTTTTTTAAGGCCAATTTTTGCTATTCTGAGAAAGGCACTACCATTTTAAGTAGGACGACTATCTTACCAACTCACCATTGGTTAAACCAAATATTTAAGGGAGATTTTTCGGCCATTAGCATTTAAATTAGTTATAAGAATATTTTTGTAATATTGTTAAAAAGTCAGTCTGATTTGAGCAACGAAGAGTTAAACACCGTTTTCGTTCCACTATTTTATTTTTATTACATTAGTTTGTTTTGGGTAAATACTTTTTGTAATTATTTATTTGAAATTGTGTTTTGCTGTGTTCATATTTTATGATGGAATCACAGTCTATTGACTGGAGCCGCGGAAATAAACGAAGGCTACGTCTTGTTATGCCAAGAAAAAAACAGAAAGGGAGAAATTTTTTTATAAATAGATATGCTATTGATATATACAGTAATTTTATGTTCGCAGCTCATGTTTGTAATATTAGAAATTGCCTATATCTTCGAATCATTTTATAAATTTAAAACTTTAATTACATTATATACGAATTTGATAAGGAAAAATCTATAGATATCGAATTCAATCATCGATATTAACCTACCGTCGACTTCTGGTATAAGTTCGAAACAAATTCGTGAATCCGACAGTGAAGAAAATTCATCTGATTATGAAGAGCCAGATCTATATCCAGCTGCTTCTGATTGTGATTCTGTTTCATTGGTTTCGTGCCCATCCTTTTCTAGTAGTGAAAATGATGTCAATGATGAAGAAATGGTTCCTCCAATGGTTATACAGGCGGAGGAAAAAAGAAGAATGAAAATCATATATTTGAAGGCAGAAGAATATTTGATGTAAAATATTTGTTCGAACAATTTAGTGAGATTAACAACCATCAACCTTTTTCTTGTGGTTTTAATGAAATGCAAGTTATAAAAGAAATCAGACATATTATAGTGAATATTATTTCAAATGTGCAATGTGTAATAAAACATCAAAGTTATGTTCTGAAAATCGGAATAAGTGTAAGATAAACTTAGACATGGTGCGAAGTGCAATATGTACAGGACGAGGATTTGAACAATTAGCCGAACAAAGCGCAATTATTAATATGCCTGGTTTATGCAAGGATACTTATACAAAACATCAAGAGAGAATAGAATTGACATTAAAAGATGTAGCATGGGAATCCATGAAGGAAGCTGGTCAAGAAGAAGCTAAACTAGCAATAGCTGAAGGTAGTGTAGATGAAGGTGGAAATCCATTGGTAACATTAGTGGCTGACGGTTAATGGGCGAAACGCTAGTACAAAACGAATTATAATTCATTTTCTGGTGTTGCAGGTATCGTAGGTTTTAAAACCAAAAAAATTTTATTTATTAGTGTAAGAAATTCATATTGTTGCATTTGTTCAAGAAATGTAGCAGAAAATAAACAATCTGAAAAGACCCATATGTGTTATAAAAACTGGTCGAAGACAGCTACATCCATGGAAGCTGATATAATAGCAGAAGGCTTCAAAAAAAGCGTTGAAATGCACGGCATAAATTATAAATGTCTAATTGGTGATGACGATAGCAGTGTCATGGACAAGATAGCAAAAACATTACCATACGGCCACAACTTATTGGTAGAAAAAATTAACTGCATAAATCATATATGTAGAAATTACCGACGTAGACTTGGTGATGTTGCGAAACAAGTTTCGAATGAGACTCAAATTTTTCCAAACATTTTAAAAGTAAAGCTGAAAAATAAAATAGAACGTTTAGTAGCTGCAGTACAGGGATCTGTAAAATATAGAAGTATGGAAGATAAATCTTTAGCTCAACGAATCATAGATTTAAAAGCAGACTTGCGAAATGGGCCTCATCACGTGTTTGGCAACCATTCCAAATGTGCTGAATATTTTTGTAAACAGAATGACCAGTCTACAAAAACTGAAGAAAATATCGTTCTTTATTTAGAATTGTGTGGTATTTGGAATAATATCCAGTATGCACAAAACCTGGTTATTAATCAAGCCAGTAGCCTGATACACAATCCCAATAATAATGCGGCAGAATGTTTCAATTCGTTTGTGGCAAAATAAATTGGAGGAAAAAGAGTAAATTTTATAATTACGAGGATCATACCAAGCAAGGTGTAATGCAGTCGTATCGTGTTATAATACTGGAAAAGAGTTCCATCGATCAGTGCATAAAGTATTACTCGATGGTGACAGTCCTGGATAATTTACAAAGGACTTTGTCAAAAGAAAAAATCGAGAGAAAACAAATTTAAGAAGGAGATGTCTAACATACTGCAGATATATCAAATAAAATAAACAGGTATCTCATGCAGATGAAAATTATGGTGGTATTCACACCCAGATATGGACACGGATCTTTTTGAAAAAAAAAGAACTTATAAAAAGGCTAATTGTTACTGCTGAAGAAAGAAACTCAATTGAGCGAAATACGAAGGAACAATGTCAAAGTTCTGAGTGGAAACATGAAAGATATAAGAGACTGACCGCATCTTCGTTAGGTAAAGTGTGTAAAATGAGAAATAACACATATTTTGACAATACTATCAAAGAATTATTATATAGTATGTTCGCTGGTAATTCTGCAACAAAATATGGCCTTGAAAAGGAACCGGTGGCTAAAGATGAAATATGCAAAATATTAAATATCGAAATTGAAGATGCAGGGTTGTTTATTGATGAAGAATTTCCGTTTCTCGCAGCTAGCCCAGATGGATTAATAAACAATGATGGTTTAGTTGAGATTAAATGCCCAGCTTCAGCTTGTAAGTTTACACCAGCTGAAGCTATAGAATTTAAAAAAGTTACATTTGCTGATATGTGTAATAATGTGTTCAAACTAAAACGGATACATAATTACTGTTACCAAATACAGGGACAACTTAAAATAACCAAAAGGGATTATTGTATATTTATAATTTGGACACCCAGAGGCCTGTTATGGAAATATATTAAAGAAGATAAGCAATTCTGGAAAGAGAATATGGAAAGTAAATTAATTTATTTTTACAAAGAATGCTTAATTCCCGAATTGGTAAATTCTCGTTATTTACGAAATCTTCCGATAAGATAAACTTATTTTTATTTATAATTGTTTATCTGTTTCATAATTTTATTTATACTAGATATTAAATTCTGTACGTATATGTACAGAAATGCAAATATACGCGCTCGCATACATAAAATTTTATATTATTTATTATATAATTTTTTTTTTTTTTTTGGGAATGCTCAGATTCTTTCTCATGTTTGTAAATTAATAAATGTACCTAACTTCAAAATGTATCCTACATTTAAAATAATCAATTATTTTAAATATATAGTAAAATGTAAAATTTCAATCTCAATAATTGTTTAATAATTTCTATAATAGTTTATAAATATATGTACAATTACATTTTTTGAATTTAAATATTTATGTTTATAGTATAAAATATACGAATGCTCACTCGAAGCAAAATGTAAGAAATAAATTAATTAGTTGAACTGGTAGATAGGGTAAAACGACCAGTTTTGGCACATCGCTAGTAATGGCACAGGTATCAAAAACTTGGTTTTATACGTTTAAAACTGTGCAAATGCGTAGGTATAACAACGATTTAAATATTTATATATAGTTTTAAACAAGAAAAAACCTTTAGAACGTCCATTTTAAAATTATTAATTAAAAAAAAAACGAATATTGTTTAGCGATATCAAAATTGTACTTTTCACAGCCATTTCTAGTTAGTTTACGGTTACCATAGCTTAAGCAATTACAATCATATTTACTAGAAAAACGTATTTTTTTAATATGTACCTGGTTAAATAAACTAAATGAATAGTTCATCGAAACATTTCAAATGTTGACTATTGACTTTTTTTTTATTTTTTAATATTAAAAACACGTGTTTTTTAATTGGTATGAAATTTGGAAGAGCCACCAATAAAAAAACACTTTATGCTTACAGCGCTTTTCTATTGAGCGGCCGCTGCTATAAATAAAATAGTAAACAGAGACCCTCTGACAGTAAGCAAGTGAGGTTAGAATATTAATGTTTTTACATATTTCTTATAACAAGAACAAATTTTAACTACAGATAAATAATTCTTTAAATGGTATGTATCAGTTATTATTTACATTATACGTACACTGAAATTTTATTGTTTATCTCATAAAAAATAAAAATCTAAAACATGACCTATTTAATTTATTTTTGTATTCGTTTGAATAAATTATTTTTATTTTAGTGAAAACTGGTAAAACCAATGACACCGTTAATAAAAAGGGTAAAAAGAAATGTGAAAAATCAAGAATTAGAACCAAAACCTCTTATAAAGGTGGGGCAAAACAACCTCCCTAGTTTCAACAGAGAATTGTGAAGCTAGCAGAGGTCGTAACAGGGTAGGAATGGCGTGAATGGCGGCAGAAAGAAATGCCGTGTGTATGTGTTACAAAAGGATTCAGTCGTAAACACAATGTGGACGAACGAGCAGCGCGCTTTTGCCGTGGAAGCATACATACGCGAAAAGGAGTCTGTAATCGCCGCCCAGCACATTTCCATCTTTCTGGCGGTGTAAATAAACAACATTTTCGATATTGGTGCAAAAACAATCTGAGGGTGATCCACGAGAAGCCTCTGCATAGTGATCGTGTCACAGTTTGGTGCGCAGTTTCCCGAATAGGGATTATCGGGCCTTACTTTTACTACAGGAAAGAAATCGGGCAGTTACCGTCAATTCTGGGCGCTATATGAACATGCTCCAGAATTTTTTTGCCCCTGCTCTTAAAGAACTTGGTCTCGAGAATGTCTGGTTTCAGCAGGACGGGGGGGAAGCCACAGCCCACACAGCGCGGGCATCAATGCTGGTTTTGAAGGAAATGTTCCCCGCGTGTTTTGTCTCCCTGAGAGGAGACAATCCGCACGGAAATTCGCCGTATATTTTTTAATCCTCAAAAGAGTAGAGAATTTTCTTAACTGTGCCAAAACTGGTCGTTTTACCCTAGTTACTCGTACGAGTGCCGAACTAATATATATATATATATATATATATATATATATATATATATATATATATATATATATATATATATATATATATATATATATATACACACACATATATATATATATATATATATATATATATATATATATATATATATATATATATATATATATTTATATATATATATATATATATATATATATATATATATATATATATATATATATACATATATATATATATATATATATATATATATATATATATATATATATATATAAATATATATATATATATATATATATATATATATATATATATATATATATATATATATATATATATATATCGCCGATCGCTCTAACCAACTCAGCTACGCATCCACTGACCACAACCGTCCCTTTTTCAACTGCTTCAAATGCCAAGTGTTTTCAAATACGTTCGAAGACTTCACACTGTGATATTGACAACGAATAATTGTAACGTAGGCTACTAGGTATGGAATCCCGCACAGTACATGAATTAGAAATAAAGATATTACTATTCAACGAAATACACGTTGAGGTACATGCTAGAATAATTTTTATTTTTTTATTTTTAAGCAGTTGAAAAAGTAACGGTTACGGCAGGAATCGTACCCGCGACCATCTGTTTCGCGCCGATCGCTCTAACAAACTCAGCTACGCATCCACTGACCACAACCGTCCCTTTTTCAACTGCTTCAAATGCCAAGTGTTTTCAAATACGTTCGAAGACTTCACACTGTGATATTGACAACGAATAATTGTAACGTAGGCTACTAGGTACGGAAACCCGCACAGTATATGAAATAGAAATAAAGATATTACTATTCAACGAATATATATATATATATATATATATATATATATATATATATATATATATATATATATATATATATATATATATATTGCTCATGCAATCCCAGACCATTACACTTGATCCACCATGCTTAACCGTTCCGCAAAGATATTCCTTTTTGAGTTCTGTATTGGGTTTTCTCCAATTTGTCTGTTTACCATGTTGTTCTATAAATGTTTCATAAAAATAAAAATATCTGCAGTGTCATGCACCGAACTTTCTTATCCGCATATGGGTTAAACCATATCGTAGTTACATTATTTTTCTAATTTATAATATTCGTTCTAACATTTAGTTCGCTTTTACAGTAGATATATTTCCTAGAAACAATATAAAATATCAAACTTCAAATTATCTAAGTCTATTTTGTTAAACAATTGACAGGCGCAGATGACACGATTAATGTAAAAATATATATAATAAGCAGAAATTTATTTTGAAACCAGTACTCTTTTTGGAAAAATATTTCAATCAAAAGTTGTGCTAAATATAAATACCTTTAATTTTTGTTCATGAAATTTTTCTGTAACTGTAACCATTTTTGAGTAATTGCAGAAAATGCAAAAATTGACTAGAGTAAACAGGCACTTCCGCTTTGAATATTTTTTTCAAAAATAGGAGGTGCACACCTCAGGCATATGCAAATCTTAAGTTTAAAGTTTCATAATTTTAGCTTCAACCGTTTAGGCTGTAGAGAACATACACACACACACACACACACACACACACAGACACACACACACACACACACACACACACACACACACAGACGGACGTCATTCCGAAAATAATTGGAATCGATTCAGGGAAGGTCAAAACGTATATTTCCGTTAAAATCTCGAGATCGAATTTTTCATGATTACAATACTTACTTATACTCCGTATAAGAAAGTAAAAATTGACATATTTATCAGTTTTATTTGCAAAAATGAGTCGTAAAATGGTTGAAACTAATTTAAGTGAGAGAAAGTTATTTGCGAAACTAGTTTCACAAGGAAAAACATATCGGGAAACTGGCGATATAGTTGGCAGATCATAAGTATAAATATGAGGGTACATTTTTAAATAAGCCTGGACGTGGACGCAAAACCATATTAACACCCAAAAATAAGCATTACATAGTTCAACAAATAAAGAACAATCCAGAAACAACCGTAGTAAACCTTACATCAGAAGTTGAAAATATAATCAAGAGACCTATATCAACTGAAGCTTTTCAAAGAGTACTCCGTGAAAATGGTTATAATGGCCGAATAGCACGCAAGAAGTCTTTCATTTCAAAAATAAATAAATTGAAGGGATTGGAATTTGCGAGAAAATACGAAAATATGGAACCAGAGTTTTGGAATTCAGTTATTTTCAGCGATGAAAGTAAATGTAACATTTTCGGTTCTGATGGTAAACAGACAATTTGGAGAAAACCCAATACAGAACTCAAAAAGGAATATCTTTGCGGAACGGTTAAGCATGGTGGATCAAGTGTAATGGTCTGGGATTGCATGAGCGCTGTTGGGAATTTAAAATTTGTTGATACAATGATAAATAAAGAAGTTTATTTCGATATATTAAAAAAAATGTAACCCCTAGTGTCCAGAAATTAGGCTTACCATGGAATTACAACTGCCAACAAGATAACGATCCAAAGCATACTGCTTATACAGTTAAGTCATGGATATTATAAAATGACCCCAAGCAATTAAAAACTCCTCCGCAATCACCTGATCTCAACTCTATCGAAAATTTGTGGTGGGAACTTGAACGGCGTATTCGAAAAGATCCAGTTACTAGCAAAACAATGTTAAAAAGCAGACTTCTGGAAAATTGAAATAAAATAGATGCACAGGTGACCAAGAAACTAGTTGAAAGTATGCCAAAATGGTTACAAGCTATAATAGATTCAAAAGGTTTACCTGCAAAATATTAAAAACATACAATATACGTATTTTTACTTTCTTATATGCAATATAAGTAAGTATTGTAATCATGAAAAATTTCGAACTCGAGAATTTAACGGAAATATACGTTTTGACCTTCCCTGAATCGATTCCAACTATTTTTGGAATGACGTCCGTCTGTGTGTGTGTGTGTGTGTGTCTGTGTGTGTCTGTGTGTGTGTATGTTCTCTATAGCCTAAATGGTTGAGGCTAATATTATGAAACTTTAAACTTAAGATTTGCATATGCCTGGGGTGTGCACCTTCTATTTTTGAAAACAAAATTCAAACCGGAAGTGCCTGTTTACTCTAGTCATTTTTGGCAATTTCTGCAATTACTCAAAAATGGTTACAGTTACAGAAAAATTTTATGAACAAAAATTAAAGGTATTCTTATTTAGCACAACTATTGTTTGAATGTTTTTTCCAAAAAGTGTACTGGTTTCAAAATAAATTTCTGCCTCTTATATATATTTTTACAAAAATCGTATCATCTGCGCCTGTCAATTGTTTAACAAAATAGACATACATAATTTGTAGTTTGACATTTAATATATATTCTAAGAAATGTATTTAGTGTAAAAGCGTTCTAAGGTTTACAACAAATATTATAAATTAGAAAAATATTGTAACTACGATATGGTTTAACCCATATGCGGATAAGAAAGTTCGGTGCATGACACTGCAGATATTATATTATATTTTGTTGTGCGAATAATTTTGTGTTAAGAAAATGTGATTTAATTTTGTAAAATATTTATAAATTATTTTTAAACTAATTATTACTTTGTTTTATATCCATATTATCTAGTAATATACATTAATCTAATAGAATTTAAAAAGAAACTGTGTTTTATGTTAGTAACATGTGGAAATATTTGATGTTTTTCAGATATTTTCGCTTTGTGCGAATGACTTTGTGAGCCACTGCATATTGGTTGTTTACTGCAATTGAAGTAAATTTTTATTTCAAATTTCGAAATGTTCTATGTCAAATAATTTGTAAAAGTTATTTCGTAGTTTTGATTGATAACCATTTTGTGATGTTGCGAAAATATGGTGATCTTAGTATGTACTTGAATTTGTATTTTAATATTTTAAACTATTTGATGTTATTAAAATTTTCATGCCAATTCCAATAGTACGGAATCGAAACAAAAAGAAACATATATAAACAATATTTATATTATGCATACAAGTTTGAAAAATATAAATACAGTTTTATTTTGGGAATATTTATTACTCTACGCTTAAATACGTTAATTATATGTTTTATTTTCTAAGCAAATTGAAGATAATGTAACATGTAATTTTTTGTGTACTTTTACCCTTTTATCCCGAATACTTCGCTGGAGGATCAACACAATGCAATATTATCGATCTATGTATGTGTTAAAATGTCAACTTCGTAGTAACATTCGTGACTTTTACGATGATAGCAGACATTTGAAGATGTAACTAATTAAACTAATGACAAACAAAACAACAGCATTTGGTAATACAAAGAATCCATTGGGAAAGAATCGAGAACACGAGAGGTATGTACCTACTATTTATGAAAATTAAAAAGAAAATTACGACTTTAGATGATTAAAGAAATAGGATGCTCTATTGCAAATGGAAACAGCACAGAACATGAAATCGGAAAATCGAAAAAATGGAGATAGCAGAAAACACGATTTGCAAATAAACTGTTTAATATTTATCAATCAAGTTTACTACAAGATAGTGGACAAATGGAAAGCATAGAGAACAAATAAAAAATAGTACCTATAAAATTAAAAATACAAAACCGAGACCGAAGCATGGAAGTAACTAAGTGAAAGCAAGTTATATAAAAACGTTATGAACGTAAATGAAATAGAAATAGAAGAATGACAAAAATACAGCAAAAACAAAAATGACAACACGTAAGACGAATTTATACAGATTATGCGATATTACTGGAAGAGAAGTCTATTGTAGAAATAGAAACAAAATATTACTACTCGATTTCAGAAAAAATCATAGATCATATACAAAGATGAAATATTAATATATATACGGAACTTAATATAACAGCTTGCAGATATACTTATTTAGTCAGATAAATTACATAATAAAAGCGCTAGAAAAGAATATCAAATGAGTACTCTAGGGAAAAAGTACTAACATGAGACTATCCTTTAAGTCCAACACCTTTATTATTCTATTTTGTAGATCTGGGCAATTTATCAACAGTCGTTTCAATAATAACATCTTGTGTATTACTACATCCAATTGATCCAATAAATAAATTTTCCATAAATTCAAACCATCTCATTCTTACATCTGATTCATTGCAAACTAATTGATCATATTTTCAAGGATGCAAGGTTATGTGTGTACATATATTGGTGTACTTGTGCCATGCATAAAAAGCATGTGACTGCTGTGGAAATGAAAATTTTAAGTAGTTTTTGTTTTGTATTTAAAAAAAAGATATGCTTGTTACGAAAGCGTATGAGCAGTGCAATATTTTAAATGTTGTCGTAGGCAGAATATGTGAGAGCAAAATGAATTGGTAAAACAAAAGAATCTGTATAGCAAATTCCATGAATAAAAATGTAGCAAAAGATAGAGTTCAATGGTGAAAACTAGTCAAGAAGCATTTCTGCAATTCTATTTTACGGGATTAGATATGAAGTTATGAATACAATGCTGACGATTGATATTAACAACATCCGATATGAGATATGCTAAATACTAGCTTCAATATAATGCTTAAGGCTTTTTTCTGTATAGGTAATGGAAATTTTTTTGTAAATATGGTAAATATTAATAAAGAATAATTTCAAAACAGAAATCTAAGCAAACCACGCTAGACAAAATAATACACAAGTGTAGCCTCTTTACAAGCATCGAGGGCCTGTTTCTTCGATAAGCAAATCATTATTACCTGTTATTCAAACAACCTTTTCTTTCGATTTATAATGGTGCTTGTCTAAATATATAGTATATATAGTAAATCAAATGCATGGAAATAACTTAGGTTCCAAAGCAAATATATACATATTGTTACGTTTTTATTTATTTGGGTGAAGTGTAGAAAATAAATAAAACACACACGAACGTTAATATAACTAGTTCAATTATTAATATCAAATCTATTAATTACAAGCAACTCCGATACCATTTACACCAATTACAAGATTAACAATAACATCATTAATTAACCAACGACATTTATATCAAAGTACATTCCATCTTTGTCTTAACCTAACCTCTTCTTCTTCTCACTGTAGCTCTTGCCCCCACGTGTTTTTCTCTACCCCCTCTCTTATTTTTGTTTGCGCGTGCGTCGTGACTATGCACGTTACACTGCTCCCTCCTTAGACTGATTCGTCCCGGATCAGTTCATGACGAAATCTGCAAGCGTCACCCCTGGTGCATCCGGACGTCTTGAGGAAGTGACAGTCGATGGTCCGTTCATGTCCATCTTGTCCATTAGGGTTGAAGCTGCAGACGAGGATTTCTACTCCAGTATGCCGGAAAAGGATTTCCAACATGTTCCTAACTATCCTCCAATCCAGACCATCCAGTCCACAGCCCAACTTCGGTACTGCCAGCTTCATGATGTCATTCTCTAGCAGGTGGGTCCTCAAATCGCAAATGGAGTCTTATAAAATCCGATAGGACGGCTTCTGGTAAGAGCGTGGTTTTGTTACCGGGTAATAAATGTACCGCTGGTGTTCTACATAGTTATCCCTCAGTCGCAGCGTCTTCCCGACGGATGGACGTTGGTTGGCCAGTTCTTGTTGTCGTCCAAATTTCGCCTTAAAGACGGAAGCCACGCCGCGGGACATCTTTATGTCTTCCGCTACACAATGGCCGAGGGAATATTCTGGAGGCACGGTGAAAAGGTCCCGGTGTTCTTCTTTCGTAACTCCATGTCGCGCCTTGTGACCAGTGGCGTAGTTTTCCATGAAATCTTCAAAGGTCAGTTCCTGAGCGACAGTTCGACGAACCGTTGCCGCCCGATGGTCTTCATGGTTGTCACCAGCGAAAGGGGCCAACCGATTGTAATGTACTACTCTCGGCTTCCCAGTGGGTTGTCTCTTATTTCGATAGACCACGTCATTAATTCTCTTTAATATAGGGCCCGTCCCAGTTTCTTTGCAGCTTTGGTGAATAGCCGCGACGCCTTTGTGGGTTGTAAAGCCATACTAAATCCCCACTTTTATATCCACCTTTTTCGGCCCTGATGTCATAATGGTCTTTCATCCGATCACTGGCCTCTTGCATGTTTCTACGGACTCGTTCATGAGTAACATCCATTCTTCTCCGTAAGTCCGTAACGTAATCTTCCCCAGCTAGATCTTCTACAGGTTTACTGCCGAATAATAAGTCGCATGGTAAACGCAACTCGCGCCCAAATAAGATGTTTGCTGGAGTATGCCTTGTTGTTTCGTGCATGGATGAACGATAAGCCATCAAGAACAAGTGAAGATGTCGGTCCCAGTCTCTCTGGTGGTTGGAGACTACCTTCGACAAATGTCGGTTAATTGTTCTGTTCATTCGTTTAACCATGCCATCAGACTGCGGATGTAATGCAGTTGTTCTTGTTTTGTTGATTCCTAATATCTTGCAGATATTTTGGAACAGCGCAGACTCAAAGTTTCGTCCTTGATCAGAGTGCAGTTCACGTGGTACTCCAAATCGGCAGATGCATTCTTTCACGAAAACTTCAGCGACAGTTACGGCTTCCTGGTTGGGTAGAGCATACGCCTCCACCCACTTGCTGAAGTAATCCATAACAACAAGTATATATTTGTTTCCTTCGTCGCTTTCTGGGAATGGGCCGGCCACATCAATCGCAATGCGTTCGAATGGACTACCAACATTGTACTGGCGCATTGGTGCTCTTCTTTTTCTATGTGGCTCGTTACTTCCAGCACAAACCACACATTTCTTGCACCAATTCTTGGCATCTTCATTGCAGTTCATCCAGTAAAATCGGCAGCGCAAACTATCAACCGTTGACACAATAGTTTCTTTCGGGTTTCGACAAGGTCTTACTGAAGTAGGATATAACTTTTTCATGTCCGTCTTGTATTTGAGAGAGAACGCCCCCAATCCCAACGTTGCTGGCATCTGTGTCTAACACGAACTCTCCATCCGGTAAAGGGTAACTTAAAACAGGTGCACTTGTCAAGGAGTGTTTCAGTTGTTTAAATACATCCTGACAGTCCATTTCCCATATATATCTTCTGCCTTTTTCAGTAAGCTTCGTTAATGGCTTGGCTATGTTGGCGAATCCAGGTACATATCGTCGATAGTAAGTACATAGGCCAAGAAAACTTCTGATCTCATATTTATCTCTTGGTACTGGCCATTCTCTCACAGCTCTTATTTTCTCTGGGTCAACTGCAATCCCCTTACCGGAAACCACATGTCCAAGATAATGGACTTCCCTTTGAAACAGGAAACACTTCTTTGGACTGAGCTTCAGGTTAGCCCTCCTCAGTCTTTGGAAAACTTCTCCCAACTTCTTCATGTGGTCCTCGAACGTTTCCCCTACCACGACAATATCGTCGAGATAAACCAAACAGGTTTTCCAAGAAAGCCCAGCCAATACTGTTTCCATAAGTCGTTCGAATGTTGCAGGGGCATTGCAGAGCCCAAATGGCATAACGGTAAATTGCCAAAGCCCAGTGCCGATGGTAAAGGCTGTTTTCTCTTTATCCTTTGGATCCAAATCTACTTGCCAGTATCCGCTTTTCAGATCAAGGGTGGAGACAATCTTCGATCCAGCCAAAGTGTCCAGTATATCGTCTATCCGGGGCAGCGGATAGCTATCCTTCTTCGTCACGTTGTTCAATTGGCGATAGTCGACGCAAAATCGTGTAGAACCATCCTTCTTCTTTACTAACACCACTGGTGAAGCCCATGGACTGCTTAAAGGTTCAATCACACCTTCCATCTTCATGTCCTCTATAACTCCGTCGGCTTCCTCCCGCTTAGCCAGTGGTAATCTTCTTGCTGCTTGGCGGATGGTTCTTGCGTCTCCGGTGTCTATTTTATGGTGGACAACATTAGTTCTTCCTTTGGCATTCTGGTCAAATTGGAACACATCTTGGTAGTTCCCAATCAAAGTTTTTGCCTTAATACTCTGGTCGGTAGTCAATTCCTTGAAAGATGTTGACAACTGGTTCATTAAGTTGTCCGGAACTTCCGGAGATGTGTTTTACTTGGCCTTTGCAGTTCGAATAATCGAAGATATCGCTAAGCATTCTCCAACTATGGTCCCTTTCTTCAGTATGACGGGATAAAAGTTTATGTTCATTACTCGAACTGGAATTACTTTGTCTACTTTCGTCAAAGATTTTCCTATCACAACTCCAGTTCCCGTTTTGACATCATCATTTTTAGGCTCGAGCATAACAATGTTTCCCACACAGAAACCGCCTTCTAGCTGACCTCTCACAATTACTTCACTTCGTTCTGGGAGGGTTACATCTTCGGCTATTAGTACACGCACAGCTAGATCGTCTCGCGGATGTAATACAAGGTCTTCTTCATTGACCATCATCACCCCTTTCTTCAGGTCAAGCTTAAACCCGTGCTTCTTCATTATGTCCATGCCGAGAATGAATTCATCCTCTACTTCAGCTACCAACACACGATGTTTGATGGTCCAACAATGATGGTCAAGTCTACTTCTCCTGATGCGGTCGCTTGTTCTCCTGTTGCTGTGCGTAACCGCCACCGAGTTGGTAGTAAATGGCTTTTGTCCAATTTCTTTGCCAAGTCGGGTCTGATTATTGTCCTTGTCGCACCCGTATCCAGCAGCATTTTAAATGGCCTTCGGTCAACCGAACCATCTACGTCGATGCTGATGGCTTGATGATGAAGGGAAGCGACATAACAAGTGGATTCCGGGGCTATTGAACTACGGGTCGACGTTTGCCCCATCGCATCAACCCGACTTAGTTTTCCGCCTCATCTTTTTCTCTCTGTGCTTCTGTCTTCCTCCGTTGTTTTCTGCAAAGCCTTTGTGGATGACCCAGTTCACCGCAATTCCAGCAGCTGAGTTTCCTCTTGCCGACAAGCACCTCGCTGGCAATTCGTCTCACCCTTTCATCTAGGTCTTCAGTATTCTCAACCTTCTCGGATTCTATATTTCGCACCCGTGATTGGTTCCGTGAAGCTTGTTTGGCAGCTTCGAGCTCTAACGCATATGAAAGTGCATCAACTAAAGTTTTTGGTCGAGCCAATCGCAGTGCTTGTTGAGTTTCACCGTCTCGGATTCCATAAACAAATGCCTGTGTGGCCAAGCACTCCAAAACGCCTTCAGGAGCAGTAGGATGTGCTAGGCGAACCAAACGGGCTACATCGGCTTCAAATTCTTGAAGGTTTTCTTTCGGATTCTGGTATCGGTTCCTCAGTTGCGTCTGGTACACCTGCTCTAAGTGCGCGTTACCATATCGCATATCCAACCTCTTGACTAGTTGCTCGTAGTCCTCTTGTTCATCTTCCTTCAATGTCTGCAAGATATCGATCGCTTCGCCCCTTAACGAGACAGTAAGCGCTGTAGCTTTCTCGTCTGAAGTCCAGTTATTTGCTTTTGCAGCTGCTTCAAATTGTTTCAAGTAATTCGGCCACGAAGACTTGCCATCAAATTCTGGTGTTTTAATGTGCATTGACGACCTGGTATCTTCTTTCACTATTTCTCTTACTTGATTTTTGGGTTCAAGTACAGCAAAATTTGGCATCGAAGATGGCGTGACTTTAGACAACCTCTCTTGCAACTCTTCGATTTTCTTGTCGTATTTTTCTCTCAGATTCCTGGAAGTTTCCGTTAACTTATCCTCTAAATTTCTAGAACTTTCTATTAATTTTTCTTCCAATTTTCTAGAATATTCTTCTGATTTCCTGGACGTTTCCATTAATTTTTCTTCCAAAGTTCTGGAATTTTCCATTCATTTTTCTTCCAAAATTCTGGAATTTTCCATTAGTTCTTCTTTCAAAGATCTAGAATATTCTCCTAATTTTCTGGAATATTCCACAAGTTTTTCTTCCAAAGTTCTGGAGTTTTCCATTAATTTTTGTTCTATTGTTCTAGAACTTTCTATTAATTCTTCTCTTAGTATATCGGATACGTCAAACGCAATTTCAAATGCATCAGGATTTTCACCCGCGTCTTCCAAGGCTTGCCGTAGACGTTGTTGTAACACGGATTTATTTCCTGATGTCTCCAGATCGCGTTCCTCCAGTTCTCTCTTAAGTTCGGTCACCTTTAAAGCACTTAATTTCACTTTTTTAGTTGCCATTTTAATTATTATTACTCTTCACAGTTTATTCAATCCCACTTCTGACACCAATTGTTACGTTTTTATATATTTGGGTGAAGTGTAGAAAATAAATAAAACACACACGAACGTTAATATAACTAGTTCAATTATTAATATCAAATCTATTAATTACAAGCAACTCCGATACCATTTACACCAATTACAAGATTAACAATAACATCATTAATTAACCAACGACATTTATATCAAAGTACATTCCATCTTTTTTTTAACCTAACCTCTTCTTCTTCTCACTGTAGCTCTTGTCCCCCACGTGTTTTTCTCTACCCTCTCTCTTATTTTTGTTTGCGCGTGCGTCGTGACTATGCACGTTAAAATATGTATTTGTGGAAATTTATTCTGAAAGTATTCAGTTAATCTCTGACATACAAAGAAGTAAGTAAATTAATAATAAAAATAACGATTAACCAAAATAAAAAATGCTCCAAAAGACGTAAATATGAAGAAAAACGATGTAGGATTCCGAACAATATTGAAAATTGATGTTTTTTGGTCAGCCTTAAATTCAACAATATTGTATATTATTATTAATGCGTGAGCAATATTTGTTTTTGTGTACTGTTTGTTATGTTTTGCATGTACGTGTATGTGTTTCTTAGACAGGGGAAACGGAGTACCCGGAAATATCTGCCATATACGGTTTTACCGAAATTGCCATATTAAAAATTATATTTACTTTCTTACGCAAGTAAGTATTGTAATGAATCTCGTGATTTTAACAGAAAAAAATAAATCTTCAAAAATTCACTAAATCAAGCCGGATTATAGGTGTGAATTTGTGAATGTGAAAATGAATGCGTCAGTGTGAAAATGAATGCGTCAGAGTGAAAATATGTAAATATATAGTTGTTTGAATGTGTGACTGTTCAACTGTATGTGATTATGTGAGTTTGAGTGCAAATACCTGGGTTTTAACATGCGTGCGTGAATAAGCTAAGAATAAGAAAACAAAAATAATTTCTAATATCGCATCATGTATATTAATAATTTCTTAAATGTTTAAATACTAGTATTTTAATATCCTTGTTTGTAAACAAAAAGTACCAACCACCAAAATTACACGACAAGGAAGGTTCAATCAATGCAAAAGTGTAATCAAAATTTTGCCATCAAATTTTCATGGGTATCTTTATATTGATGCGCAAAAATCATATACAGTTCTACAAATATGTACAAACATGAGAAATAATAATAAAATTACCTTGAATTCTGGAAAAATACCAAGAAAATAGGTCATAAACGTGAAAATGTTAAATTATGAACATTTTGGAAATACATCTTCTTAATACCATGGTTACGAACATAAATGACGGAGAAAATTTATTTTGATTAGTAAATCTGAAAATGAGAAATAAAGCTTATATATATACATTTATCCATTCCTCAATTATTATTACTAATATAACATAACAATTAGATATAAAATTTATTAAGTTTGCCCTTCTCAAATAAGATCTTGTGTGAGTGTGTGTGCGTCTAATAAAAATTTGACAAATATGTGCGGAACTTTTAAAGATATTACCAAACAAATTATACCAAATTATAAAGCTTGTACAAATATGAAAATTATTCATAAAATTACCTTTTATTTTGAGGAAATACCAATAAAGTTTAAATTGGAAACCAAATACATTTTAAAGAAACACATTACCAAAAATGTTCTCAATACTATGGTAACGTCATGACTAAAATTCGTATTGTTGATTTTCTAATTGGAGGGAGATATGAATCGAACATTTATAAAGTTTTTTTTATTTAGGTAGCCATCGACTATTATGATGAACCATTCTACAACTAGGCAAGTATCATTTTTCAACATACACATATTTAATTTCCAATGCTGTTCTATTACTGTAATTAAGTTTAGCTGAAACTGTTTCCGTACTAAATCGAAATCAGGCATAACATTTACTATCACCTACTAATACTCATCTCAAAAATAATGTTGACGTGCTTCTTTGGCACATCCCGCAGTCTCACACCATTCATCTCGCCCCTTTTTACTTTCTTATATGCAGTATAAGTAAGTATTGTAATGATGAAAAATTTCGATCTCAAGATCTTAACGGACATATACGTTTTGTCTTTCTCTGAATCGATTCCGACTATTTTTGGAAAACGTCCGTCTGTGTGCGTGTGTTTGTGTATTTTCTCTACAGCCTAAACGGTTGAAGCTAATTAATTATGAAACTTTAAACTTAAGATTTGCATATGCTTGAGGTGTGCAATTCTTTTTTTGAAAAAAATATTCTAAGCGGACTCTAGTCATTTTTTGCAGTTTCTGCAAATACTCAAAAATAGTTAAAGTTACAGAAAAATTAAATGGACAAAAATTAAAGGTATTTATATTTAGCACAACTTTAGTTTGAAATTTTTTTCAAATAAGAATACTGGTTTCAAAATAAATTTCTGCTTATTATATATATCTTTTTACATAAATTGTATAATCTGCGCCTGTCAATTGTTTAACAAAATAAACTTCTATAATTTGAAGTTTGACATTTAATATTTATTCCAAGAAATATATTTAGTGTAAAAGCGATCTTAAGGTTAGAACAAATATTATAAATTAGAAAAATAATGAAACTACGATATGGTTTAACCCAAATGCGTATAAGAAAGTTCGGTGCATGACACTGCAGATGTTTTTTATTTTCTTCGTCAATATATCTATCGACATATTTCCATCATGACCATACCACATACCATACGTCCGGTATCTTTAATAATATCCCCAATGTTACGGCCAACTTTTACTTTAAATAAATACAAAACTAATAACGAATTATTTTGACATATCTGTTTTATATTAAGGCGATGTTCCAATTTAAAAAAAAAATCGATTTTTTTTTTGCTCAATAATTTTATACAAAAACATTTCAAAAATATATAAAAATATTTTTTAGGTAAATTTTGAAACCGATTCCAAGATATTTACATTTCCATAAGTAGTAACCGGGTAATGAATACACTAAAATTAAAGTCCAAACACGTTTTTCTCGAAACTACATTTTTAAAAACGGTGTGCACTCTAGCTCAAAAAATAATTAAGCTATTGACTCAAATCTTTTTTTATTTTATTAAATAACTTATAATGCAGAACGCAAATCGAAATTTTGACATAAATATACATTTGTTCCATTTTTATTCAATCCCAAAGGTCCAATTTTGTGTACAAAACATAGAACTTTCCCTAAACTCACTCTATTTTCTAGGTTTTTCTTAATTTTTTACTTTTTATTGATTTACGGGGAAGGTAATTTTCTTCTTAATAAAACCTTCTTAGATTTTTTTGTTTTCGACATCTTGGACTGGCGTTACCGTGCACACCGCAAAACGCCTCATCACCGCGGCCTCTACTTTGTCACCTCCTATATAAGTAATTATGCATAAAAATATAAAATAAAATTTTATTTTGTATACTGCATGAGTTACTTAATAATGTAAAATAAAATAAAATTTTCTATCTAATAAAATAAGAGAGAAAAAAATTATAAAAAATAGTCATTTATTTGACCAAGGAATTGGGACATCGCCTTAATTACAGAAATTAATTTATTTTAAATAATTTAATTATTAATCTGTATTTTAGGGTACTAAAACTGTACAACTAACACAAATGAAGTTAGAAAATATGCGTACAAAGGATAAACAATAAGTTGAAATATTTTACAATTATTAATTTCTTTACGCCACAGTAAATCATACAGAATCGAGATGTCATTACATTTTTGTGCTAAAATCTAAAATAATTATTTTAATGTCCTTAATTCTATTCCCTAGTATTATTTTGGCTTTAGCTTTTGTTTCGCTAATTGAATTATTTGGCGCGAAATTGCATCTTCTGTTCATTTCTTTTCAAATTAATTTCTTAATTATTTATTCCTTATTTTTCTTAATCCAGGAAGTTTTGGAACCTAAGGTCATTGTTTGGGTCTAGAAAATGAAGAAAACGTCGAACATACGGTTGGAAAAAGGAAGCATTTGTCTAGTGACTCAAAACACATCGTTCAAACTGTGTGCAAATAAAAATTAAAATTCTATGCTTAAAAAAACAGCAGAATTAACCAAAGTATCTGCAATAACTCAGTTGTACAATATAATTATTATTTTATTGATTTAATTATTACAAATTACTATCGTCCAAAAGTCTCTTGACATCAGTAGTATTCTTTTTTTTTCTGTTTTTTTTTTACCAGCCAAGTTGAACATTAGCAAGTTGCTACAGTACTCCCCTCCCAGTGACAACGAAAGGAAAAATTATATACAAATATATATATGGTGCTCATTGTTTGTAGTCACATTCTTGAAACGTACGTTTCAGCCGATCAATCGAAATGAATTTTTCCTTACCCTTAATTTCCAATGTAAAACACTTATCGTTCCTAGAAAGAACTTTAAATGGACCATCGTATGGTTGCTGAAGTGAGGTGCGAACTGCATCATGACCGACGAAAACGTGCGATTAATCTTTTAAGTTCTTGTGGACAAATATTGAACGTTTACCATGTTGTGCAGTTTGGGTGGATTTTAATTTTTGCATTCTATTGCGCAGTTGTTCTATAAAAGAAGAAGGGTCTGTTTCTGGAATTGTTGAATCAAAAAAATCTCCAGGAAGACGTAAATAACTTCCTTACAGCAGTTCTGCTGCGGTTGCTCCAATATCTTCTCGAATAGTTGATCGTTGTCCCAAGAGAATGCTTGGTAAAACATCAAACCAACGTGTTGTAGAGTGACATTTAATTGCTGTCTTGAATGAGCAATGCCAACGTGCTATTAGTCCATAAGATGAAGGATGATATGGTGTAATGTGTAAATGTGTTTTGCTAGGGCCACACCTAGATCATCTACGAATGCGATTCCACAACTACTTGGACCACCGGGCTAGAAAAGGATCTAGTATATTTAAGCAACAATAACTATTGTCCAAAACTATCTAACGACGACGAACCACCCTCCGAGACAAGCACCCGATAGGCCTAAGAAATAGTATCAATTACCCAATACTATCTTACGACGACATCTCGAAACGTCACGATTATACTTATGTCATAAATCAAAGTACAATGCCAAGGTTACCTCTACATACCACAAAACCCACACCCGGGATAACGAAATCTCATATAAGGGACCAGAAAGTGATATTAGGGACAGTCTTTACCAGTCTTTCATAGTCACTCATAGACTACGATAGCCACGACAGTATAACTTGTGTAAATATTAAACCTAGAAGCTGTGTATCATATGCTCAATAAACGCGTTACTGTAATTACTTATTCTCAATAAACCCCAAGCTACAACGTATAACAATGTATAACTGTGTTATGATTTAAGTAAACACCCTTCTCATCCTCTTGTGCTTGACTCCTCATATGACACAAACCCTACAGGAGTTACAGTCTTGGCTGGTACCTCAGTTCATTTAGTAAAATAAAATCATAGCCAACCCCCAGCCGTAACAATAGTTTCAGCTTAAATGTCTGCGATAGACTTCAGGCCATTTTGTAAAACGGTCAATACAAGTTAAGCAATATGTATAACCTTGCGAGGACGGAAGAGGACCAACAATATCTATATTGACGTGCAAAGAACGTTCACTTGGGACAGTAATATTTCAAATTGGACTTTTGGTGTGTCGTTGTATGTTTGATTTCTGGCAAGAAATACAGTTACGTGTCTAAGAGCCACAATCTTTATTCATGTTAAGCCATACAAACTTTTTTCTAATTAATTTAATAGTGACTTTTACACCTGGATGTGATAAACCATGTATATTGGCGAATATTTGTCGTCGTAAACCAGCTGGAACAAAAGGTCGAATAAAGCCGGTTGATGTATCGCAGACCAGAGGTAGATTAACATTTGGTAACGTCATCTTTTTAAGACAAAGGGAGTTGTCCGTTAATAAAAGATGTTGAAGTTCTTTATCGTCTACTGGTTCTTTCGCTATTAGATAATAATCAACTGTTTCGGGTAAAGATATGGTATTGATACAAGACAGTGTATCAGCTACAATATTATCTTTTCCTGATATCTGTTGAATATTTATTGTAAATTGCCCTACAAAATCTAAATGCCTAAGTTGTCGTGGTGAACTTTTCTCGGGTTTCTGTTGAAAAGCAAAAATTAATGATTTATGGTCCGTATACAGAATAAATTCATGCTATACTAGTAAATGAAGAAAATGATTAATCGCGCAATATGCCGCCAATAGTTCTCTATCATAGGCGCTGTACTTCGTTTATGTAACGTTATGTTTTTTTGAGAAGAAACGGTTGCCAAACATTTTCTTGAAACAGTTGCACAGCACCACCTATTGCGGCATTAATGCCAACGTTGTACATGCAGAAGAATGTGCCAAAAGGGTTGCATTAACTAAATCTTCTTTTTATTTCTCGAATGCTGCTCATGCTTCATTAGTCCAGTCTTTTTTACGTTGGTCATTTTTTCCCCGCCTTTTAAATAGTTGTTTAAAATATGTTGTGTTTGAGCAGCTTGTGGAACGAATCTTCGATAAAAGTTCATCATTGCTAGAAAGCTACGAAGTTGTTGAACAGTCTTTGGATATTTGTAATTAACAATTACCATGGCTTTATCTGGAAGTGTTTTTTTGTTTGAGAAATAAGATTTCCAAGGAAGCGTACTTCTATTTTTCGAATACGCACTTTGAAGCATTAATGACTAATCCATAGTTCTCAAACCGTTTAAAAAGCGATTGAAGATGATTTACATGTTCAAAAAGATTGGTTGATGCGATTAATATATCATCGAGATATGGAAAACAGAAATCTAATTCTCGACAAATTTCATGAATAAAACGTTGAAAAGTTTGGGCTGCATTACATAAACCAAACGTCATAAACGGAAATTCATAAAGACTGAATGCTGTGATTGTAGCAGTCTTTGGTATATCTTTTGGCTCGACTGGTATTTGATGATATGCTCGTACTAAGTCGATTGTAGAAAAAATTGTTTTCCCATTTAAAAAATGGGAATAATCTTCAATATGGGGAATTGGATAGTGGTCAGGGATAGTTACAGAATTTAAACGCTGGTAATCACCACTCGGACGCCAATCGCCATTTCTCTTTGGTACTAGATGTAGAGGACTTGCCCAACAACTCTGCGATGGTCTACAAATGCCTTCTCGCAGCATGTACCCAAATTCTTTTTTAGCAATCTTATGTTTTTTTAGTTTGAATAAAATGCGTGACAGCATGCTTACCAGTTTTAAGCGTCGATGACGATCGAGTAATAGAAGTCAATTTTTTTAAAAGTTTTTGAAAAAATAAATCATTTGTTTTTTCATAGTGCGTCAATTTTGGAACGATTGAACAAATTGATCTTATTTGAAAAGAGATGTCAGTCGAACATTTGTTTTTTAAATCAACTATAAGTCCAAAATGGCGTCAAAAGTCTGCACCAATTATTGGTTTCGATATCTTAGCAATAATAAAAGACCAACGAAATTGTCGTTGAAGTCCTATGTCGAGTTCTAGGATGCGTTCACCGAAAGTGCTAATATTTGATCCATTAGCTGCGGGAATTTGAATTGAGTTTGAGTGGTTTTTAGATAACCGACAATTTTTTAAAAAGGTAGTAGGGATTACTGAAATTTCAGCTCCTGCATCGATAAGAAAATGATTACAACTCAATTTATCCTAAATAAATAGGCGGCTGTTTGTGCCCTTTTACGTTTTCCGCCCCCAACGATAGGCTTATTAGTTTTTTTTTTTTTTTAAATTATATAGAGGTACGCATTTATTTGCTCTTATTACTTTGTTATACGCAGTATAAGTAAGTATTGTAATCATGAAAAATTTCGAAATCGAGATTTTAACGGAAATATAAGATGACCTTCTCTGAATCGATGCCGACTATTTTTTGAATGACGTCCGTCTGTGTGTGTGTGTGTGTATGTTCTCTACAGCCTAAACGGTTGAAGTTAAAATTATAAAACTTTAAACTTAAGATTTGCATATTCCGGGGGTGTGCACCTCTTATTTTTGAAAAAAATATTCAAACCGGAAGTGCCTGTTTACTCTAGTCAATTGTGCAGTTTCTGCAATTACTCAAAAATGGTTACAGTTACAGAAAAATTGCATATACAAAAATTAAAGGTATTCATGTTTAGCACAACTTTTGTTTGAATTCTTTTTCCAAAAGGGGTACTGGTTTCAAAATAAATTTCTGCCTATTATATATATTTTTACATAAATCGTATCATCTGCGCCTGTCAATTGTTTAACAAAATAGACGTAAATAGTTTGAAGTTTGACAATTAATATATATATTCTAAGAAATATATTTAGTGTAAAAGCGATCTAAAGGTTAGAACAAATATTATAAATTAGAAAAATAATGAAACTACGAAGTGGTTTAACCCATATACGTATAAGAAAGTTCGATGCATATATATATATATATATATATATATATATATATATATATATATATATATATATACATATATATATATATATATATATATATATATATATATATATATATATATATATATATATATATATATATATATATATATATATATTGGTAATTGAGATCTAGGCAAACGATGAAAGATCAATAGGTTTTGTTTGCTCTGATATTTGATCTTGCAAACGCAAAATAGCAGTAGCAACGATTGATTTGAGATCCGAATATTCAGTGACTTGGTATATTTTATCTGCCATAGCCGCAAGCTTGGGCAAATCCATATCGCTGCTGGATAAAATAAGCCGCGTTTGAGTAGGTAAGCGTTGCAACCAATGCGGTTTAAATAGGTCGTCATTAACCTTATTTTCCGACAGTTCACGCATTTCTCTTAACAATTGAGAATGTCGCTTGTCTACTTCATGAATTAATTTTCTCATCCTTTTCTCCTCAGATTCGATGAATTGCTCTTCTAGTCTTTCTTTTAGTGTGTCATAGATGTTTGTCGCTGGTGGGTTTCAGACAATGTCACTTACTTGTGCCAAAACTTCGTTCTCTACAGCAGCAACCAATGTGTGGTACTTTGTGCTGTCGGACGTAACTTTAGCAGTTATAAACTGAGCCTCGATTTGTATAAACCACAGAGTAGCATTTGCCTACCAAAATGAAATAATATTTACTGGAACTTTGAATATTTCCGTACTTTCTTCAGCCATATTGAAATAAACGGAAACAGCCAACGTTTCAAATATCGGGGTCACCAATTTGTAATAACTCAGTTGTACAATACAATAATTATTTTTTTTGATTTATTTATTACAAAAAAAGTCTCTTGACATCAGTAGTATTCTTTTTTTTCTTTTTTTTTAACCAGCCAAGATGAACATTCGCAATTTGCTACATATCCTTTAGCACGGTTTGTAAAATTGTTTGAGGGGGGGGGGGGGGGTATGGGATAATGTGTCTTAAAACAACACTTTTTGTTTTATTAAAGTTTGTTGCTAATACATGTACATAATCTAAAGACCATTCAGTAATGTTTTCAGCCAAAAATATCCAGAAACAAGGCAATGAGAGCTGATTGAAGAAGGCCATTTTTAAATTACACGTTTTGCGGTGTTCATCATAACTCGGTCCAAAATTATCTGAAACACAAATAGATGAAAAAAATGATTAATTTATAGGTTAAAACAGGTTACAACGTTGTTCTTTTATTTAAAAATAAATAAATAAATTTTTGGCGGTTGGTTAAAGTCAAAACCACGATTTTTGCTTCTGAAATGGCGCCGTTTGAAGCTGTAAAATCGGTCTGAAGCGATAAAAAAAAATTATAAGGGCGTTGTTACCTCGCCAAATATGTATTCTAAAACTATTTTCAATATGAATCGGATCGGTTGAGAAATATTTGAGATATCGTGAACACCGACTTTAAAAAAGTCGTTTCGAGTAAAACGCGTTTAAAGTTTGAAACAATAAAAATTCGAAGAACAAAATTTTATTTCACACTTACACTGAATCGTCGATGCCAGAACCATAAAGCAAGGTAAATGCTGCACTCGCGATGTCCAAGGCATTCTTTTGTTCAATTCTTCGTATCATTCTGGCCTCTTTTGTCTGAAGCGCAGCTTTTTCTTCGGCGTTTTCAATACGCGTTTCATCGGCTGTTTGAACGTACTGATGAGCACTTGGGCCGACGTTGATTTGCATCTCTTGCAAGAAGGCTAGTAATGCGAAATTGCCTTCATTGAAGGTGCATCCGGCTACATTTGCTGCAATTTCTACTAGAGTAGGGCTACTCGATAAAGTTTTTGGACTGATTCTCCAAATAAGCTGATTTAGGCTCTCGTTGTTGTTTTGCGTAAATCCGCCAATACAGCGCTCTAAGAGCTCATCCTTGCTTAAATCTTGATAAATTGGCTCCATTGTTTTCGTCACATCATTCGGAAATGGATCATAATCGTGCTGGAAGTTTTGTACTCCAGTGGTGGCCAGAGCTTTTTGATAAGCGCACCACGAGTCAGCGCCGACCGGACACTTATGGTGCAGAGGATTATTATTAGTTGATTTATAATGGAAAAAGGTAGCCCAAATCGCATCTTTCATTTTTTGCACTGAATCGCAATTTCTTCGGATTGCTAAGCCATAATACACCGTCAATTTGTCAATTACAACTCCAGTGAGTTTTCCTTTTCCAGATAGAGTTTTCCTTCTTCTAGTTTGTCCTGCTTTTTTTCCGGTTGGTATTGTTGTCTCTACTGTTGTGTTATTTACAAGATCACGTAGCCGTTTGCCCATTCTTTTTTGAACGTGGCCAACGCATTCTTTTTTATTTATAACAAAGTCTTCGCCATATGGATGGGATTTAAGTATGCCGGTGTACGTTTTGCTATCACCGTCGCCGATGTAATTCTTATATATCACGTCGTACTTTTCCTCCGAACGGAGAAACATTTCTTTTATTGCTGACACTTCCATGTTTCCAGCAGGTCCAATGTGATTTGCTTCACATTCACCACGTTCCACGTGCTGGGCATGCCATTCTTCAAGTTCTACTGTATTAAATTTTTTCTCCCAAATTTTACACGTTTGACAGTGCTCACTTTTAACGCAAATATCTACAACTTTTCCAGTGTAATATCCTATCAATGTAGAAACACCATGCATTGTAACCTCGCTTTTGCCACGTACCATCACCGGAAACAGTCAGATTTCTTGTATTTTCTTCTTCATTTCCATCGCAAGTTGCTTGTTTTTCTTGTGCTGCAGCCGTGGAGTAATATTTATTTGCTACGGTTTGTATTTGTGCACACATTTTGTTTAGATATGAATTATACACTGCTTTACTTAAAAATTGACTCGATAAATCCATAAGACCGCAAAACTTATTGCATCCTGCCAAGCCTAAGCCTAATACACGCATAATAAAAGTAAATCTATAATTAACTTCGTACATACGGCCTATTCTTTCACTTGACGGAATTTGCACTGGCTTCGCACTCTTCTCACATTTCACCTGAATTTCAAAACCAAGTCCTTGTGTTTTACACGATTTAAATTGGATTTTTCCATCGCACTATGCACATTTTACAAGAGCAGAAATAGTAAAAATCAATAATGCGGTAATGCTTTTCGGCATCTTCAGGAACGTTAGTCTCGGTGTTCATTTAAATTTTTTTTGCCGATGCACTTATAGTATTTACTTCATCTTTATTCTTCATCGGATTTAGTCTTTTTTTTTTTGCTCTGCAAATCCAAACACTATGCTTCTTCCGATCCTCTCTCGAAACTTTTTTTGGCATTTTCTTAGTATAATTTCGAAATTATAACAATAACTTTGCAAAATAATTACCTGTACGACTGATCCACCGAACGTATAGGACACAACTGAGTTTAACTAGATATAAAACCGTTTGAAATTAAGACCGAGAACTATTATATCTACTCCGCCAAATAACTAACTCGCCAACTGCATGCCTCTCTAAGACGGGAGGGCACGTAAAGCTCATTATCTTTATGAGGGTTGCTGCTAATGACATGGGATTTTGGGAAAATATTTCTAAGGAGTTGTCGTTTTATGTGAAAAATTTGCAGAAAAAAGGATTTTTGAAAGATGTTATCCTATACCCCCCCTTAAACCAAACTAAAACCGAGAAAACGGAGATGTGATACGGCAAAATCACGATTACTGAGTGAATCTGAAATGGACGTTATAAGTAGAGCCACTTATATGTAAAGTAAAATATATGGTATGTCTGATACTGAACTTTCTTATACGCATTTTGGTTAGATCGTCAGAAATTAAAATTTTTTAAAATTTCAAAGTTTTATAAATTCTAACGTTCTAACCAAAATGCGTATAATAACATTTATTTGAAAATAATTTTCAGGAAAGATACTAGTTACAAAAAAAAAGTTTTTTTCAATATTCTGCTATAACTCAAAAACGGTAATACTCACAGCAATTTAGAATTCACCCGCAGCACCTCTGCTGGTCGTAAGAGGCGAACAATGGGCGAAGAAGGTACCTCGTAAAAAACACACTGTTCCATCTGAACTTTTACCGGAAGATTAGTGGGCCAATCTTCTGCGGACCTTTCTTTCCTTTTCTTTTGCTCACCCGCGTGTTTTCCGTGCGTGGAGACCCGTAAGGAAGGAGAAGATGATCCTGGTGGTTGAACTGACACGCAACACACCTCCTTGGCTTCGGATTCTTGCGAAACGGGCGATCAGATACTAACCCTATCCGACCAATCGGCTTGCCGTTACGTTCTGTGCCGGTAAGGTGAGGCCCACAACCCGGAGAGTAATTTTTCGGACGTTGAAGAGAGTGGCTCGCAGCGGTCTGAAGCTTATTGCCAGGTGAGGGGGCCTATATCTCCTGGGTAGCCCTGGCGATCACACCAGTTTGTGGTGTGACGTCCCAAATTGGGGCTCCCTGGTGGGTGGGGAGTCCAGGAGATGAATTTTTTCTATTTGTTAATGGCTAATAAAAACCAAACCCCAGGGGCCCCTCCCCCAAAAAGATCTCGTCCATTATCGAACGAGGGAGAAATTTTCTTGAAGGGCGAAAATAAGTCTTCGCCCAAATTTTTTACTATCAAAAGGTTGGAAGATAATAAAACCATTTCTGAAGTTTCATGTTTTGCTTTGGCGAGAAGCCTGAATGAGCTGGCTGGTGGAGAACCCAATTCCACCAAACGGCTTCAAGATGGTACACTATTAGTCGAAACGGCAAATGCTTTACAAACAAAATCACTTTTGAAAGCGACTATCTTATTTGGGATGCCAATTATAGTGGAGGCGCACAAGTCCCTCAACTCATGTCAGGGCGTAATATCGTGTTACGACCTGCTATTTGTTTAGATGGACGAGTGCAAACGGGAGCTAGCGAGTCAGGGTGTTATAGACTGTCGACGGCATACTTCCAAAAGAAACGGCGAAGTTAAAAACACAACATCGGTTGTTTTAACTTTTGGGCTGGACAAGCTTCCGGAGAGGGTTAAGGTTGGTTTTCACAGTTGTTCCGTGAGACCATACTTTCTTCGGGCAATGCGTTGCTTTAAATGCCAGAAGTTCGGGACACTGCATCTCGTTGTGACGCACAGGCTGTGTGTCCACGGTGCAGTGAGCAGGAGCATTTGGGTGAGGAATGTAAGGGTCCGGTCCGCTGCGTAAATTGTACTGGCAATCATCCTTCTTTCTTTTCAGATTGCCCACGCAATCAGGAAGAAAAAAAGATTAATGAAATCAAAATAGTTAACAAACTTTCCTATTTCGACGCGCGGAAGATATTCAAATCTCAGACTAGTCCTGTTTTAAGCCGTTCTTTCGCTTCAATTGCAGCAACATCCGTCATTACAAAATCTATTGGCATTCAAACAGACACCGTTCCTACCCCTAATATTACTACAACCCTTACAAAATTAACTCCCGTTAAATCAAATATTCCCAAATCCAATGTTACTCTCAATTTAAAACCTATTTCGAATCCATCTACCAAAATTACATGTCAAAATAAAACAAAAGCCATGCCGAAAATCAAAATTTCCCATTTAAAGGCAAGTTCTTTTACTTCGCCGAAATTTTTTTCTAAGAAAAAAAACAATGGAGGTACGAGAAATATCTAATGTTTCAAGTACTTCCATCTCCAAATTTTCTTCAAGTAAAGGATCTCATTCTTCGAGATCCTCTTCTCCTATGGAGGTCACAACCATTAGACTTTCTAGGCCAGAGCGAGATAAATCTTCCACACCCAAATAATGCCTCCCATACTACAGTGGAATTGTTATGGTTTCTACAGCCATTTTGAAGAATTTAAAGTTCTCAATTCCAAGCAGACTCCTTCTTGCATTTACTTACAGGAAACACATTTTCAAGACACCAGAGCTGTTTTATTACGAGGTTTCTCAGTATTTCGTACTGATGAGCCTACTGATGGCCAAGCTCGTGGTGGAGTAGCGATTCTGGTTCGTGAAATTGTGTAGTGGGAGGAGATTGCTTTGAATTCTGAATTGCAAGCTTTCGCTTTCCGTGTCGCTATTCCTTTCCTGGTCTCTTTATGTTCTATCTATCTTCCGCCAAACGACAATGTCAATATGCGTGATATCGTTGATTTAATTGAACTATTGCCTGCTCCATTCATTCTTATGGGCGATTTCAATGCCCATAATCCTGAATGGGTATCAAGAACTATTGTTCAACGTGGTAGATGTTTAGAACACCTATTCACCGCAAGTACACATGTCATTTATAAATGATGGTAGTATGACACATCTTTCAGGTCTTTCACTGCGATTGATCTAACGATCTGTTCTGCAGCAATAGCTCCATTGTTTGAGTGGCATGTGCACTCGGACTTGCATCAAAGTGACCACTTTCCGATCATTCTTAAAGTTTTTCAGAGCTCAGATTCCGATGCTCATTGTCCGAAATGGACTTTAAAGCGAGCAGATTGGAATCTATTCTCGCAGTTGGCTGTATTTGGTGAAAATTATTTCGTTGACGTGGACGACCATGTTCGGTATTTTACGGATGCAATTAAGTCTGCTGCACAAGCAAGTATTCCTTTAATACCAGTTCATTCTAATAGAATACCCGTTCCCTGGTGGAACGATGAGTGCAAGATTGCTATCCGAGAAAAACGACTTATTTTTCGCCATTTCAGGCGATTTCCAACCACCGAGAATATGATCCATTACTTCCAAGCCAAGGAAAAAGCTAGAAGAATTGTTCGGCAAAGTAAGAAAGCGACAAGGCAGAAATACATTTCTTCCATTACAACCTCCTGTCCAGTTTCTAAAGTATGGGAGAAGGTCAGAAAAATATCTGGCCGCTCCAAATCTAGCACTGTTTCTAGCCTAAAAATCAAAGGCAATGTCATTACCTGTCGGTCTGATGTTGCTAATATTATAGCATCCACTTTCGCGGATACTTCAAGTTCCAATTATTACCCAGCTGAATTCCTTACTCGAAAATCAATCTTGGAGCGTCTCAATTTTGTATCTTTGGGCGACGAAATATACGATCTTTCCTTCAGCGTGGATGAGCTTGAAAGTGCGATTTCAAATTTTCACGACAGCGCTCCTGGACCTGATTCTATTCACTACCAGATGCTTCGCCATTTAGATCCTGCTGGAAAAACTTTTGTTTTACAAATGTATAATCGCATTTGGTTATCCTGTATTTGCCCAACACCATGGCGTCATGCAATTATTGTACCAATCCCAAAGCCTGGAAAAGATAAAACTATGCCATCTAGCTATCGCCCAGTCTCGCTTATCAGTGGTGTCTGCAAGCTCATGGAACGTATGATCAACAGGCGTCTTGTTTGGTTCTTGGAATCAAACAACCTGTTGGATAACATCCAGTGCGGTTTCCGCCGTTACCGTTTCACTGCAAAGCACCTGATAAGACTTGAATCGACCATCCGCGATGCTTTTCTCAACAAGCAACATATGGTAGCTGTGTTTTTTGATAATGCCCGGGCCTATGATACAACTTGGCGTTTTGGTATTATGCGCACTTTACACACCTAGGGCTTGATAGTTAATCTTCCCATATTTCTTGAAAGCTTTCTTTCCTTAAGGAAGTTTCAAGTTCGAGTGGGAAATAACCTCTCCGACATTTTTATTCAGGAAAACGGAGTACCGTAAGGGTCTATTCTGAGTGTCACGTTGTTTGCCGTGGCCATCAACGGTGTTGCTCAGTGTATCCACTCACCTGTGCAGGGATCCTTGTATGTGGATGATTTGGCGATATTTTGCAGTTCTTGCAATATAGAATTTCTATGCTGCGTCTGTATAGGGCTCTGATACGCTCCAAGCTGGACTACGGCTGTATCGCTTACGCATCTGCCATGCCATTAGTTATCAAAACCATTGATACGATACACCATACTGGTATTCGTCTTTCAACTGGTGCTTTTCATACCAGTCCAGTAGTAAGGAAACACCGTTCCTGAAACAGTTCAAGGTCTCGCTTCTGATTGGTCGGGACATTGTTGACGTCATAGGGTTTACTGGGTTGACGTGGGTGTAAAGCGGGTTGTATGATATTTGGGGTACTTTAAGATATCGCAAATACATTAATGTAAAGCGGGTTGTATGATAACTTGTGTACTTTGTTTACCGGGTTAACGTGAATGTAAAGCGGGTTGTATGATATTTGGGGTACTTTAAGATATCCTAAATACGTGAATGTAAAGCGGGTTGTATGATAATTGATGTATTTTGTTTACCAGGTTAACGTGAATGTAAAGCGGGTTGTATGATACTTAAGGTATCTAGAAGTATACAAATATAAAAAGAGAGTAACCCAAGTTGCATATTTCGGTTATGTACCAATTTTACGTGAATGTAAAGCCGGTTGTATGATGTTTGGTGTATATTAAATTAGACGAAGTAGGTTGAATGATTAATGATATATTAAACTAGACCAGTAAAGTATACCAGATTGCAGTAAAATAAATTTTTTATTGAATGGTGATTACAAGATTGTCAATATTGTCTATAACTATTTAATTTCAACACAAGATTCTTAAGTTGTTCGAGAACACCTATGTTTTGACAATTTATATTTAATAAAGAAAGGTGAAATGCTTCTGCTTTAGTCATGACACTTAAGAATTCATTATATTCATAGTAGTTTTTGTTCTTAAAGAAATATATTCGACCATTTGTATATCTAAATAGCCCATCTATATCTGCAGGTATACCTGGAAAATGTTTATGCATAACACCATATGATTTTGTTGTAAGTTTACATTCGTCTATTTCCAATAAATGGTTTTTATCATAAAATATATAAGTATGACCAGTATAAGTATTTACTGCACCACTAATATTATGTATATCAACATTATACAAAGCAATATTTTGATTAACTAATTCTAAAGTTGGCCAAATAATATTATATGATTTATTATTCACGATAAGCACAATATTTCCATTAGGTGGTAGATATGCTGCAGAAACTTTTTTAAAATTTGCTGGTAGAAAAGGTAACCACGTTGGTATGTAAAATGGTAATGCTTTGTGTTGATACTCATCAAGTTTTTAAACCATATCCATTGTTCATAAAATATGAGTATATTATCATCAACAATTAAGAATGTATTCACATTATCCAAATCACACAACTCAGGGTGTTTTGATATTTTCACTGTTGGAACTTTAGGTGGTGATACATTTGTAATTTTAGATTTATACAATTTTTTAATAGCATTAATATCATCATTACTTAATTTAAATTCAGATATGTTTCTAAATATTTGTTTACTATGAAGTGGATACATTACAGAGTTTCCATGAGTAGAATGGCAATACCAAGCGTATGACCAATTTCATGTACAAGAACTTCTTCCTTTGTTTGACTGAGATCATGATACCAGTTTTCCTGATAGTCTAAATGTAGGTCAACAGACTTTGTTGTAATACTTGTGGGATAAAACGCATGTCCTAAAACACCACCTGCTCCATCAAATGGTATATGACAATTGGATTGTTCCTTATAATTATAATGTCTTTGAATTCCAAAGGATATGATTATATTCGGTGTGGAGACCCCCCTATTATTATTGTTATTATTATATGGTTGATGTACAAAATTAAGTCGTACATGTTTAGCCCAAATTTCAAAAGCTTGTTTTGCAATATTGAATAGATGATTATTTCCATTAATGAAATCCCAAGTTATAGTTGTTAAATTCCAAGAATGTGGTAAGAGGTTATATTTAAAACATCAGCTACACCACATCTTCGACTTTTCATTAATTGTGTTGTTTGCGTTAAATTATCATATGGTAAATTATAATAATCTTGAAATAATTTTAAAGCATTTAAATATTTCACATCACTCTCATTTATGCTAATTAATTAATTTTCTTCAGTTTTTATACACCCATATGTATCTAGGTAAGCCAGAGTATCTTTAAAATTGAATGCATTTGCAAAACTAAAACATAATAGCAGGAATACAATTATGACGGATTAATTACAATTATACATGTAAACTAAACCAAAAAAATAATAACTCACCAATATATTGTAGTTTAGTTGCATTGTAAGAAATTTATTTATATCTTGTAGGAAATCATATAATTCAATATTCTCTAATTCATGTTGAAGAACTTCAATTGTTCTTTTGTTATCATTATAATTTCTACAAATTTCCATTCCTTTAGAATAACGTTTAGACATATCATTTAGAACATCTTCTAATAGCCCAAGCTTATGATCATATATTATAACATGTTCAACATCTCGCATTAATATATAAAAATTTTGAAAAATATTATTAACAGCACTTTTTAAATCTACACTTTTGGGTATAGCTTCAAATGCATTCGCTACCCACATGCTAAAGTAGTGATAAATACTAAAGAAAGAAAGAAAATGTTAATTCATAAAAAAAAAATTATTTTTTATTTTTGGTGGGGAGGGTTCGTTTATAAGTGGAAATAAAGTTAAATATATAATTATTTACTTGTGAGTCTTATAGATAGGAGGTAAGTTAAAACTTATATAATCCATTATTCATTTATAACTTAATTATGTATTTATATTTAGAATAATGATTAAATCTAGGAAACATAAAATGTTAGATAAAGATGGAAATGCAAAAAAAAAATTATTTTGGAGAATAAAGAAAACATTCTACCAGAAGCCATTCTTTCAAAACCAAACGAAACTACAATAATCAACCCAACCGATCTAGATGTTATAGTTGCAAATGTATTCAATCCACCACCACCATTACCCAACGTTGACCTAGATAATTATCAACATAATCATGAAGATGGAAAAAGACTATTGTTGGAATACAGGTATCCATTAAACCACAGTCTAAATAGATGGATATCAATTGGTATTGACCCTAAGCAAAATTTTGAAGTTGTTGTGATAAAATCTAATTTAAGATCGTTAGATGGTGTACAATTTAAGCTAATTTATTGGTATGAATTTCTACAATGGCGTGATATAATCATGAATTTTTTGGATGGAAAAAGTAATGTAGAATATCAAAATTTACGAGTTCATAAATTATATTATCATGTGATAAATGAAGTAAAAGTTATATCGATTGAGTGGAAGAAGAGAGAAATATGTTTAGCTACACAATCACTTACAAAATTATTTGAATAAGAATTTATCATAGACTATTATTTAAAAATGTAAGTCTTTAAATTTTACACAGTTTAACAATGATATCATATCAAAAGCGATTATGTTTGGTGATAATATTATTGATAATATAAAGTATTTATTAAATGTTGAAAACCATTTATGTTATTTGGCAATGCAAGAGAGGTATATTTATACAAATTGGAAAAGTTGAAGTATGATATAAAGTTATACAAGGATATGAAATTTATAATAAACAATTTATTAGTATTAAAAATGTAACAATGTGTAATCTTATATACCGGATATATTATTTGTGGTATTTGGTTTACATAAATATTAGATATGCAATATATAATAAACAATAAACAATGTGTAATCTTTTATACCGGATATAGTATTTGTGGTATTTGTCTTATATAAATATTTAATTTACATCAAAATTTAGTTATTGTGAAAATGTCAAATGATATATGTAGTTTATTTATTGAATCTGGAGGCTTCAGTCTTATATGTTGTGAGAAAATATTATACACTAAAAAATAAAGGAGCCTTTGTCCCACTCTCTGATTTGACTAGTGAAGAAATTGAAGTACTCCCAAAAGAGTTTGTGTTAAGAACATGTGGTCAAATTAGTTTTGCTTGGGACAAATTACCAAAAAAATGGCAAACGGATTCTGAATTCAAGAAGTATGAACGATGCACTAAACATCCAGATAACAGAGTAGTCCGGTGTGATTACATAACAGATTGTTTACTAGTTAAAAATTGTCCAATGTGTATATTTGATCATTTTAAAGAAGAATCTAATAGATTGTTAACATTTGAGAAATGGAATAATGTATTCATTAAAGCAGAAGATTTAGCAAAAGCTGGATTTTATTATATTAATTACAAAGATGTTGTTCGTTGTGCTTTCTGCAATATTGAATTATATAATTTCATAGAAGGTGATGCTGCTATAACCGAACATAAACGTTGGTCGTAAAAATATTCTTTTATTAATAAGATTTAAAATACTATAGATGTAAAATTGTTATTTATTTTTGTATATAATATAAATTATGGATTATTAAATAAGTATACAGAAGAATTTTTTTAAAAATGTGTTTTATTTTCATAATTGTTTTAATTTAATTACAATTAATATTTTAATATACGAATATTATCATTATCTAACCACTTTTTTATTTTATTTACATTATTAAGTGCACATATATATGGTGCAAAATGTGCAAAACAAGTTTGATGGGTGAAACATTTTTAATTGACTCATATTCTTCTAAATCACATATTTCGGCAGCTAAACCATACCAGTTCAAGAACTCTTTCTTTTGTAATCCTTTCACATTAATTTTCACTGCTGGTTGGAGAATTTTCTTAATTATATTATACATCTGTTCATATGGAATGTATCCATCACTCCATTTGAGACCATGATGATTCTTATGTAACCAAATAGCTTGTTTCTTGTACTTTCGCTCTAATTCACTCCAAGGAAATGGTGGCTTGAACAGAAAGTGTTGTAATTTACACCCGTCTCGAGATAGAATCACTACTTCTTTCGGTACCAAATCATAGCAGTAGGCAGTAAATCCTTGTATATCAACGATGAGCGCCAAGGTTAAACTAACGCTTATCAGCGATGAGCTCCATGGTTAGACTAACGTATTACATCGCCCGACATCGGATTATATTCAATGATACGATCATGTAAAATTAAACAGTATGTAATAAGACCTTCGCGAACCACTTACTAGCTACGGGACACCAAGTTACTCCTTCAAACAAGCCGACGATTTTACATGTAGCAGAAAAGGGATTTAAATTAAACTTACTAGAAACGATTGAAATATACAAAGACCTGGAGAATCCATCTGTAATATGCCTTAATAAACAAACGGACCTATACAAATCCCCACTCATTCAACCATTAATGTTACCCTAGCACATAATTCTTATGTTTACGATTGTATAAATAGTTTTAATTTTAAAATTTTTGTATTAGTCTGATGATGCCACAGTGTGGTGAAACTAGTCACTAAGTGTATATAACAAATAAAGAGCAACTAAAAACGTAGTAATTGTTCAAATTTTTATTAAACAGTATGTTTTTCACTTGATTCAAATTCAAGCCTAATATCTAAAGATGCTGATTTTAACGATTCATTTTGATGTATGCAATCAATTACAGCCAGCGGTGCATACTCTTTGAAATAATTTTTTTTAAGTAATGAGCCTGTATCACGACCATAATAAGAATTTTGAAATTTTGTGTACATTTCACACAATAATGCATATTGGTTATTTTCAAAATTTAAATTTAAATTTTCATATGGATAGCACACAGAATTGAAGTATACTTTTACATTTTTTAATATACAATGATCGAAAACACTAGCATTTTTAATTATTTTATTTTTTCTATCAGATTTGAAAACCTAGAATAACATAACGTGGTTTTTCCAATTGAGTAGAAGTTTTAACAGGCCATGTTTGCTTCATTGTTGTAGGTAATAATGGATATTCGTAGAGATCCCAGCTTCTAAATGCCATAGATAACGTCATATTACTTTCAATTATTTTCAATAAATTCAGTTATTCTATATCAGCAACAAAAATATGTGGCATTCGCCATTGAATTTTTGATAGATTAAATTTCAATTCTGTTGAACTTGTGTATGCATTGTTATCACTACGAGCTCGAATTAAAACTAATTCTTGTTTAACATTTACCATTATTCTTTTATAATCTTCAGCAAATCCTAATAATGATTCAATGGTATGCAAACGTTAAAATAACCTCCACTGTTCACAATATTTACATCTAAACCCCATCCTGCATTTTCTAATGAAAACTTTCAGAATCGCTTAGAGAAATATATGATTTCATTGTACTACAAATCCCCACTGATTTATTTTTCTCAACTTCTACACCATTCAATGCATATCTAATCTCATCAAAAAGATAATAAATGCCATTACTTGTAATTTTAGCATCATCTGGAGCAGCACTACCATCATTTTTTGTTAATTTTCCTTCAATATACAAAAAACTTTCAATAGGTAATGTATATATATCCTGTTGTTGTATTGGTATCCGAATTTCATCACTATTGTTGAATGTTGATGCCACATATGACTAATAGCTATGTACCTCAATACGTGCTATTGTATTATCAAATACAATATTGGAACAAATGTTTAATACATCACTCATCCTTTTTTCTTTATTATAAACTCTTGTGATATTAAAAATGTTAAATTCTCTTGTGTTAAACCTTTCACTGTTGTTCTTAGCTGTTATACTTTTATAACAAATTCCCATGTTCTTTCAAATGAAGTCTGATAGTAATCGTTACACCTCTAAAATTCACTAAACACCCGTCTTGATCAACAATCGTTAGTGTAATGTTACTTATTGTAGGAGTGTTGACAGGTAAATAAATTACATTAGATGGCACTTCAACGATTTTAAATACAGGAGGATCCATTGGATAAAACTCATGTATGGTATGTACATGCTTATCGTTTTTATATGCTCCTGTTACTATGTTACATTCTATGAGAAGAGTATTTACTTTTAAAATATTAACTGGTAAATCAGATTCATACCAATATTATTAGGCTTAGTAAAGTCAATTTTTAGGGTGCTTTTTATCTCACATTTGAATGTATTGTTGTTTGGACGTACAGTTATATAATTATATTACATTACTCTCTTTCTCAATTCTATTATTATACATAAAAGAAAAATATTCTGCATTAGGATCTCCTAATATCTGTTTTAAATATTGATCGATATCATCAATTTCATATGAGCCTACTGGAATAGTTAATTCCTTACCCTCATAATAAAATTTATTGTTAGATGCATCTATGTTTGAAATAGAATTGTATTTGTGAAAATCAATTAAACCAATTACATGCTCACCAATTAAATCAATCGGTGGAAAAAAATCAGTACATAATTCAGATGTATTACCAGTTAGTGTTAACGTCAAAGACATGATAAAAACTGGTATGAGTTAGATTCGTGCTGTTTATTTATAAGAAATTTCAAACATAAATGACCACAATTATAAGAATGAAATTTTTGTAATTGTTTATGATTATCGTTTATTTTAATATTTTTAACAAAATAATTTATAAGCTCCAAAGGAGGTTGTAAATTTCCAAAACTATCAAAATATGAAACTTTATTATAACTAAGAATAACTTAAGCAGTTGAAAAAGTAACGGATACGGCAGGGATCGAACCCGTGACCATCGGTTTCGCGCCATTATTTCATTTCATTTTCAATTTACTTTATTGTTTTAATTTGAATTACATTAAATCTTATAGACTAATGTTTGGACAACATGGTTGGTTTTGTCAGAGCTCCTACTCACATGGGGAGTGTATATCTGTATATGAGTGTAAATTGCGTTGTGCGCTTGAACATTGTGTGATTGTGTTTGTTATAATTTTTATTTTTCTATTTGTGTGTTGGGATTTTGAATTTGTGGGAAAGGAGGTACCAAAACCCATTTAAATATATACAAATTAATGAAAAACATTTTTGTTAAAACTTACTAACTAACTAAACTAATTTAAAATTAAATATATTTACAAAACATTTTATATAATTGATGATCGATGGTACATTTTCTGTGTATGAGGAATGTTTTGTTTTGTGTTGTGTACGGTGTTGTTGTGTGTGTTAATGTTAGGTGTTCTGCTCATGGAACTCCTCTTGGAATATGGGTAAGTTTTGGTAGGGAAGCTTGTGTTTGAATTTACATGTGGTGTTGTTGTCGCATATTTGTGTGATGTTTTTTATAAGTGTGTTTGAATTAAATTGTGTGATTTTATAGAATTTTTGTGATGTGTCTTGGATATAATCTCGAATGTAAGGTATGTTAGTTATTTCGTGTAGTTGTGTAATGCGTGTGTATCTTCCAGAGCTGGTCGCCAGGCGAAGACATTTATTTTGAAGGCGTTGCAGTGGTACGGTGGTGGTGACCGGTGCGTTACACCTGACCGGGGCCGCATACATGATGATGGAGCGAATGATTGATGTATAGATGAGGAGTTTATTTTTTGCAGTTAGGGAGCTATTTTTAACAAGGAGAGGATAAAGGTTGCGAATTACGGCAGATGCTTTGTTAATTGCGTGTTTAATATGTTGGTTGTGTCTTAGTGTTCTGAATAAGTGTATTCCCAAGTATTTTACTTTGTTTGTGGGTGTGATTTTTTGTATGTGTATTTCGAGTGGTGTGAGTATTCTGTTGTGTGTGAATTTACGTGTAAAGACTATGGTTTCGGTTTTGTTTGTGTTTATTTTTATTTTCCACGTGTCCAAGTAGCGGTTTCGCGCCGATCGCTCTAACCACCTAAGCTACGCATCCACTGACCACAACCGTCTCTTTATCAACTGCTTCAATTACCAATGTGTTAGCAAATACATCGCGGGTTCGATTCCTGCCGTATCCGTTATTCTTTCAACTGCTTAAGTTATTCTTAGCACGTATCTCAACGTGAATTCGTTAACTAGTAATAATGTCTACTTTATTATAACGTTTCTTATAAGCTACCCAATGACATCCCAATCCTTGTTTGTCATCAAGATTTATTATAGCACACTTATTGATTTTAGGTTTAGATGGTAGGGCGTTACGCATTAACAAACCGCGAAAATATGGTAGTCTGCATGCGATTTGTTTCAACTCAACATCGCTTAACGCCCTTTTCGACAGTTTTTTAAGGATAAACCTCGTCCGTTTTGATATGGTTTTAAATGTAACCCTCCACCCAATGCTTTCTTGGTACCATAGGCTGCTGCACCACTTACAGCCCCTGTTATTAATGCTTTATATAAAAGCGGTAATAGCAATGGTATAAGTGCTGTTAAAAATCCTCCAACCTTAGGTGTTGGAATTACCCTGGGTTTAGGTTTGCGTTTTTGTTTGCGAGATTTTTTATGACCCATTCCAAATTTTCGTTTTGATTTCATAATGTTTGTAACTGTCCAAGCTGTTGCTTTTTTCCAAAAGATGCGTCTTTAGACTTAACCCGATTCCACGCTTTTTCTTATAATACTTTGTGTGCCTCGTGCCGTTTTGATAAATCACTCGATTTTAAATATTCAATATCCTGCTGTTTGCATGCAACGTCTAATTGATTTATACCAGGATCACCTCGGTTTAATCGTGCTTTTAAATGAGTTCCAGGACCACAATATGGATATCCAGGTATATGTAATTCAACAGGTAATGAATTTATAGCACTGTTAATAAGACCATCTCCATGAACTAACATTAGTAAACTGATAACTATAAATAGCGGTACAAACATTAAATAGGTATAGTAACATAATGAAATTTATAAAGCAACAACAAAAGCTACAAGTTAAAAACTTTGATATAACAACTGATATTAAATTTAAAAGACATGGTGACTTATTCCCCAACAGTATAAGATGTCTTATTTGTGGACCTTCAAATTGTGGGAAAACAAATGTTATGCTTGGTTTGTTAACACATCCAAATAGATTAAAATTTGCAAATGTGTATGTATATTCTATATCTCTTCATCAACCAAAATATCAGTTTTTAGATATATGTCTATCAAGAGTAAAAAGAATGTGTTATTTACCTTACAATGAAAATACTGAGATTGTTAAACCACATGATGCAAGATCTAATTCAGTATTTGTATTCGATGATGTAGCCTGTGATAAACAGGATTGTATCCGTAGTTATTTCATTATGGGGAGACACTCACAAGTTGATTCAATTTATTTATGTCAAATTTACGCTCGTATACCTAATCATCTCCTAAGAGATAATGCAAATTTAATAGTGTTATTTAAACAAGATGATATGAACCTTAAACATGTGTACAATAATCATGTAAACACTAATATGTCATTTAACAAGTTTAAAGTGTTTTGCGCGAATTGTGGAAGGATAAATATGGATTTGTAGTGATAAATAAAGACTCTGATACAGGTCGTTATCGAAAAGGTTTTGATAATTATATAACATCTTAGATGTTATATGTTATTGTATTGCAATCATGATGTTTTTAATAATAATACTAATACTAATATATCAGTATATACCAGACATTTGAAGATTTATCCTCATTTAATCAACAGACTGGAAACAAATCTATTCAATTCATGTTATAAATCTGTATGTTAGCTATAACAAACGTGTTGAAACCTGTTACAAACTTCAGCATCAGCATGAGAGTTGTTAAAGAGAATTAAAATGAATAAGATGGAGAAAGAAACATTGATAGAAATAGTGCAAGTTAGTGATGTTATACGTAAGAAGTATAAATCACTTAAACGTGGGCATGCAGATGCAAAGGGATTATTGCAAAAAACTTTTAAACCTTTAACATTATCTATTAAAGAAATAGCTGAAAATACATTAACACAATTAAAGAAATTTAAAGAAGACACCCCAGATACTATGGAAATAAAAATAAAAAAGGAATGACTTAATGAATCACCTGTTGCATATTATCGCAAACCGGTTGATACACCTAGTAGACGAGCAGTTAAGAAACATCAAAAATTATTACCATCATTTCTGGACACCGATAACTTAGCAATGAAAGATGAAGAAAATACACCAAGAACACAATTTAAAACACAGGTAGATAACCCAGAAGGTCTAGAAGAATTTGAACAATTAAAGCAATCTGCAGGAGATATTTCAGCCCCTTACATGCTTTTTTTCGCATTACATGAGAGTGACACTGATAAAGTATATGGAATTAGAAAAGATAGTGATGGTATTTTTAAAAAAGGTAACATGCCAGTTGAGATCGAACTTATGACCTAAAGATTGGAGATCAATGATATGAAGGAACAACAGGCCTCTATGAATTATTATTTAAAAAAATACCCGCTACCACATCATTTATCAATGACGATAGAAAATTATATTTAAATATAATATTGCAAACAAACGCTCATAGGAGAAACTTTAGTTCCACTGGTCAACTTAATGGATCACGCAACTGGAAGTATTTAAATATAATAAGACCAGCAATAACAGTTGGTAGATCACAATCACCATCTGGATATGGTTAATCCCATCAAATATGACTAATTATAAAAGAGATTATATTTATTGGAATGATCCTAATGAACTAGTTGAAAGATTAAAGTTGCTAATGGCTTCGCGAACTGCAGCTCACACCGGACATGATAATGAAATTATGTCAATTATTGAAGAGCTTAAAGAGGCAAATATAATAGAATGATATTATACAATATGATCATATCCAACATGTCTGTAGACCAGTTCGGTAGACAGTTAAAGCCGCACGGTTTAAAACATAAAATCAGTTTAACTACAAATAGTAATAGGATGGTTCATCGGAAGTTGGATAAATGCAGATAATCAGATTACCAAGTTTTCGCTAACGTTTCGGTCATATCCTGACCTTCATCAGAGCTGTAAGATGTTTTATTTTTTGTAAACGCACCAGATATACAGAATTAACATAATTCACATAATTAACAAATTTTCATAATTTTAAAAAAAAAAAAAACAATATAATTAATCCTATTACATAATTATCTTGGATACGACCAACTACATTTAACACACATTTCCACGGGGTTATTTTCCGAATATTATGGGTTTCTTCATGAACATCACTGCCACTTACGGACACGAAGCTTGCCGATTACTCAAACAATTTTTAAAAAAGAAAGATGTTTTATAAAATCATATATATATATATATATATATATATATATATATATATATATATATATATATATATATATATATATTTTAAATTAATAATCTAAGAAATAAAAAATTCTTTTTAAAATGTAACAAAAACAAAAAAACTGATAAAATTAATATATCTGCAGTGTCATGCACCGACCTTTCTTATCCGCATATGGGTTAAACCATATCGTAGTTACATTATTTTTCTAATTTATAATATTCGTTCTAACATTTAGTTCGCTTTTACAGTAGATATATTTCTTAGAAACAATATAAAATGTCAAACTTCAAATTATCTAAGTCTATTTTGTTAAACAATTGACAGGCGCAGATAATACGATTTATGTAAAAATATATATAATAAGCAGAAATTTTATTTGAAGCCATTTTTTTTTTGGAAAAATAATTCAAACAAAAGTTGTGCTAAATATAAATACCTTTAATTTTTGTTCATAAATTTTTTCTGTAACTGTAACCATTTTTAAGTAATTGCAGAAAATGCAAAAATTGACTAGAGTATACAGGCACTTCCGCTTTGAATATTTTTTTCAAAAATAAGAGGTGCACACCTCAGGCATATGCAAATCTTAAGTTTAAAGTTTCATAATTTTAGGTTCAACCGTTTAGGCTGTAGAGAACATACACACACACACACACACAAACAAATATACACACACACACACAGACGGACGTCATACCAAAAATAGTTGGAACCGATTCAGGGAAGGTCAAAACGTATATTTCCGTTAAAATCTCGAGATCGAAATTTTTCATGATTACAATACTTACTTATACTGCGTATAAGAAAGTAAAAATTATTGGATACTGTTTACAGTAATATTAAGATTGTAGGGCATTCGAAATTAAAAATCGGTGATCATGTACGAATAAGCAAAGTGAAAGGGGTATTCAATAAAGGTTATACTCCTAATTGGTCCACTGAAATATTTAAAATAATAAAAATATAACAACAAACCCTGTTACGTATAAACTCCAGGACTTGCATGGACGACCAATCGAAGGTGGATTTTATGAAATAGAATTGCAGAAAACAAAACATCCCAATATTTATCTAGTGGAAAAGGTTTTAAAAACAAAGGGATCCAAGGTTCACGTGAAATGGTTAGGATTTGACTCTAGTTATAATGCATGGATAAAAAAGAAAGATGTTTTATAAAATCATATATATATATATTTTAAATTAATAATCTAAGAAATAAAAAATTCTTTTTAAAATGTAACAAAAACAAAAAAACTGATAAAATTAATATATCTGCAGTGTCATGCACCGAACTTTCTTATCCGCATATGGGTTAAACCATATCGTAGTTACATTATTTTTCTAATTTATAATATTCGTTCTAACATTTAGTTCGCTTTTACAGTAGATATATTTCTTAGAAACAATATAAAATGTCAAACTTCAAATTATCTAAGTCTATTTTGTTAAACAATTGACAGGCGCAGATAATACGATTTATGTAAAAATATATATAATAAGCAGAAATTTTATTTGAAGCCATTACTCTTTTTGGAAAAATAATTCAAACAAAAGTTGTGCTAAATATAAATACCTTTAATTTTTGTTCATAAATTTTTTCTGTAACTGTAACCATTTTTGAGTAATTGCAGAAAATGCAAAAATTGACTTTTTTCAAAAATAAGAGGTGCACACCTCAGGCATATGCAAATCTTAAGTTTAAAGTTTCATAATTTTAGCTTCAACCGTTTAGGCTGTAGAGAACATACACACACACACACAGACACACACACACACACACACACAGACGGACGTCATTCCAAAAATAGTTGGCATCGATTCAGGGAAGGTCAAAACGTATATTTCCGTTAAAATCTCGAGTTCGAAATTTTTCATGATTACAATACTTACTTATACTGCTTATAAGAAAGTAAAAATTATATATAATTATGATACTTCAATTTTCATTAGATATACTGTAGTGCCCCCACGGTAGTGTGTCTGCAGAGTTTGGTAGTATATATCTTTTATCGTCATCTGCACTGAGTACAAGTTTGTTTTGTTCAACTGTATATATGTCATGTTTTTTAGATATAATATTATTTTGCATTTTATGTGATTTTGTTTTGTCAAAATGTGTTCTCTTGTAATCATCCAAAGTAAGGGTGTTTGTCAAAACCCCCGATACACCCCTTGCCATAGAATAAGATGTATCACTATCCAAAGTAAATGAGTACATTTTAGAACGTAACCCAGCAAATTGAGTCATTAACATGCCTGCGTTTTCATCTTTAAACAATCCAACAACTTTTTTGTTAGCTTGAGGTATCCCATATCTATTGTTTGTGGAGTAATCTGAAGTGTCGAATCTATTAATATCCATTTTAATTTTGTATATATGGATCTTCATTAAATTCATAAATGAGTGAATCGGTATCCATGTATAGAAGTTTAGGTTGTGTAAATGTTTGAAGTATGTAAGTATAATGAAAATCATACATTAAATATTTGCTTATATCCAAAATAGCCATGCCCACGTAAACAGGTTTGTTGAATTTAATTTTAACTTTATTTAATTCAATTGTAATTAAATTCGAAGCCAATTTAGTCGATTTCTTGAAATTTGGTTTTGCAATTAATTTTCGCGCACCACCTCTTCCATTCCATTTAGAAACTAGTTTTATATCTCTATATTTTCCATGATTTTTCCAAATACTGCATTGTTCATTAATTTAAAAAAATATATTTCAAAATCGTTTCGTGCTATTTTCCGAAAGTCTGTATTCATATCAATATACTTTTTGAGCCAAAATGATTGTTGAAATTTTATAATTCTATGAATTTTTATTAATTTCATACCCAATGGCTTGTTTTAAATTCCTAAAATGGATTATATATATTTTCCTTATTATGTACGGCAGTTAATAATTTTTTTAATTTCGAACCGGTGGGTGTTTGTTGAACTGGGCAAAGTGGTAAGTTTTTATGTATGTTGTGTAGGTGTTGAGGATAATCTAAATCAACTTCAAGTATGTACCCATTGGAACCATTCTCAGATACTGAATTTACTTCAAATGCAAGAATTTGATCGTTACTCAACCATTCAAAATTTCTATGTGGTAAACATTGTATCATTGCCCAACCATATAAATTACGTGCATCAAAATACATTATATACTTCTCGGGGTTAGTTGATTCATATGATGTCATGTAATGGTTGTTGGTATTGGCATATCGATTACAACATTGACTAACACCTCCACGTATACCTCGTTCAAAGAATAAGGGCATATCTATGTCAGTCAATAGCTCTAAATGCACACCAGTCATTTTTAACATAACATCTCAAGCCAGACCTATAAAAATATTCAAGTCATTTCAAATTGTCAGTCTTGAGATATAAATCTATGTAATCTCCAATTGTTTTATGATTGAATGTGCTCCATACAAGTTGAGCGTGGGAGTAATCCGTGTCACTTATACCAACTTGTCTCAGTTTGGAATTAAAAGCCTCTTTTGGTGGTAACTGTTCTTCTTTAAACCGATCCCATGGGTTCACATAGTCATAGGGAAACACACTCTTTCGAGTTAGTAGTTGAAATTTATCATTGTTTGAAAAGTTCTTCCGCATGATCTTAAATGCATTTGCGTCCATATAGCTGACAAGTTTGTCTAGTGAACTGTTCATAAATATAGAAATATTACAATAGTTTTTTTTACATATATTATACATTTTTTCTTTTCTATAATTAACATACCTGAGAGAATCAAGATACTTTAGATCCATTCATGTTAGAGAAGGATATATAACGTTCTTCGTTGGCAGGTATTAATTTTATTTCCTCTTCAGTAGCCCCGAGTTCCTTCACGAGAAAGTGACTGTCATAACCACTTAAATTGTGGAAAAATATGGGAATGTAGTTAGGGTATTGATAATATAAATAACATGAGTTGTGAGCGGCACCACGAAATTTTCCTGAACATAAATAATATAAGTAATGTTTAATATAATATTTTTGAAATTAAATTCACGAACCTTCCTCGTTTCCTCATCCACTCCAAACAATTTGTCACAAATATGACATTTTTCAGCGGTGGTGAAATCAACATAGTCCCCTTCAAACATTTTTATTGCTGCAATGTTTTTATACAATGCATGCACTTTCATCACAACCTAATATAATTTTTTCATGAACCATTTCGCTGGTTCTGCTCCACGATATAATTCAAATATTGATAATGTATTATCATATGAACATACCATTCATTTCATTCATTTTGAATTTTCTTTATTATTTTGTTAATAATACATTATCTTTTAAAAATAACGTTTGGACAACATGGCTGGTTTTGTCAGAGCTCCTACTCACTAAGAGAGTGTATATCTGAGTATGTGTGTTTTTTTGCATTGTATGCTTGAACAATGTGTTATTGTATGTGTTACAGTTTGGTTTACATTTTTTATGTGTTAGGATTGTGTTTTATGGGAAAAGGGGGGACAAAAACCCATTTTAATGCATGGCATTTTATCTAAAACTTAATAACTAACTTAACTAATTTTAAAAATTAACATTATTGATGATTGTATGGACATTAAGTGTATGCGGTATGTTTTGTATTTGTGGTTGGCTTTATTGTTGGATAGTGATGTGTGTTGCAGTGTTGTTTGTATGTCTGTGTTACGTGTTCGGCTCATGGAGGCTTTCCGTAAATATGGGTAGTGTTTTGTAAGGGAGCTTATGTTTTAGTATTATTGTAGTGTTGTCATGTCGTAGTTTAGTGATGTGTTTTGTAAGAGAGCTTGAGTTTAACTGTGTTTTGTAAAAATTTTGTGCTAAATATTCTATGTAGTGTTTTATGTATGGGATGTTTGTGATTTCTTGTAGGTGTGTTATGCGTGTGTACCTTTCAGAGCTGGTGGCCAGGCGTAAGCACTTGTTCTGGAGACGCTGCAATGGTAGTAGTGAGGTTACTGAAGCATTACACCAGACTGGGGCTGCGTAAGTAAATATGGGGCGAATGATGGCGGTGTATATTAGGATTTTGTTTTTGGTTGAGAGGGAACTGCTAGGCACGAGAAGCGGGTATAGGTTTCTAATAACGTGTTGGGCTTTTCTAATCGCCTGTGATATGTGTGGACCATGGCGTAGTGTTTGGTATAGGTGTGTTCCCAGGTATTTCACTGTGTTCGTTGTTGTGATTTTTTGGTTGTGTATTTGTAAGGGTGTTAGGACTTTGTTTTGTGTGAATTTGCGTGAGAAGACAATGGTTTCGGTTTTAGTGGCGTTGATTTTAATTTTCCACTTCTCCCAGTAGCGTTGTAAGATATTTATGTGTATTTGTAACTGTTTGTTAGCCACCTGCGCACTGAACGAGTGCACGTAGATAGCTGTGTCGTCTGCGTACAGAGCGGTGTTCGTGTTTGGGAATGTGGGGAAGTCGCTTAGGTACAGGTTGAATAGCTTGGGTCCAAGAACGCTACCTTCGGGGACTCCTGCCTTTATGGGTTTTGAGGATGATAATGTGTTATTTATTATGGTTTGGAAGGATCTATCAGTTAAGTAGGAGTAGATGAGTTTTATTAGGATTGGTGTAAACTGGGTTTTTATTAGTTTGGCCATGAGCCCTGCTACCCAAAGCTTGTCGAAAGCTTTTTCAATGTCTAGCAGGGCCATGACTGTTACTTTGATCAGGTTAAATTGGGTAACGATATCGGTTGCGATCCTGCATACTTGTTGTACAGTGTTGTGCCTTGCCCTAAATCCAAACTGGATGTTAGGGGTAATTTTTCGTCCAGTGTCGATATCGTCTATCCGGGATAGGATAACCTTTTCGGTTAGTTTGGATAGGGTGTTAAGGAGGCTTATCGGTCGATAGCTACCTGGGTGTTGTGGGTTTTTGTTTGGTTTTAGGATGGGATGGACAATGGCATTCTTCCATGCAGCTGGGAAATGGTGCAGTTTAATGATGGAATTGATTATATACGCTAACTGTATGATGGATTTCCGTGATAGGTTTTTGAGGACTAGGTTTTCTATATGGTCTGGTCCGGGAGCTTTGCGATTTGGTAAGGTGCGGATTATTTGGTTTAGTTCTGTGGGGCTAGTTAGGAACTTGGAGAGGATTTTATCTGTTGTTCTGTGTGTTGTTCTTAAGAAGTGTTGTGTTTCTTGAAGGGTCTGCTCGTGTTCTTGAGTGTGCTGTGTGTCGATTACATGTACGTTTGTTAGTTCACTAGCTATGGCTTCTGCCTTTTCAGGGTCAGAAGCCGCTGTGGTTGTGTTAGTTAGTGTGAGTGTAGGGATTGGGGTATATTACTTTTTTATGATTTTGGGTGGGCCGCCTGAGGGAGTTGTCATTTGGGTTTAGTGAGGAGAGTTTGAGGGACCAGGTTGTGTTCTGATGTTTTCTTATAAAATTTTGTATTATAGAATTCATGGCGTTGAGGTGTTGTCTGTGTTGGGAGAGGCGGGTCCTCTGCCATTGTCTTCTTATGTTGTTTCGTTGTGTGATAGTGTCTAATATGTGTTGAGGCAGGTGAAGTGTGTGTGTTTTTGTTTTTATGTTGTGTGCATGTTCACGTTTGGCGATATTTATTGCTTGTGTATATTTGTGTACTTCTGTGTCTATGTCTTGGGTTGTATTTATGTTGTTGTTTATTGTGATGTGTTTGTTTTTGTGTAATAGGGTTGTGAGATCGGCGTTTGCTATGTTGTTTGTTGGTCTGTTGTATGCTGCAGTGATTATGGTGTTGTCTGTTAGTTTTATGCTAAGTGTTTCTAGTGTATTAACTGGTACCGTCAGAGATTCAAAATCTGCTTTAATTATAAATGGATGACGTTCTTTACGCATATAATTTTTAAATTTAAGCCACTTCTCATCTTCGCTTGGCATTATAATTCTAACAGTTTCCGCAAGGATACAATCTTCTTCATGACGTTTTAACAAGTCTGCTCGTCCAAAATATTTTGAACATCGATCACAAACCCAATGTTTATGACTCCTTTTTGAAATTTGCGATTTGAGAAGACGAGATACTGATTTGATCCATGCAAAGTGTGATTGATTTGCCTGTTTCCAATAAAGTAGATCGATGTGTTGGTCTTTTTTATTTTTTGTATAATGTAATGGTCCTACTACATTATAATTATTACTCTTTCCATCAAATTCAAGACCATACACATAAATAGACACGTCATTCTGTTTTTCGAATTTGGGAATATCTGTCAATGGAGTAGGAAAGTGAATATTGGTTAAATTGAAAATTTCATAAGGGTCTTGGAGGTATTTGGATGGTCTGTGAGGATTTGTACTAACAGGAAACATAGCAGAGAGAAGCGACCATATTAAACAATTCTCATCATTATTATGCACTTTCACCACCGCCTTCCGGCTTTTAATTGAATTTGGGAGTTCGATATATGAAGAACCACCATTTACTGGATTGAATTTATTGATGTTCACCTAAATTTATCATATTTCTAAATTATAATTTTCAAAAGACATTTATTTTATTTACATACTTGCAAGTGCTTCATACATAACAAAGCTTTTCCCGAATCACGTTCTTGAAATTCATCCATTCTTTTACGAATCCGACCGACCACATTATTTGTAAGCCATGTTGAAAAAACATCACTAACAGTGATGGGAGCCATCTTAGATGTGTGAAAGATTTCAGTTATAAGTTCCTGTTCACCTTTCTTTACAATATAATCACAGCACAAATCACAAACAATTTAACTGGTGAGCGATGTTCAAACATAAATTGTCCAATTTTTGCAATTAATATTTATTTACATTGTTCTAAAAAGTCAATTTTAAAAGCACTCTTAATATCTATCCACTTAACCCCATTAGCAGACATAATGTATGTTTAAATATTAAATATTATTTAAGAATAATGAAATAAAATAAAAGTATTTAATTAATGTATCCGTATAAATTTTAAAACATATTTAGTCCGAACTCTTTTATATCATTACATGATGTGCAATCGAATGGGTCGACTAGGGTAAAACGACCAGTTTCGGCACATCGCTAGTAATGGCACAGGTATCAAAAACTTGGTTTTATACGTTTAAAACTGTGCAAATGCGTAGGTATAACAACGATTTAAATATTTATATATAGTTTTAAACAAGAAAAAACCTTTAGAGCGTCCATTTTAAAATTATTAATTAAAAAAAAAAACGAATATTGTTTAGCGATATCAAAATTGTACTTTTCACAGCCATTTCTAGTTAGTTTACGGTTACCATAGCTTAAGCAATTACAATCATATTTACTAGAAAAACGTATTTTTTTAATATGTACCTGGTTAAATAAACTAAATGAATAGTTCATCGAAACATTTCAAAAGTTGAATATTGACTTTTTTTTATTTTTTAATATTAAAAACACGTGTTTTTTAATTGGTATGAAATTTGAAGAGCGCGCCAATTAATGAAGCACTTTATGCTTACAGCGCTCTTCTATTGGTAGCCGCTTCTATAAAAGGAACGGTAAACAGAGACTCTCTGACAGTAAGCAAGTGAGGTTAGAATATTAATGTTTTTACATATTTCTTATAACAAGAACAAATTTTAACTACAGATAAATAATTCTTTAAAAGGTATGTATCAGTTATTATTTACATAATACGTACACTGAAATTTTATTGTTTATCTCATAAAAAATAAAAATCTAAAACATGACCTATTTAATTTATTTTTGTATTCGTTTGAATAAATTATTTTTATTTTAGTGAAAACTGGTAAAAACAATGACACCGTTAATAAAAAGGGTAAAAAGAAGTGTGAAAAATCAAGAATTAGAACCAAAACCTCTTATACAGGTGGGGCAAAACAACCTCCCTAGTTTCAACAGAGAATTGTGAAGCTAGCAGAGGTCGTAACAGGGTAGGAATGGCGTGAATGGCGGCAGAAAGATATGCCGTGTGTATGTGTTACAAAAGGATTCAATCGTAAACACAATGTAGACGAACGAGCAGCGCGCTTTTGCCGTGGAAGCATACATACGCGAAAAGGAGTCTGTAATCGCCGCCCAGCACAATTCCATCTTTCTGGCGGTGTAAATAAACAAAATTTTCGATATTGGTGCGAAAACAATCCGAGGGTGATCCACGAGAAGCCTCTGCATAGTGATCGTGTCACAGTTTGGTGCGCAATTTCCCGAATAGGGATTATCGGGCCTTACTTTTACTACAGGAAAGAAATTGGGCAGTTACCGTCAATTCTGGGCGCTATATGAACATGCTCCAGAATTTTTTTGCCTCTGCTCTTAAAGAACTTGGCCTCGAGAATGTCTGGTTTCAGCAGAACGGGGCGGAAGCCACAGCCCACACAGCGCGGGCATCAATGCTGGTTTTGAAGGAAATGTTCCCCCTGAGAGGAGACAATCCGCACGGAAATTCGCCGTATACCTGAAGAAATGCTTGAAAGGGTTATGCAAAACTTCAAAAGTCGCTTGCAGCAGTCTGTAGACAATGAAGGACAACACTTGGCCGATATGATTTTTAAAACTACATAAGATAAAACTGGCCATGTAACTACTTTATTTTATTGAAATAAATTTTTTGAATCTCGACTCCTTTTTCTTTAATTCACTTGCAAAACTAGGGAGGTTGTTTTGCCCCACCCGGTACACTTGAAAAAATACTTTTATCTGAAATTACAAGATGAAAAGTATTCTTATCTAAAAAAATAAAA
>OX122900.1:16228397-16393782 GCA_944738965.1 Nebria brevicollis | reverse complement strand
AATCTTAAGTTTAAAATTTCATAATTTTCCCTTCAGCCGTTTGGGCTGTAGAGCGCTCACACACACACACACACACACACACACACACACACACACACACACACAGAGACACACACACACACAGACGGACGTCATTCCAAAAAGAGTGTGAATCGATTCAGGGAAGGTCAAAACGTATATTTCCGTTAAAATCTCGATTTTGAAATTTTTCATGACTACAATAGTTACTTATACTGCGTATAAGAATGTAAAAAAGTACTGGTTTCAAAATAAATTTCTGCTTATTATTTATATTGTAACATAAATCGTATCATCTGCGTCTGTCATTTGTTTAACAAAATAGACTTAAGTAATTTGAAGCATGACATTTAATATTTATTCTAAGAAATATATTTAGGATAAAAGCGATCTAAAGGTTAGAACAAATATTATAAATTAGAAAAATAATGTAACTACGCTGTGATTTAACCCATATGCGTATAAGAAAGTTCGGTGCATGACACTGCAGATGTTTTACTTTTATATACGCAGTATAAGTATTGTATTCATGAAAAATTTCGAACTCGAGATTTTAATGGAAATATACGTTTTGACCTTCCCTGAGTCGATTCCGACTATTTTTGGAATGAAGTCCGTTTGTGTGTGTGTGTGTGTGTGTGTGTGTGTGTGTGTATGTGAGCGCTCTACAGCCCAAACGGCTAAAGGGAAAATTATGAAATTTTAAACTTAAGATTTGTATGTGCCTGGCACAAAAACCTCCTATTTTTGATAACCATTTTCCGACCGGAAGTGCATGTTTACCCAGTGATTTTTTGCAGTTTCTGCAATTACTCAAAAATGGTTACAGTTACAGAAAATTTTTGTGAACAAAAATTAATGATATTTATATTTAGCACAACTTTTGTTTGAATCTTTTGTTTAGTTTTGTTTGTTGTTTTGTTAGGATAGCAAAAATATATTTTTATTATTAAATATTAATGATATTTGGTAACTATTTGGCTCTTCAGCCGAATACCGAATATGATTTAAATTCGATCTAATAGTTTTTATAATGGAACAAGTAAATGCTCATATTTATAAAAGAAAAACTAATTTTTATAAGTACATATTTAATGAAGCTACCATGACTTCTATCCCATCATCGCAATCTTAACCATTGTTTAACATTGAAATAAGTTTTTCGTCAATAACATGGTTTTGACGTTAATATAATACTTTTCCCAATTTTACATTCTTATACGCAGTATTGTAATCACGAATAATGCCGATCCCGAGATATTAACGGAAATATACGTTTTGACCTACCCAGAATCGTTACTGACTATTCTTGGAATGTCGTCCGGGTGTGTAAGTGTGTCTGTGCGCTTAAGGCAAAGTTCGAATTTCTAAAAATAAAATATCGATTTTTTTTGTTCAATAATTTTATTCAAAAACATTTTTAAAATATGCAAAATAAATTTTATGGTAAATTTCCAAACCGTATCAGAGATATTTACATTTCCATAAGTAGTAACCGGATTATAAATAAACTAAAATTAAATTTTAAACACGTTTTTCTCGAAACTACATTTTTAAAAACGGTGTGCTCAAAAACCAATTAAACTATTGAACCAGATTTCTTTTTATTTTATTAACTATTTTATTACGCAGAACGAAAACCGACACTTTGATATAAATATACATTTGTTTCACTTTTATTCAATCACAAAGGTCCAATTTTGTGTACAAAAAATAGGACTTTTCTTAAACTCACACTATTTTCTAAGATTTTGTTATTTTTTAACTTTTTATTGGTTTACGGGGAAGGTGATTTTGTTCTTAATAAAACCCCGTTATTTTTTTTAGTTTTACACATCCTGGACTGGCGTTATCGTGCACACCGCAAAACACCTCATCTCCGCGGCCTCTATTTGGTCGCCTTCTATATAAGTAACCATGCATAAAACTAAAAAATATATTTTTTTATAAACTCCATGAGTTATTTAATATTGTAAACAAAAATTTAGATTTCTAACTATTAAAATAAGAATGTTGAATGTAAAATTATGAAATATATTAAAATTGGCGTTATTATTTAAGGGAGGAGTACAAAGGTTTTGAAAGTAAAAAAATAACACTATTTTGTTAATTGTTTTCTGCTTTATTGATACACTTGCGAATTTAATTTTTTTACCGTAACAAAAGTGTATACAACAACGTTAAAAACCACAATTTTTTAAGAAAAAAAAATTACCCAATGGCGTTAAAATGGCAAATCGCGCGGAGGTCCTGATTCCGTATCCCCAGGATATCTCGGCAGAAAATCAGTTAAAACTCACAAGCGTACGTTTTTATTAATTATGAAGGTCAAAACTAGTCCTTGTGGAGCCCGATTTTTGAAATTTTGATTATTAACAAAATGGTGGCCTTTTTCATTTTTAATTTCCAATTTGGGGTAAGAAATTCGTCTTTACACCTCAAAATATCTGCAGTGTTATGCACCGAACTTCCTTATCCGCATATAGGATAAACCATATCGTAGTTACATTATTTTTCTAATTTATAATATTCGTTCTAACATTTAGTTCGCTTTTACAGTAGATATATTTCATAGAAACCATATAAAATATCAAACTTCAAACTATTTAAGTCAATCTTGTTAAACAATTGACAGGCGCAGATGATACGATTTATGTAAAAATATATATAATAAGCAGAAATTTATTTTGAAGCCATTACGCTTTTTGGAAAAATAATTCACGCAAAAGTTGTGCTAAATATAAATACCTTTAATTTTTGTTCATGAAAATATTCTGTAACTGTAACCATTTTTGAGTAATTGCAGAAAATGCAAAAATTGACTAGAGTAAACAGGCACTTCCGCTTTGAATATATTTTTCAAAAATAAGAGGGGCACATCTCAGGCATATGCAAATCTTAAGTTTAAAGTTTCATAATTTTTGCTTCAATCGCTTAGGCTGTAGAGAACATACAGACACACACACACACACACACAGACGGACGTCATTCCAAAAATAGTTGGAATCGATTCAGGGAAGGTCAAAACGTATATTTCCGTTAAAATCTCGAGATCGAAATTTTTCATGATTACAATACTTATTTATACAGCGTATAAGAAAGTAAAAATACTATATCTTTCAAAATAAAACAAAACCCTCTCGACAAGGACTCTTAAATATAATAAGCTTCAGCAGAAAGAAAGAATAAAGCAAATTGGTTGGGTAGGTCTTGAGAAATCTTGGGGATACGATTTGAAAACATAGTTTCGAGATATAGGCGTTTAAAGTTTTGCATTACCTTAAAACGCTGGTTTTTAGCCAGGGATTTCACCGATTGAACCACTGTGCGTCGACATAACTTTGTCAGTTATTCGAATTTTTAATTTAATTTAATAAGTTTTGACTGAACATTTCTGACAATATCTACTTTTCGAATAAGTAAAAATAAAAAACTTAAAATTCTAACCCGAAAAAGTTATGTACGCCCTTAAGATTTGTATGAGCCTGCAATTCGTTACAGTTCTATGTAAATTGGAAAAACAGATAAATGCAATAAATTTATAATAAACATCTGCAGTGTCATGCACCGAACTTTCTTATACGCATATAGGTTAAACCATATCGTAATTATATTATTTTTCTAATTTATAATATTTGTTTTAACCTTTAGATCGCTTTTACACTAAATATATTCCTTAGAATATATATTAAATGTCAAACTTCAAATTATTTACGTCTATTTTGTTAAACAATTGACAGGCGCAGATGATACGATTTATGTAAATATATATATTATAGGAAGATATTTATTTTGAAACCAGTAAACTATTTGGAAAAAAAATTCAAGCAAAAGTAGTGCTAAATATGAATACCTTTAATTTTTGTGTAATTGCAGAAACTACCAAAAATGACTAGAGTAAACAGGCACTTCCGGTTTGAATATTTTTTTCAAAAATAAGAGGTGCACACCCCAGGTATATGCAAATCTTAAGTTTAAAGTTTCATAATTTTAGCTTCAACCGTATAGGCTGTAGAGAACATACACACACACGCGCACACACACACACACACACACATACACACACACACAGATGGACGTCATTCCAAAAATAGTCGGAATCGATTCAGGGAAGGTCAAAACGTATATTTCCGTTAAAATCTCGAGTTCGAAATTTTTTATGATTACAATACTTACTTATACTGCGTATAAGAAAGTAAAAAGTATTAGCTCGTTCCATGATTACAAATATGCTTTCATATATGCTATATAACAAATATCATATGCAATATCAGCTCAGTAGGGTACACATGTATGTTATTATTAATTGATTTTTGCCAATATTAATATAAGTTTCTTTATAAATAATTCCGTTGGTTTCGTTTTCATCTGCCGAATGACACGTTTCTAAATCGTTATTGCTAATTTGTGCAATAATACTTTCGTTATCATCAACAAAAACTTTGTTTTTTAGTTCCTAAACTTTTATCTGAATATGGCTATTTTTAAATATTTGTTTTATTAGGTTTTCAACAATTTCAAATTTTGTTTTATCTAGACCGCTGCAGATTTTATGCATATGCAATTCAAATATATCGTTATTAATGCAGTAATCTCTTAAATTAATTAAACATTTGTTAATGTCTTTTTGGTCTGGTATAGAAAAATAATTTAATTTAGTTTATAAGAGGGCATTTTCTTACATAGATATAAATATAAATTGGATATAAAATACTATATAAAGTGTTTTAGAAAAACAATACTAAAAGCTAATTAAAGTTATTCTATTAAAATGGCCTGTTGACTTGACGCTACGGCAGCCTACGTTCACGTCAATTGTTATAACGGCGCCTAAGGTATGGGCATCAGCTGGATGTCCTTCATACCTGCATTATAAAAATACAACATGTCATACCGATACCACAAGACATTAAAAAAAGGATTAGGTAGGTTACAGAACATGGAGACAGTGCCTTAGAGCCCTGTACATACTTGTTCACGACAAGCTTATCTACCAACTGGTCCAACCCTGGACCTCTGCCAGGTCCACCCTGAAGGTAGTCTTCCTTTATGGGCATCCTCTAACAGATCCAATCCTGGAGCTACCAGGCACACCCTGTTAGATGAGCCACAACCAGCAGGTCCAACTCTGGTCCAAAGCTAGATACACCCTGAAGGAAGGCTTTCATTACGGGCATTCCCTAATGGGCATCTCCTAGTGGGTCCAATCGTGGCGCTACCAGGCACACCCCACTAGGTAGGCACCCCCAAGTAGGTCAAACCTTGGACCTCTGCCAGGTCCACCCTACTTGGACGAATTTCCCTCAGGTCCAACCCTGGTCGAAGCCAGATCCACCCTGAGGAATTAACACCTGTATCCACGGTGCAAGTACTAAAATACAGGTCCTGCAATCGAATTGCAATCATATCCTGTATTGCATTACCTGCTATCAGATCTAATCTTGGAACAAGCCAAGCATGCCCTGATTAGCGGATATAACATTGAGGATAAGGAAATAAGAATATCTGATATGACAGTGAGAATACTCACTCAACAATAAGCAGACCGCCATCAATATACAGCATTGGGTGCACCAACAGATTCGCTCGCCCCGCTCCCTGGTCAGCATCGCCCCCTTCGTATTCACTCACATGTCCACAATTCATCCAATCACACCCATAGTTCACAGTCTCACACTTCAACATCAACTAATTCTACTTAGAATGAAACAGTTCAATGTTCTATAACAGCGAAATTTTAAATACGCAGGTCCGTACTAAATTTATGTCTTACAAGTTACTAAATGATACAATTTATATTTGTTGTAAATTGGTTGTGTAAAAATCTAGCCTATATTTTTATTGTGGTTAGTTAAATAAGTTTAACTTTGGAAGTTAGAATTTATTTGTTTTGCAAATCCTTTGTCTAGTTGTTTATCTTTTGAAATGCAGTGTACTAAATTGTATGGTTAATCAAAAATGTCATAAAATGTTTTATGAATTTTGAATTTTGGTCTAATTCGTCAAAGGGCATCGGCATTATTATTTAAGATTCCTTTTTTGTGTTCAATTTCATAAGAATAATCATAAAATTTTATTTTCCATCTGATTAATTTACTGTTAGGGTCTTTTAGATTCATTTGCCATATAAGCGGTTTATGGTCAGTTCTAATTTTGAAATATGGGCCGTATAAGGAAGGTCGAAAATATTTCGTGGACAAAACTGTACCAAGTAATTCTCTTTTTGTTGCGTCGTAATTTATTTCGTGATCGTTTAGGGTTCTACTAGCGTAAGCTATCGGTAAGTCTTTGCCGTTTACATTCTGACTTAGTACCGCTCTTATAGCATATTTGCTAGCGTCTGTAGTTAGGAGAATTTGTTTTGAAAAGTCGGGGTACTACAATATAGGTGCGTTAATTAATAATGTTTTGCTGTGTTCAAATGATTCCACATATTCTTCATCGTCTATACGAGGACGGGTCAATAAGTCCGTGACTTTTTGAAAGACACACAGGTTTTTTGACAAAAAATCAATTTATTTTTCTACATAGTCTCCTTTGAGCTCTATACACTTCGTCCAACGTTTCTCCAGTTTTTTTATCCCTTCCAAAAAATAAGTTTTGTCGAGGTCCTCAAAATAGGTGTTTGTTTGTGAGATGATTTCATCATTGGAGTCAAATCTCTTTCCGCCGAGCCATTTCTTTAAGTTTGGAAACAAGAAATAGTCACTCGGGGCTAAATCCGGAGAATAGGGTGGATGAGGGAGCAATTCATAGCCCAATTCATGAAATTTCGCCATGGAGACTATACGTTTGTGCACCCTTGCTGTCACCGTCCAAATTGGGGCTTGGCCCACTAGCTCAGGAGTGGTCGGGGTAAGGCGAAAGCCGAGGAAGGATGGGCAGACGGAATCGGCGTAGGTGTGAGGAAGTCCGCGTAGGAACAAATAAACCTCCGAGTGTGTATCTCACCGTTATATTGGATTATATTACAAATACAGTATAGTACTTAACCCGTGAATTGTACCACTAATAACATAAATAAAGAACGTTTATCTGAGACAGAAATAAAAAAATATCACAAGAATTTAACAGGCCATATAGGTTTAAAGAAAAAAGTAAAAAAAATTAGTAATAGTCACGTAAGTGTCCCCTTGCATTCCCGTAGGTCCTTGTGGTGTCGCTGTGGAGCTTTACGAATTGAATCGCGCGCCAAGCAAGGGACTTCCGGTCTCTTGCATGCCCCACCAGCGGTCCTACAAAGGAAGGGTAGATGGCTCTGCGCATAAAGACAAACGGTTATTAGCGATGTTCGTGGCTGTATCGATTTTACGATTGATAGATCTTGGTGAATCTGGGTGAAAAATTGAAGCACAAAGATAATATAGAGAATTAGTATATAAGGGTAGGTATCCAAATTAATTTGGCTGAAGGATTACAAGCAAGGTCGGCCTTATGTCGAGCAATTTACGGTAACCCTACTTTTAGGCTAAAATAACGACTAATAATCACGGCTCGCGTGAAGAGAAACCTAGAAGCCGGGAACCCGCAGGCTTAACGAGACACAAATAAATAACGGCAAGTAAATAAATAGAACTAACAATCATAAATACTTACGAGAGCTTTACAATAAATAAATAAATAATGGGGAATAAATAATCAGCAATAACAACAATAAATAACTAAATAATGGGGGAGAATAAATAATAAATAGTACCAACAATAAATAAGTAAACAAGGAGAAATAATTAATCAATATCACCGGCAATAATAAATAAATACGGGGATTGTACGATACGAAACCCCAAAATTAAGAAACTAAAACTCAGTGACGAGATGTCCCCTGGAGGATTGGAAAGAACAGAACGATACAACCTTTATTTCCTCAGGGCAGCCCTGGTGGCGGGTCTAAGGAAACCACGTGCAGGCGTCAGGAACACGTATTCCAGGAAACTATGCTGAGGACCGGGGACGTTGGTCGTCGGTACGCCCGCGTTCGATCGATGGGTCGGTCGATGCCCTCCGTGGGTGAAGATATCGCTGGAAAAAACGAATGAAAGTCAGAACCCTCGAACAAAACCGCGACCTGGAGATCACACTTTTTTCCAAGAAAAAGTCACTGCTGCAACCGGAGGTCAAAACATAACTGGCTTAAATCGGTTTTTGCGGCCGCACCACCCCGTCACCCTTGGCTTCGGAATCCAGTGGGTGTCCACAGATGGCGAGACCGGCCTCATGGCCTGGCATTCGTACTCTTTCGTCACATTGCGTTGTCTTGCAGGAAAAGAATTTTTTTCTTGGCCAAATGCGGTCGTTTTTTCTTCAAATCTTCATTGAATCGGTCCAATAAGGTGGCATAATATTCGCCATTGATTGTTCTTCCCTTTTGAAGGTAATCAATGTGGATTATACTGCGTGCATACCTAAAAACGGTCGCCATGACTTTATTGGCTGACAAACCCACCTTGGCCTTCTTCGGCGCCGATTCACCCGAAAAGACCCACTGTTTTGACTGCTGTTTGGTCTCTGGTGTATTGTGCTGAATCCATGTTTCGTCCACGGTTACGAAACGGCGCAAAAACTCATCCATATTACGGTTGAACAACGCTAAGCGCTCCTTCGAAGTTGTCACACGATTGCGTTTGTGGTCGATTGTGAGCAAACGCGGCACCGTCGTCTGCTTTCAATGACTGACAAATACAAACTAAATGACTTGGCTTGTTCAAAATTTGACAGGAATCAACTGATAGATGCTTAGATGCTTGTTAACAGGAGCAATGTTGCCCTTCCTGTTAAGAGGCGGGAAATTCAAAAAGTCACGGACTTATTATTTTATATTATTACCCTTTTTTAAACATTTAATCAGGGGTTTAGTAATTCTGGAAAAATCTGGAATAAATTTACGGTAGTATCCTAATAACCTTAAGTAAGATTTTATTTCTTTGGTAGATTTTGCAATAAGAAAGTCTTTTACAGCTTGAATTTTAGATAAACCAGTTCCTTTCTTAAAATTTCGGATTTATTTAAAGCAAATATTTTTGTTATGTTTTCTATATGTTCTTGTAATGAAGTACCGAGAATGAATATGTCATCTAAATATACTAGACATATCTTGTTTATATAATCGCGTAACACGGAGTTCATCATTCTTTGATCCTAATTTATCTAGAACGTCGGTTATATTTGGTATAGGAAATTTGTCATCGATAGTTTTTGAATTCAATTTTCTGCATTCAATTACCATTCTAAATTTTCTTTTTTTGAGAAGCATCGGGTTTTTTGGAACCATCCACACCGGGGATGACCAAGATAAATAAGATTCTCGAATTATACCGTCAATTAAAAGTTTTTCTACTTAATTATTAATTTCTTCTTTATAATATTCAGGCTAGCGCATAAGATTTTGTATAAATTGGAATTTCGTCACTCGTTTTTATTTCGTGTTTTATTGCACCCGTATGAGATAAAATTTGATCTTGTTTTGGAAATAATGATTCGTAATTTATTAAAATTTTAGGCAGTGCATGTTTTTCTTCTATATTTAAATGATCTGCTCTAGCATGAATAGTATCAATGTTTTGGAAATGTATGTTATTTTTAGAATTGAAATAATAAAGATTAAATTTTTACTCTCTTATACGCAGTATAAGTAAGTATTGTAATCATGAAAATTTTTCGATCTCGAAATTTTAACGGAAATATACGATTTGACCTTCCCTGAGTCGATTCCGATTATTTTTGGAATGACATCTGTCTATGTGTGTGTGTGTGTTCTCTACAGCCTAAAAGGCTGAAGCTAAAATTATGAAATTTTAAACTTAAGATTTGTAAGTGCCTGTTTACTCCAGTCATTTTTTGCAGTTTCTGCAATTACTGAAAAATGGTTACAGTTAAAGAAAAATTGTGTGAACAAAAAAAAAAGGTATTTATATTTAGCACAACATTTGTTCGATTTTTTTTCCAAAAAGGCTGCTGGTTTCAAAATACATTTCTGCATATTATATATATTTTTACATAAATCGTATCATCAGCGCCTGACAAAATAGCCTTAAATAATTTGAAGTTTGACATTAAATATTTATTCAAAGAAATATATTTAGTGTAAAAGCAATCAAAAGGCTAGATCAAATATTATAATTTAGATAAATAATGAAACTACGATATGGTATAACCCAAATGCGTATAAGAAAGTTTGGTGCAGAATAGAATCGATTCAGGGAAGGTCAAAACGTATTATTTCCGTTAAAATCTCGAGATCGAAATTTTTCATGTTTACAATACTTACTTATACTGCGTAGAAAGAAAATAAAAATAATTGTCATGATTATTATTTAATTCAAATTCCTCGCTTTTAGTTTCTAAATCATCAATATTTTCTGATATTTCATTTTCGTCTATATATTGAAGTTCGGTATTATTGACGGGGGGAAATACAAGTAAAAAATTTTTTACCGATTTTTTTTTACATAAATCATTTGCCTATACATTTAAGATTTATCTTGTAAAATATCTAGGCGAACGGAAATATCGTGACCGAGATAAAACCATTTTTACTTTCTATTGGGATATTTATATAGGATATTTATATATTTATAAGAATATTACAACTATCAGACAAATTGAGGATTATTACATGTTATTGTTTTTTTTTATTATTCTCTTCAGCGTGTTCTTCCTCTCGTACTATTTCTTACTGCAGTCCCAGTAGTCCAGTGAATTTAAGAAATGGTTCTTTTGCCAAAGGTTTTGTTAGCAAATCTGCTAGCATCCTATCAGTTGGGCAATATTGTACATCTATCACACCCTTTTCCCGCAAATCTCTTTGATGATGATGACAAATATCAATGTGTTTGGTGCGCGCCCCGCATCTATCCGATTCTATGAGTCGAATACACCCTTGATTGTCCTCGTAAATAATAGTTGGTGTTGTTGCAGGAAAACCCATGTCTGCCAGTAGTTCTCGTAGCCATAGTAACTCCTTACTTCCATGTGATGCAGCGATGTATTCCGCCTCCGTGGATGACATTGCCACTGAAATTTGTTTCCGGCTTGACCACGCCACTGTACTTTTTCCTATTAGAAAAACGTACCCGCTTGTAGATTTTCTGTCCTTTTTGTCTCCAGCCCAGTCAGCGTCAACGAAACATTCAAGTACTGGGTTCCCACTTGAACAAAGTCTTAATTTCTTGTCAATTGTTGACGCAAGATAACGCATTATTCGCTTGACAGCTTTCCAATCGCGTTCTGTTGGTGCTTCCACGCATCTGCTCAATAAACTTACAGCTACCGCAATATCCGGCCTAGACACCGTAGCAATATATAATAGCGATCCGATAGCTTGTCTGTACCTGATATTGTTCGATAGATTTTGGCTGTCGTCTGTCTTTGAAGTCAAGTAACCAGTTTCCATAGGAGTCGCTATCGGTTATGTTTCAATTAGAGCATGGTCCTCTAACATCCTAGCAATTTTTCCATTTTGATTAAGTAGAAATGATCCGTCTTCCTCGCGTTCAATTTGAATGCTAAGATAATGACTCACATCTCCCAAATCTTTGATGTCAAAATATTGAGTTAGTTCAGTACTTACTTGCTTTGTTATCTCCGCTGATGCACCCGCTACCAACAGATCATCGACATATAACAAAACATAAGTGAAACCTTCCTTTTCCTTCCTGGAAAACAAACATGGATCGGCATTTCCGCGTTTAAATCCAAACTGATCCAACGGCCCTGTAGCTTTCTTATTCCATTTTCGTGCCGATTGTTTGAGACCATAGAGACTCTTTTGTAGCCGCAATACCTTGTTTTCTTGTCCAGGTTGCTCAAAACCAGGTGGTTGTTCCATATAAATCTCCTCGTTGAGATCACCATTCAGATATGCGCTTTTCACGTCCAATTTACGCACGTGTAAATTCTTCTGTGCTGCTATTACGAGTAGAACTCGAACGGTCTCATGCTTTACAACGTGAGCAAAAGTTTCGTCATAATCTTCTCCGTAGCGCTGAGAGAAACCTCTTGCGACCAAACGAGCTTTGTGCATGTAAATTCGACCTTCGCCATCTACCTTCGCCTTGAAAACCCATTTGCATGTGATAGTCTTTTTCCTGGAGGTAGATTAGTTAATTTCCATACCAGATGTTTGTGAAGAGATCGTATTTCCTCTTCTGCAGCTTTTATCCATTTTTGACGTTCTCGAAGTGGTAGCTCAAGCACTTCATTCCATGTACTTGGTTCCTTTTTGAGAATTGTATGTACTTTGTAAACCAGCCGCTTTGGTGGCACACCTTTATTTGCGCGTTTTGAGGAACGGTTTGTAACTGATTGTAATTGATCAGTTGAGTGAGTTTCGTGTTCTTCATTGGTGCTGTTTTCCAATTCATCGTCTTCCGAATATACATTATCCTCATTCATCGTCTTCATTTCAACAGAAATTACCCCTTCTGGTTCGATATTTCTTATATCCTTCTGTTCTAGACTTTGATTCGAAATTTGTTTCCTTACATCGCTCTCGATGATTCGTACTGATCTACTAATCCAAATCCGATATCTTTTTGTATCTAGAATGCGGTAACCTTTGGTGTTACCATCATAGCCAACTAAAACACCTACTTCAGCTTTGTCGTCCCATTTTCTTCTCTTTTGCTTTGGTATTAAAGAAAATATCTTTGAACCAAATACCGTGATATAACTTATATCAGGTTTCACGCCTGTGAATAATTCAATAGGAGTCTTCTCAATGCTACGACTCGGTGTTCGGTTTTGTAAGTAAGTCGCGGTTAAAATAGCTTCACCCCAAAAACGATTATCTAGTCCAGCATCAAGCAACATACATTTGGCTGATTCGGTTAAGGATCGATTTTTCCGTTCGGCCACACCATTTTGTTGTGGAGTATAGACGACCGTGAGTTGTTGCTGAATTCCTTTCTTTCGTAGGTAATTCTGCAACTTATGTGTAATATACTCCTTACCATTATCTGTGCGTAGAGCGGTAGGTTTTCGTCCGAATCTAGTCTCCATTGCTGAGACGTAATCTTGTATAGCTTCCGATACTTGATCCTTTGATTTAACAAGTCGTACCACTGTAAATCGTGAGTAGTCGTCAATAATTGTTAGAAAATATCGATTACCACTTGGAGTAGCTGTCTGCATCGGTCCACACAAATCGGAATGTATAAGCCGCATCGGTTCCTTTTCTCTATTCTTGCTAGTAGGAAATTTTATTTGAGATAATTTACCTTTAATACAATCTTCGCAGATAATCTCGTCGCAACATGTTTTCATTTTTATTCCAGGTGCAAGATCTTCTTTAACCAGACGTTTAATTGCTGTAGTGTCTCTGTGACCTAACCTGCGGTGCCATTGGTGAAGACATGCTGTTTCATTTACAACACGAGCAGACGCATCCGGCTCTGTTGTTTCCAGCTTAAGCAAACTTCCGTCATTGTTCGTCCTTGCAATGACCTGTTGACCCTGATAGAAAGTACAAGTATCATGCTCAAATACAACTCGGTAACCATGTTGAGTTATTCGTCGAACTGAAAGTAAACCCCCATCAAGTTGTGGAACATATAATACATCTATAAGTTTTATATTTTGAATACGCCCATTGGGCAACCCACAAGACAGCCAGCCCTGTCCAATTCCTGCTGCTTCAACTTGTGAACCACCTGCAAGATACACCGTTGTTTTGGTGTCACGTAGTGAATTAAAGAATGATCGTTTGCTCGTCATGTGACTTGTTGCACCTGAGTCAACGAACCACCCTTCAGTGTCCACCATGCGAACTCCATCTCTTACCTCGAAAGTGATGTGATTATCAGCCGCACCTTTTCTATTTTCGATTGAAGATTTTGCTGATTCCGGTCCGGTCGTTTGCTGCTGCAATGACTTCTTGTAATAATAACAATTTGCTTTGAGATGTCCTTGTTTGTTACAAAAGAAACATGTCCGCATTTCCTTGCTGCTGTTCTTTCCTCCTTTCTTGTTGTTACCATGTTGATGACCTTGACTATTCTTCCTAGTAGCTATGGCTGCTGATTGAAGCGCCGCTTCAACTCCTCCTTGGTTGGATTCGCAATTCTCCATGCGCCGTTAGTATTCATCCAATATTTTACCGGTGACATATTCAACAGTCAGGTCTGCCTCATCGCGACCCTCTAGTGCTGTTACAAGTCCCGAATACGATTCAGAAAGACTCACCAGTAATACTGCAACGACTTCCTCGTCTTCTAGTGACTTTCCAGACCCACGCAATAGTCCAACTATCTCCATAATGGAGACAATGTGGTTGCTCATGGAACCGCTACGATAGTGTATGCTATACAATTTTCGCCGCAAGTATAATCTGCTGCCAAAAGTTGAACGTTCATCCTCCGTACATCCTCCGGTTTCAATTCATTTACGACATCCCACAAATCGTCACGTATTAAAATAGCACGTAATTTTGTCTTCCAGTACACGTAATTTCCGCCATTAAGTACCGAAATGTTCATATTTGTACTATCGTATGCCATATTTACTTTACTTGAATCAAGCGATTTCCAATAAATATTAATAACTACAGTTATTGCCTACCTGGGCCCATAACCTATTGGGATATTTATATATTTATAAGAATATTACAACTATCAGACAAATTGAGGATTATTACATGTTATTGTTTTTTTTTTTATTATTTATAAAACTGCACATCGCTGTTGTTATGACAAAGCCAACTCGATCACGCTGTTTTAAAACATGCTGTGAGCGCTATTCTCTCCAACACTTTCTTATACGCAGTACAAGTATTGTAATCATGAAAAATTTCGATCTCGAGATTTTAACGGAAATATACGTTTTGACCTTCATTGTATTGATTCCGACTATTTTTGGAGTGACATCCGTCTGTGTGTGTCTATGTGTGTGTGTGTTTGTGTGGATGTGTGTGTTTGCGAGTGTGTGTGTGTGTGTGTCTGTCTGTATGCATGCTTGTGTTTGTGCGTTCTTCAGCCTTTACGGTTGCAGGTAAAATTATGTAACTTCAAACTTAAGATTTGTATATTTCTAGAGGGACAATCTCTTATTTTTGAAAGCAATATTCAAACCGGATGAGCATGTTAACTCTAGTCGTTTTTTTGCAATTTCTGCAATTACTAATAAATGGTTGCACTTACAGAAAAATGGATAAAATTAAAATTATAGATATAAACATTTTGAATAACCTTTATTAGAAACTTTTTTCAAATAAGGTACCGGAAACAAAAATTACTTTTAAAATTGATTCTTATTTTAATTATTTTCACATAAATCGTATAAACTATGCCTGTCAATTGTTGAAAATTTTTGAAAAACAAAAAAAACTTAAATAATTTGAATTTTGACATTTAATATTTATTCTAAGAAATATAATTATTGAAAAAGGGTGCCAAAGTTTAGTAAATTATTAATAATTAGAAGAAAAAAAAATGTTATCATGGATGGTCTGCAGTACGTTATTGGCCAGAATACGTACATCTGCAGCACTAAATCCGACGAGGACCGCTACACTCGCCAGGAGAGCCGATCTTGGAGTTGCAGCAAAGAGGCCAGAACTGCTAGAAAACAGGCTCAGGCTGAACTCGACGATTTCTATGCGCAAGAAGAAGGAACCTTGTTTGGCCCAGGAATCGCCGATTTACTTAAAATAACCGAAGGTTTCCAAATATTACACTTTTACCTAATATAAACTTTAAGCGAGTTTTTCTCGAAATGGTATTTTTCAAAAAGGGAAAAGGACTCAAATAACTTGTAACTTAGCGCGATTGAAAGGTCATTAAATTTTATTCTATATGAACTACTATAATCATGAAAAAATTATTATTAAATAATATTTAGGGGTGCGTAATTTCGAAAAGAAAAGATGAAAAGTTAAATTTTTACAGATTAAATTTTTTTTTTGAAATATCGGTTTTTTGTCCTAGTTTCTGAGCTTCATATAGAACAAAATACATCTGGGAATAAGGTTCATCTAATAAAAGTAAAAAATATTTATGTTTCGGGTCCCCAGAGTTCCCGCCAGTTGGGTCCGTACGCATAACGCGACCTCCCTCCGGCGTAGCTTCAAGGTCACACAGGAATCGGGTATATTTAAAAAAAATCGTGAGTGAAGCTGAATGTTCATTAAATGCAATAACAGAAACCTCGAAAGTGTATGTTGTTTCATATTCCCAAAAAAAATTCCCAAAGACGTCGAGTTTTCACTGTTATTCTAAAATCTAGTATTTTGTGGGTTGTTATTTTGTCTAGTTTGGATAGACATGAGTACTGGTTTTATACCTGGCTCATTTTTAACTTGCATTCTTAGGGCAAAATTTCTGTTTGTTTGTGAGGTGTTATTAAACTTGATAGAACCACTGGGAAAGTTTGGTCTGCGAATATGTTGAAATGGGACATTTGTCTGTCTTTGATTTTGAATTACAGGTTTCGTAGTTGATTGACAATGTTTTAAATATTGGAAATCGTTATGTAAAAGAGTTTCAATATCTATTAGGATGCTTGGATTTCTGGTAGCTAAATTATTTCTATGAGGATCGTCTAACACAGATATGAAATTATTTACAATTAATTTTTCTGAAAATTCTTTTATAGCCATTTTTTTATTAATGTCATCTATTTCAATTCCTAAACTTTATTTGAAAGCTAAAAACGTTTATTTTGTAATCTCTAATATTGTGTATGGTTTTTTAATATTTTGAATTTTTAGTGTTTCGTTTATTATTGTAGTATTGTCTCTAAAATTTGGAACTCAATGAGTTCTAAGTACATTCCAGCATTGAATGTCTAAATCTTTTATGCTGTCTAACGCTTTGTCCGTTATTTTGCTTCGTATGTTTAAAATTGAAATTGTTTTATAAAATTCATCTAGTGGTGGATTTAACGTACCAAATAAATTTTGAACTATATTTACAGAATTTATGAATGTATTTAATTTATTAGGGTCGCCATTGTAAGTTGGGGTAAATCTTAAAGCAAAATTGATTTTTCCTGATCGGTCAGACATTCTTGAATATTTATATTTTATTTAAAAGTGATCTAAAATTTTGGATAGAATATTTATTTTACAATATTTTATTACTGTTACAGTGCGTTAATTTGTTTGATTATTAAACAGTGATTCGTCCAGTCGTTAATATGTAATAGTTTTAACTCATAGTGTAGACTGCGATGATAAAAGATGAAATCTTCATCTGTAGCTTGAGGTTTCGACCTAGTGGTTGAGATTTTCGTTCCCGTGTAGGCTGACGATACGGGTACTCGTTTTGCGGACTCTTTGTACCGGAATCAGATGCTGTAGCTTAAAGTTGTGGAAGACCTTGGCACTAGCGTTGCTGGCTCTGTTGGCTCTTCTCTTGGTTCGGATCCGATTTTAACGTTGGAACGACCATTTTACCATATAAGCGAATTGATTACTGTCGTAATTTCGACAGGAAAAACGTTTTTGGTATCCTACCGACTGCGCCACTTATGAATGTTAGTTTGAAATTATTCTTTTTAAAAACGTTTATTTATTAATCTTGCTACAGCTAATTACAATACATGTCGAGATACATTAATGCTCTGATTAGCCTAACAAACTATATATACTTTGAAACAGTTGAGTTGGCATTTCCCATTGTACAGAGAAATGATTAGCTAATAATAAGTTATGAATGAAGCACCAGTTGATATATGATTTATATAACTCTGTCATATGATATACAATAAACTTAACATGCAATTATTATATTAAGTACATATACAAGTAAATCAAATAATTCTAGAATATGCAATAGTACATTCTTCTCATACGCACCCAAGTAAGACAAAAAAAAAAACTTTCTGTTTGTCCTCCAAAACGTCTTACGATGCCTTTCTGTCGGTTTAAAGGATCGCTCCAGGATAAGTCTAATACACCTGCACTCGAAATTTTTTCAACATACACGATATGTTCTATAAACATGCGCAGGTGGAATAACGTACAGTCGCGGATTGTTGATTTTTTCCAATCAAATTTGGAAAAGTGCTCTGTCTTTCGGAAAACAGGCGAATCGTTTTCCGTAATCAAAGCATTCGGGAACACAACAGAATCGGTTATTTAAATGCATACTGCGAATAAATTATTATAGAATTCATATCAAATGTTTACTATTTATTTGTGATTTAATACTTACAAGCCACTAAAAAAAGGATTGCTCAAAAACAAACACTTGTTAGAGATAAATAATATAAAATACAAAAGAACTTTCCTATAAATAACAGAGGACAAATCTATAAAGAACAAAAACAAAATTGCATGTATAATGTATTGCACAACCAAAATGTTACATTAAGAAGAGCCAATGCGAAACAGATTCCAATAAACGTACTTATAAATAAATAATATCTTTCTCCAAAACATACAGTATAAAATCACCCTAAATTATTATCATTTAGTTAGTAAAATAACATGTAAATATTTTAAATTTAAATACATTTCATTCGTTCAAGATTTTATAATTTTTCATTATCGCGACATCTAGAACAGCGGCGAATATTACAATTTTATAGAATTCTATTCATAAACTCTAACCTAACAAAACTCTGTACAATGGAGGCTATGGTGCTTCTAACTCCCCCTACTCTCTGAATATGGGTAAAGTTATCCATGAAAATCTCATGTCGGTAAAGTTATCCACGATAAACCCTGCCACGGAAATTCAGTGTTGCCAATCTAAAAACTAAAATCCCTAGATTTTTATTTCACATAATACGAGGTCTTCAAGCATCAATTGTTTCTTTTTGTGTAAAATATAAATAATTAGCAATACTGCAAGAATATTCACTGGAGTGATGAAATTTCTTTAGAAAAACCATATTTAGGGGTGCAAGCAGCGCGATGTCTGACGTTTCCCTAATTTGCAAAAAATGGAAATGGCTCTCTTTTGTATATTTACAACTTTCGTAATATTCATACTCTAAGCTTTAATTCAAGAAATAAAACATGTACATTCGTTTTGCAGATCCTCAAAAAATCTCATTCATAATGAGGTGTTCCACATGACAGACGGTTGAGGTTATAATTTGTTCATACATTTGCATTGTGTAAACTATAATAATTCTGTAAAATATTATGAAAATTACTTTAAAAACAATAAAAAGCTATGTTTTATGTATTTATTATATTGGCAGCCCTGATTCATAGCCTCTATCTCAGCTGTCGAATACATTGGTCATTACGCCCATCACTTTTATTAGCGCGAATATTTACAAATTATGTGTGAGTTATCTGAAGAATTTACTTCGTAAGATATGATAGATATTATATTCCTTCGATATTTATGAAATAAATAAACAGTCGGGCATTAATAATAATAATAATAAAGTTTATTTATTTAGCACATTAGCTAATATATACAACATATTTCCAGATTAATAAAAATACATAATTACCAAATAATAAATTAGAAAAATATCCATACATACAATCAAAAAAGAAATAGTTTATAACGCAAGATACATTTCTCTAAGCTTATATTTAAATGTTTTGAGAGTTCTTGAATTTTTTATTTCAACTGGTAGTTTATTATATTGTACAAGCCCTATATCAAAAATTGATAGAACCGAACTCTTTTTATTCTTTTTTGCAATGTAGAACTGGTCAACTTGTCTAGTTACGTGGTTATGTACATCTTTTATGCATTGCAAGTTAGTTACTAAATATTCCGGTTGCATACCATTAAGCATTTTAAATATAAATATCATACTATTGTATTTACAAAATTGTTCTATATTCAACAAATTCAACATTGAAAGCATATTTGATATTTTAGCATAGTTATTATATTTTAAAATGATTCGCATACCCCTATTTTGCATTTTCTGTAAGTTATATAAATCACCCTGGTTACACATGAATAATATAGTACTGCAATAGGTAAAATGAGGTAGAACAATTGTATTGTAAATTATCTGTCTACACCATATAGATAAGTTTTGAACAATTCTATTCCAAAAATTTAGTTTCTTTCCTATTTTTTTACATATATATTGTACATGATTATGAAATTTTAATTTTCTATCTATAATAACGCCTAGGTATTTTATTTCTTCAACTATTTCTAAGTTAATCGTACCTATATGAAAAAGAAAATTGGAATTATTTTTCACTTCTATATATAAACTATCAGGACATAGTAGCATGTATTTCGATTTACTTACATTTAACTTTCATTTATTAAGGCACATCCAATTTTTGACAATACCCAGTTCATTATTAACAATAGAAAAAATTAATGGACCAAACAGCTGATTGACTCCCTACTGCCCGGTGTAATGACCAATTTTTATAGTACATTAGTTTCACCGCCAGGGCCTCGATTCTAATTCAGCAAGTCAAGTTGACTTGGGTTTTACTCTTGGAATACGACACGTAGCCGTCTAGTGGTCAAACTTAAAAGATCCAACATGACGTCATTACATTCCGAGTCTTGGCTTAAGAAGTCTATACCGAAATTGGTCTCGAGTTGTTCAACTCGTATTGGAATCTGTAGTTTGAGGTTAATTTTTAACTTGAAGTTTTTTTGACATTTCTAGGTTAAGTCCTTCAACACAAAAATTATCAATAAATAAAATAACTATTTCGAAGAGGTAACGTGTAAATATTCATTATATTATATGTAAAAATCAAAGTATGTAAAGGTTTTGAATCTAATATATAATTATTCTTTATTTATTAATGTTTCATAGGTTTGGACTGTTGTTCAAAATTCCGTAGAAAAGAGCCTTCGCTAATGTGGAACGGATTGTGGTCCGTCGTTAAATATAATTTTATACGACTTTGATAGTCAGATAATTGAAATAAGTACCGAAAATTCTGTAAGTTTTCGTCGCTGCCACCAACGGACTAGCGGGTCCGTGCCGTATTACTACACGTAGGTTCTTGTTCGGGGGCTTGTTCCGAGTACAAAATCTGCATATAAGTTTTACCACACTCTCTTCTACACTTACCCTGTATGTTTAAATTCCCCCTGCAATCTGGAACGGTTTTAATCCAGGTGCGAAGGCACTGCACTGGATAGTTCAGTCACTTAACCCACGTTCTTTTCACGATATAAAAACAACCCTCACCCGTTATAGAATATGGTAGTCTTTATTTATAATACAATTTAATTTCATTTATGATTTAAAACTATATATGATAAACGATCAACGATAAAGAATAAAATAAAATAACTAATTTCTGACCAATCTTCACACTCTATTCTCCCATCACTTTAATATCTCGTTTTCCCGAACTCTCAACATTAGCGTCTACCTCACTCGAGAGTCTACCTTCAACTGCCTCTTCTTAATTTTTCATTGTTTTTCTCCGAACATTTGTACTTGCTCCAATTCAAGTGGGGGGGGGGTGTTGTCATCTCTATGTTATTAGTTATGGTGGGTGTATGTTTCGAAGACCGTACAATTGCACGCACCTTTCCGCACATCTCTTTTAAATGTCTGCACTTAGAAACACCAACAACTAATCCGAACGTGATGACAATGACACTTAGCACCATCAACCATTTGGAGTGATCATTATGCCATTTGGCGGTTGTCATGTCACGAAGCATTCCTTGGATATCATGTATTGGCATATCTCCTGAGCCAGTAGCTTGAAATGCAGGGTCGTTTAATAGCGTGGCTATCTTATTGAGCTGATCGCTGTCATTTAGAAGTGGGAATATTGGAGTTAAATTTAGTAAGGGCAACATTTCCAGAAGCGGCAGTCTAAATTTATCGTTTTCCATTTTTGTAGCGACCATTTCGTCGGAATGTGGTAGTAACAGATGACCGTCAATTGTAGCTTGGCATTTGGGGTTCAAGTTGAGACATCCGGTTCCTTGCAGGGACTTAGTTGACACTTGTTGCCCACATTTGATAATAGCATGTTTTGTTCCCGGCAGACTGTATATCCATTTACTACTTTCCGCCATTTTATAAAATACTGCTTTCGGTTTGCTCTGCAGATTTCTATTGCAGAGGGTTTGAACCAACTCCTCTTCATTATGGTAGAGCGCGGATAAGCAGGTCTTTTGTGGGTGTGTGTCGATAGCCACGTGAGGTGGGCATATTTTAATGGATTCACCTCGACACTTTTGCAGATCATCGAATTGTAAATTGACGTATTTTAATCCATCTTCAGATATTGCCAAGTATGGGGCTTCCGGCTGAATAGACATGAATATGTTTTGTGCGATTCTTATTGGGAGTGGTCGTACTCGGTATAAACGAAAGTCTCTATCTTTTGATACCAATGGTATCTGGGCGTAAACTCGCAACATCCCATTGTACGACATGGTTCTCACATTAGCAACCTTATATTGGTCATACATTTGATGGCGTTGTAAAGGACTCACGTATCCTGACCCTCCCTGTAGGTGCGGCTGAATGTCTGAGAGTACTTCATACATCCTTTTTGCACTTATGAAGTGGAAACTTAGGTGGTGTTGCTTTGCTTGCTCGATCGCCAATTTAGTTAGAGAAAGTTCGTGTTCTAGCATAGCTAATATAGCGTCTGACGTTCTTAGTAGCGATTGGGTCCGCATACTAAATTCAATGTATTCGATACTTTTTAGGACGGCGCTGAGTCGTTGGTTCACTTGATCTTCAAACCGCTTAAATTCCCTTTGCAATTCTATCGAGATTTGGTGTAGATTTCCAATTAACCCTTTATTGCGATGAGCTAACTTGGACGTCGTATCAATCAGGGTGGCTTCGGCTTGTAAAACTGTCACGAACTTGTCTTCCTTGGCAGATATTCCGGCTAATTTAGCATCAATTTCTTCCAAATCTTTGTTGTCAGGATTTCCGAACATGAATTTAATTACGCTACCCCCAACATCAATCAATCCCCGTTTATTACGACCCGGAACATAAAACCGCTTTAAACTGTCTTCTATTTCACTAATTTCATTATCTAGTTTATATATACGCGCGCGAATTATGTTTTTTTCCACTATCACTGATTCTATTGTAATATTAAGTTTTTCCCCTTTTGTACCAATATGGGGTATTATTGTCCGTGTTTGATAAACATACCGCACAACTTTTTCAAGTGTTACTCTGTAGTTTGTAATGTTTATATCGAGCACTATAGTCCAATACTCGTCCGTCATATATACATTGCCTTCGTAGATGAAAACGGCACCTTTCTGCAGTTCGTTGGGTTGGTCTAGCGTTGCCGTACTTAATGATATAAGCATTAAGCTGCAAAAGATCGCTGACAATTTAAATGCGGGAAGAAGACACCCACTGCTGATCCGGAACAGATCCATGACTTCTGGTGTTGTAGCGTCGGGGTTCCGCTGGAGGTGTAGGAGGGTTGTGGTCACCTATGCATTCGTTAAAATTTTGTAACTCGTTTAAGTTTTCTCCGAACAAGAATTGTGGTACGCGAATCGGGGTTCCTATAGCTTCATTCACATCTACAACCGGTTCTTCGTCATCAGGTAACCCGCCTGTTTTACAAATCTTTAATCTATCTGCATGAACGACTTGTTCTTTTGTGCCGAACAACTCTTTAATTTTAAAAACGACTGGGCTCTTTTTATTTATTATTCTATAGGGACCTATCCAATTTTTTGCTAATTTCTTTGACAGTCCTATTTCATTTGCTGAGTTTTTCAAATAAACTTTATCACTAATTTTAAACTCTACCGGGGCTCTTTTCCGATTTGCTACCTCATTTCTACGTTCTAAATAACCGCGATTTATTTCTATGGCTTTGTTAAAAGTTATGTTTAACCTGACTCGTAGCTCTTCCGCGAAATTATCATATACGTTATAAGATACACGTTTGCTTGACAAAATTTCTTCGAATGGCAAAACCATATCTCTACCGTGCATCAAGTAAAACGGAGTTTCACCTGTAGCGCTATGAATACTGTTCCGATAGGCCATCGTTATGTAATCCAACCATTGATCCCAGTTCCGCTGATCTCTGTCAATAAAGTGCGATAACATATCTTTCATAGTTCGATGGTATCTTTCTATGATTCCATTTGACGAAGCATGATACGCCGTAGTGTGGATTTTAGTAATTTTTAGAAGCTTACATATTTCTTTGATTAGCCCGGATACAAAATTGGTACCATTATCCGTAACTAATACCTGTGGACAGCCGTGACGACAGATGATATTTTTAATTATAACTCTTGCGATCGTATCAGCCTTTTGGTCCGGAATCGCAATAATTTCTGGATAACGTGTAAATGCATCTATGCAACTTAAGATATATTTATTCCCATTATCAGATGTGACCAATGGTCCAACTATGTCTAAGTGTATTCTCTGAAAGGGTTCTAAAGCTTCTGGATATATTTGTAGTTCTGCCAGTTTTTTGTTCATCGGGTTTTTCCTTTCATTACATGATTTGCATATTTCAACATACATTTTAACGTCTTTTGAAATGCCTGGCCAATAATATTTGTTTTGTTTGTTCCCGAGTGTTTTCTTGAATCCTGGGTGTCCTGCCATTGGAGAGTTATGATAAGCTTTTATTATTCGATTGCGTAGATTTCGTGGAACTACAATTTGGTGGAATCGTGCAGTTTCATTTCCTGTTTTTAAAATGAGTTTATCTTCATCTCAGTAGTAATCTTCTATATCTTCGTTGTCCTCTATTAATTTGTTAATATCCTGGCATTCTTGATCTACTGCCTGCTCTGCAACAAATTCTTCGCGAGAGAAATATGGGGTGTATTCTGGCTCTTCTAGCTTCGCCACAAACACTTTTAGTCTCGAAAGTGCGTCAGCATTTCCATTTTTTCTTCCTGGCCTATGTACGATCTCATACTGATATTCCGATAACAGTAGCGCCCAACGTGCTAACCGAGAGCTTGGATATTTAAATTTCGGAGCCAGCATAATGGTCGATGATCGGTGATAACTTTAAATACTGTACCATATAGAAAACATTTGAAATGTTTTATGCCCCATACCACAGCTAGACATTCTCTTTCAGATGGATCATAGTTTTGATCTGCTCTATTTAATTGACGACTAGCGTATGCAATGGGGTGGTCCCCTTTTCCCGTATTTTGACTCAGGATAGCACCAATTGCAAAATTGCTAGCGTCTGTCGTTAATATGAAGGGTTGCGAAAAGTCTGGATATTTAAGTACTGGTTTCGAGCAGAGGGCATTGCGTAGTTTTTCAAATGCGGTTTGTGTTGCTTCGTTCCATTTAAACCTTTTATTTTTCATCGTCAGCTGAGTAAGTGGTCTCGCGATTTCAGAAAATTCTGGTATAAAACGTCGATAAAATCCTACTAAACCGACGAATGCTCTAATATCCTTGACAGTTTTTGGTATAGGATATGTCCTTATTACTTTAATTTTGTCTGGATCAGCTTGTATTCCTTCGGTGTTAATCAAGTGCCCTAAGTATTTGGTCTCAGTTACTAATAGCTTGCATTTAGATGGTTTAAATTTTAAATTAGCTTCTCTCATACGATCGAAAATTGATTTTAGACGGCTCAGATGTTCTTCGATTCCAGATGAACTAAATACGATAATATCATCAAGATATACAAAGCAAGTCTCTGGTGTCAACCCAGCCATTGTTGTTGCCATTAATCTACACCAGGTACTGGGACTGTTGGCCAGACCGAAGGGCATGCGGATGCATTGATAATGCCCATCTGGTGTCGAGAAGCCTGTATATTCACGTGACTTTTCGTCAACTTGAATTTGCCAATATCCACTTGCTAAATCCAGTGTGCTAAATAGTGTTGCATTTCCAAGTTGATCCAATACGTCATGTAGTCCAGGTAACGGAAAATAATCCCTTTTTGTTACAGAGTTCAGGGCGCGGTAGTCAATGCAGACTCGTAGCTTTTCTGTTCCATCTTCTGTTTGTTTGGCTACCATTACGACGGGTGCTGACCATGGTGAATTTGACGGCTCTATAATCTTATCCGTCAACATTTGTGTTATTTGTTCTCTCAACTTGGTTCTTTGCGTATGTGGAATTCGATAAGGCGCTTTGGTGATTGGTGGGACCTTATCTACGATAATTTCGTGTTTCGTCTTATCAGTGTAACCTAGAGTCGAACCATCCGTTAGAAATACGTCTTCATAATTTTTGATAAGATCTAACAGTTGACCTCTATCATTTGCGTTCAGGTGTTCTAGATCGAAGTATGTCGCGACGTCTTTTGTTCTCCCTTCCTCGACGTTTGCTATATTAATCCCTCGTCGTTGGCAGGTTTCCGTTCGTAGCGCATGTCCTATTTTCGCATTTACTGTTACTTCATTCGATGTTGTGTTTATTAATTTGATCTGTACTTCTTTGATTTTTTTAACCAATGTCCTAGCCGAAAATATTCCATGGATAAGAACTTCGGTTGGTTCGATTATGACGTCTGAGTTTTCTGGAAAGTTCATGACTCCTTCCTGAATTCCCACGCATAAGACTTCCGTTCTGGCGGGAATTTCTATTTTCTGCTTGAGCCGAACTTCAATGCTGTCAACACTTTCATTCGGCAATTGATTCAAAATTGACAGTGATGAATCAATAGCTCTTTCTTTAGTTTCCACCTTTCCTTCATCTTCGCGTTTTCTGTCATAAATGAGACTTTCGTTCTTTTCTGTAAATTTTTGGCAAAACATCTCAACGTTTCCCTTCTTACTTGACAGTGGTTTCCTCGTTGGTATTAGGTTAGCTACTTCCCATTCTGGTTCTTTGAATGTAACTTGTTTCTTCTTTTGTTTTATGACTTTACTCGAATCTTGGCATTCCACTTCGGATATGCACTTTGTTTCGCCATCCGTTCTCTCCATCTCGTCTTCACGTAATAGTGTGGTCCATACTCTATCACACAATTCCAATTTATCTTCCTTAAAATCGATCAATGCTCCGTATTTATTTAAAAAGTCTCTCCCTAATATACCGTCTACTTTAAGTGGTACATGTTCGCTACATATAATACTTTCTTGTATAAAAGTTTCTCCTTCAATTCCCAATTCAATGTTGGTCTTTCCCAGTATCTCCAACTGATTTCCCGTTAATCCGGTTATAATTAAATCTTCGACTGATTTTAAACATAAATCACGGCAAACCGACTTCTTTATTATTGTGATTGCCGCCCCAGTATCAATCAACATAAACTTCATTTTCCCTCCTACATTAACTCGTATAATGCTTTTAGTTTCAGACGCAGTATCTAAAGTGGTAGTAATAATGCGCCTAGATTTCCGTGTACTTGACGTGAGTTCGTTACTAACATTTCGTTTATCATGAATAGTTTGTGAAAAGTTGCTGTTTTGATTTGGCGCCTTATCTTGGTGTCTATTTACATAATTCTCTTGTTTGAAACGTGCCTCATACCATCTAACATCCGTAGGACTTAAAAATCTTGAATTAGTTTCTAATCTTCGATCATTTTGCCGGGTTGTTTGATATTTCATACACGGGGATCTTTTAGAAACGTTGTTTATTGTTGATTGTTGTTTGCCAGACCATCTCGGGCGAATTGATGCTGGCTGCTTCCGTTTAAATGTTGTCTGCAATCTTTGGACAAATGACCTTCTTTCTTACAGTTGTAACATTGTCTCGTTTCTGGCCGTCTACAATCTTTTATCAGATGATTGGTTCCTCCGCAATTAAAACATTTCAAATTATTCTGTCTTCTGAAACAATTCCTTGCAAGATGACCTTTTCGTCCACACTCATGACATGTTATTTCATATCGACGCTGTTGCTCTTTATCTGGGACTTTGGAACTGTCGTGATTTCGGTGGGGTCTAAATTCATCACTCACATTTGCGACATTGGTTAAATATGTATGTGTTCTTGTAGAGTGTGCAATCATGTTCTCGTTGTGCTCTTCCTGTGCGGCAATATCCAAAACATTATCAAATTTCATATCATCTTCTTTTAGAGTTGACACACGGCTTAGGACTAGTCTTCTTATTCCGGAATTAAGTCCATTTTTAAATTGTTCTATAAGCTCGGCTTCGTGGTATTTTTTTTGAATCGCGACCTCTTCAGGTTTCGTGCTCCATCTTATTATGTCTTTTCCTAGAATTTTCAACCTTGTCGCGTATTCCGAAATAGATTCGCGAGGGTTTTGATTGCAGCGGGAAAATTCGAACTTAGCTTGTCCCGGTACTATTCTTTTGTCAAATTTCTTTATTAGTACATTTTTAAAGGTTGTCCACGGTATATCTTCGCTGGTTTCATTATCTAACGTTTCTAGAAATTGCGCTGCTATCCCGACACATTTTAACCGAGTTACGGTGACTTTTTGTACTTCCGTCCATCCGCACATACAAGCAAATTGTTCTACTTTCCTCACGAAAGCTTTAATATCTTCTTTAGCGGTTCCTCTAAATCTGGGACTGAATCAATTGATGTCATGATCACGCTTTGTTGAGTTCTTTGTAATGCCGTAGCACCAGGCAGAGTAGGTAGTGCCATTATTAATTTTATTATTATAAATTATTTTTTTTTTCGAATGACCAATTAGATTAACTATTAAACTGAATAAACTAAATAAAAGTGATACTTTAATCGGAAATTCGGATAACAGTCATTGCAACCATTAGATAAATGATAAAACCGAGGTAATATGAGTTACGGGTTTGTCATTCTAGAAACCTAATTTTAATTATATATTTGTGCCGAAAAGATTAAGATATACTATAACAGCAAATACTTTTACACCGCACGTTAATAGGAAACAAAATTTAGAGAATAAAATTAGTGCCACTTATACCATAAAGGAAAAATTTTGAATTGTGCAAAACAATTTTTTTGATTACAAATAACAAGCTGATATCTCTAATTTAAACGAAAATAATAGATACTAAATAAAATAAAATAGTGCAAATCGTACAATGCAGGAAAATGTTACAATTACGCAAAATTCTATACTCAAAACAACACTGTTACTGCTGTATATAAATTTAAATTTTAATAAACAACTAATATCCCCAAACGATGCAAATTTTCAACCTTATTTATAACTTTCTTTTTTTTTTATTTTTTTTTTATTTTTTTTTTAATTGATCCTAATATTTAATTTGCAAAATTATCCCACCGCTCAGCCACCAATGTAAGTTTTCGTCACTGCCACCAACGGACTAGCGGGTCCGTGCCGTATTACTACACGTAGGTTCTTGTTCGGGGGCTTGTTCCGAGTACAAAATCTGCATATAAGTTTTACCACACTCTCTTCTACACTTACCCTGTATGTTTAAATTCCCCCTGCAATCTGGAACGGTTTTAATCCAGGTGCGAAGGCACTGCACTGGATAGTTCAGTCACTTAACCCACGTTCTTTTCACGATATAAAAACAACCCTCACCCGTTATAGAATATGGTAGTCTTTATTTATAATACAATTTAATTTCATTTATGATTTAAAACTATATATGATAAACGATCAACGATAAAGAATAAAATAAAATAACATATTTCTGACCAATCTTCACACTCTATTCTCCGATCACTTTAATATCTCGTTTTCCCGAACTCTCAACATTAGCGTCTACCTCACTCGAGAGTCTACCTTCAACTGCCTCTTCCTAATTTTTCATTGTTTTTCTCCGAACATTTGTACTTGCTCCAATTCAAGTGGGGGGGGGGGGTGTTGTCATCTCTATGTTATTAGTTATGGTGGGTGTATGTTTCGAAGACCGTACAATTGCACGCACATTTCCGCACATCTCTTTTAAATGTCTGCACTTAGAAACACCAACAACTAATCCGAACGTGATGACAATGACACTTAGCACCATCAACCATTTGGAGTGATCATTATGCCATTTGGCGGTTGTCATGTCACGAAGCATTCCTTGGATATCATGTATTGGCATATCTCCTGAGCCAGTAGCTTGAAATGCAGGGTCGTTTAATAGCGTGGCTATCTTATTGAGCTGATCGCTGTCATTTAGAAGTGGGAATATTGGAGTTAAATTTAGTAAGGGCAACATTTCCAGAAGCGGCAGTCTAAATTTATCGTTTTCCATTTTTGTAGCGACCATTTCGTCGGAATGTGGTAGTAACAGATGACCGTCAATTGTAGCTTGGCATTTGGGGTTCAAGTTGAGATATCCGGTTCCTTGCAGGGACTTAGTTGACACTTGTTGCCCACATTTGATAATAGCATGTTTTGTTCCCGGCAGACTGTATATCCATTTACTACTTTCCGCCATTTTATAAAATACTGCTTTCGGTTTGCTCTGCAGATTTCTATTGCAGAGGGTTTGAACCAACTCCTCTTCATTATGGTAGAGCGCGGATAAGCAGGTCTTTTGTGGGTGTGTGTCGATAGCCACGTGAGGTGGGCATATTTTAATGGATTCACCTCGACACTTTTGCAGATCATCGAATTGTACATTGACGTATTTTAATCCATCTTCAGATATTGCCAAGTATGGGGCTTCCGGCTGAATAGACATGAATATGTTTTGTGCGATTCTTATTGGGAGTGGTCGTACTCGGTATAAACGAAAGTCTCTATCTTTTGATACCAATGGTATCTGGGCGTAAACTCGCAACATCCCATTGTACGACATGGTTCTCACATTAGCAACCTTATATTGGTCATACATTTGATGGCGTTGTAAAGGACTCACGTATCCTGACCCTCCCTGTAGGTGCGGCTGAATGTCTGAGAGTACTTCATACATCCTTTTTGCACTTATGAAGTGGAAACTTAGGTGGTGTTGCTTTGCTTGCTCGATCGCCAATTTAGTTAGAGAAAGTTCGTGTTCTAGCATAGCTAATATAGCGTCTGACGTTCTTAGTAGCGATTGGGTCCGCATACTAAATTCAATGTATTCGATACTTTTTAGGACGGCGCTGAGTCGTTGGTTCACTTGATCTTCAAACCGCTTAAATTCCCTTTGCAATTCTATCGAGATTTGGTGTAGATTTCCAATTAACCCTTTATTGCGATGAGCTAACTTGGACGTCGTATCAATCAGGGTGGCTTCGGCTTGTAAAACTGTCACGAACTTGTCTTCCTTGGCAGATATTCCGGCTAATTTAGCATCAATTTCTTCCAAATCTTTGTTGTCAGGATTTCCGAACATGAATTTAATTACGCTACCCCCAACATCAATCAATCCCCGTTTATTACGACCCGGAACATAAAACCGCTTTAAACTGTCTTCTATTTCACTAATTTCATTATCTAGTTTATATATACGCGCGCGAATTATGTTTTTTTCCACTATCACTGATTCTATTGTAATATTAAGTTTTTCCCCTTTTGTACCAATATGGGGTATTATTGTCCGTGTTTGATAAACATACCGCACAACTTTTTCAAGTGTTACTCTGTAGTTTGTAATGTTTATATCGAGCACTATAGTCCAATACTCGTCCGTCATATATACATTGCCTTCGTAGATGAAAACGGCACCTTTCTGCAGTTCGTTGGGTTGGTCTAGCGTTGCCGTACTTAATGATATAAGCATTAAGCTGCAAAAGATCGCTGACAATTTAAATGCGGGAAGAAGACACCCACTGCTGATCCGGAACAGATCCATGACTTCTGGTGTTGTAGCGTCGGGGTTCCGCTGGAGGTGTAGGAGGGTTGTGGTCACCTATGCATTCGTTAAAATTTTGTAACTCGTTTAAGTTTTCTCCGAACAAGAATTGTGGTACGCGAATCGGGGTTCCTATAGCTTCATTCACATCTACAACCGGTTCTTCGTCATCAGGTAACCCGCCTGTTTTACAAATCTTTAATCTATCTGCATGAACGACTTGTTCTTTTGTGCCGAACAACTCTTTAATTTTAAAAACGACTGGGCTCTTTTTATTTATTATTCTATAGGGACCTATCCAATTTTTTGCTAATTTCTTTGACAGTCCTATTTCATTTGCTGAGTTTTTCAAATAAACTTTATCACTAATTTTAAACTCTACCGGGGCTCTTTTCCGATTTGCTACCTCATTTCTACGTTCTAAATAACCGCGATTTATTTCTATGGCTTTGTTAAAAGTTATGTTTAACCTGACTCGTAGCTCTTCCGCGAAATTATCATTTACGTTATAAGATACACGTTTGCTTGACAAAATTTCTTCGAATGGCAAAACCATATCTCTACCGTGCATCAAGTAAAACGGAGTTTCACCTGTAGCGCTATGAATACTGTTCCGATAGGCCATCGTTATGTAATCCAACCATTGATCCCAGTTCCGCTGATCTCTGTCAATAAAGTGCGATAACATATCTTTCATAGTTCGATGGTATCTTTCTATGATTCCATTTGACGAAGCATGATACGCCGTAGTGTGGATTTTAGTAATTTTTAGAAGCTTACATATTTCTTTGATTAGCCCGGATACAAAATTGGTACCATTATCCGTAACTAATACCTGTGGACAGCCGTGACGACAGATGATATTTTTAATTATAACTCTTGCGATCGTATCAGCCTTTTGGTCCGGAATCGCAATAATTTCTGGATAACGTGTAAATGCATCTATGCAACTTAAGATATATTTATTCCCATTATCAGATGTGACCAATGGTCCAACTATGTCTAAGTGTATTCTCTGAAAGGGTTCTAAAGCTTCTGGATATATTTGTAGTTCTGCCAGTTTTTTGTTCATCGGGTTTTTCCTTTCATTACATGATTTGCATATTTCAACATACATTTTAACGTCTTTTGAAATGCCTGGCCAATAATATTTGTTTTGTATGTTCCCGAGTGTTTTCTTGAATCCTGGGTGTCCTGCCATTGGAGAGTTATGATAAGCTTTTATTATTCGATTGCGTAGATTTCGTGGAACTACAATTTGGTGGAATCGTGCAGTTTCATTTCCTGTTTTTAAAATGAGTTTATCTTCATCTCGGTAGTAATCTTCTATATCTTCGTTGTCCTCTATTAATTTGTTAATATCCTGGCATTCTTGATCTACTGCCTGCTCTGCAACAAATTCTTCGCGAGAGAAATATGGGGTGTATTCTGGCTCTTCTAGCTTCGCCACAAACACTTTTAGTCTCGAAAGTGCGTCAGCATTTCCATTTTTTCTTCCTGGCCTATGTACGATCTCATACTGATATTCCGATAACAGTAGCGCCCAACGTGCTAACCGAGAGCTTGGATATTTAAATTTCGGAGCCAGCATAATGGTCGATGATCGGTGATAACTTTAAATACTGTACCATATAGAAAACATTTGAAATGTTTTATGCCCCATACCACAGCTAGACATTCTCTTTCAGATGGATCATAGTTTTGATCTGCTCTATTTAATTGACGACTAGCGTATGCAATGGGGTGGTCCCCTTTTCCCGTATTTTGACTCAGGATAGCACCAATTGCAAAATTGCTAGCGTCTGTCGTTAATATGAAGGGTTGCGAAAAGTCTGGATATTTAAGTACTGGTTTCGAGCAGAGGGCATTGCGTAGTTTTTCAAATGCGGTTTGTGTTGCTTCGTTCCATTTAAACCTTTTATTTTTCATCGTCAGCTGAGTAAGTGGTCTCGCGATTTCAGAAAATTCTGGTATAAAACGTCGATAAAATCCTACTAAACCGACGAATGCTCTAATATCCTTGACAGTTTTTGGTATAGGATATGTCCTTATTACTTTAATTTTGTCTGGATCAGCTTGTATTCCTTCGGTGTTAATCAAGTGCCCTAAGTATTTGGTCTCAGTTACTAATAGCTTGCATTTAGATGGTTTAAATTTTAAATTAGCTTCTCTCATACGATCGAAAATTGATTTTAGACGGCTCAGATGTTCTTCGATTCCAGATGAACTAAATACGATAATATCATCAAGATATACAAAGCAAGTCTCTGGTGTCAACCCAGCCATTGTTGTTGCCATTAATCTACACCAGGTACTGGGACTGTTGGCCAGACCGAAGGGCATGCGGATGCATTGATAATGCCCATCTGGTGTCGAGAAGCCTGTATATTCACGTGACTTTTCGTCAACTTGAATTTGCCAATATCCACTTGCTAAATCCAGTGTGCTAAATAGTGTTGCATTTCCAAGTTGATCCAATACGTCATGTAGTCCAGGTAACGGAAAATAATCCCTTTTTGTTACAGATTTCAGGGCGCGGTAGTCAATGCAGACTCGTAGCTTTTCTGTTCCATCTTCTGTTTGTTTGGCTACCATTACGACGGGTGCTGACCATGTTGAATTTGACGGCTCTATAATCTTATCCGTCAACATTTGTGTTATTTGTTCTCTCAACTTGGTTCTTTGCGTATGTGGAATTCGATAAGGCGCTTTGGTGATTGGTGGGACCTTATCTACGATAATTTCGTGTTTCGTCTTATCAGTGTAACCTAGAGTCGAACCATCCGTTAGAAATACGTCTTCATAATTTTTGATAAGATCTAACAGTTGACCTCTATCATTTGCGTTCAGGTGTTCTAGATCGAAGTATGTCGCGACGTCTTTTGTTCTCCCTTCCTCGACGTTTGCTATATTAATCCCTCGTCGTTGGCAGGTTTCCGTTCGTAGCGCATGTCCTATTTTCGCATTTACTGTTACTTCATTCGATGTTGTGTTTATTAATTTGATCTGTACTTCTTTGATTTTTTTAACCAATGTCCTAGCCGAAAATATTCCATGGATAAGAACTTCGGTTGGTTCGATTATGACGTCTGAGTTTTCTGGAAAGTTCATGACTCCTTCCTGAATTCCCACGCATAAGACTTCCGTTCTGGCGGGAATTTCTATTTTCTGCTTGAGCCGAACTTCAATGCTGTCAACACTTTCATTCGGCAATTGATTCAAAATTGACAGTGATGAATCAATAGCTCTTTCTTTAGTTTCCACCTTTCCTTCATCTTCGCGTTTTCTGTCATAAATGAGACTTTCGTTCTTTTCTGTAAATTTTTGGCAAAACATCTCAACGTTTCCCTTCTTACTTGACAGTGGTTTCCTCGTTGGTATTAGGTTAGCTACTTCCCATTCTGGTTCTTTGAATGTAACTTGTTTCTTCTTTTGTTTTATGACTTTACTCGAATCTTGGCATTCCACTTCGGATATGCACTTTGTTTCGCCATCCGTTCTCTCCATCTCGTCTTCACGTAATAGTGTGGTCCATACTCTATCACACAATTCCAATTTATCTTCCTTAAAATCGATCAATGCTCCGTATTTATTTAAAAAGTCTCTCCCTAATATACCGTCTACTTTAAGTGGTACATGTTCGCTACATATAATACTTTCTTGTATAAAAGTTTCTCCTTCAATTCCCAATTCAATGTTGGTCTTTCCCAGTATCTCCAACTGATTTCCCGTTAATCCGGTTATAATTAAATCTTCGACTGATTTTAAACATAAATCACGGCAAACCGACTTCTTTATTATTGTGATTGCCGCCCCAGTATCAATCAACATAAACTTCATTTTCCCTCCTACATTAACTCGTATAATGCTTTTAGTTTCAGACGCAGTATCTAAAGTGGTAGTAATAATGCGCCTAGATTTCCGTGTACTTGACGTGAGTTCGTTACTAACATTTCGTTTATCATGAATAGTTTGTGAAAAGTTGCTGTTTTGATTTGGCGCCTTATCTTGGTGTCTATTTACATAATTCTCTTGTTTGAAACGTGCCTCATACCATCTAACATCCGTAGGACTTAAAAATCTTGAATTAGTTTCTAATCTTCGATCATTTTGCCGGGTTGTTTGATATTTCATACACGGGGATCTTTTAGAAACGTTGTTTATTGTTGATTGTTGTTTGCCAGACCATCTCGGGCGAATTGATGCTGGCTGCTTCCGTTTAAATGTTGTCTGCAATCTTTGGACAAATGACCTTCTTTCTTACAGTTGTAACATTGTCTCGTTTCTGGCCGTCTACAATCTTTTATCAGATGATTGGTTCCTCCGCAATTAAAACATTTCAAATTATTCTGTCTTCTGAAACAATTCCTTGCAAGATGACCTTTTCGTCCACACTTATGACATGTTATTTCATATCGACGCTGTTGCTCTTTATCTGGGACTTTGGAACTGTCGTGATTTCGGTGGGGTCTAAATTCATCACTCACATTTGCGACATTGGTTAAATATGTATGTGTTCTTGTAGAGTGTGCAATCATGTTCTCGTTGTGCTCTTCCTGTGCGGCAATATCCAAAACATTATCAAATTTCATATCATCTTCTTTTAGAGTTGACACACGGCTTAGGACTAGTCTTCTTATTCCGGAATTAAGTCCATTTTTAAATTGTTCTATAAGCTCGGCTTCGTGGTATTTTTTTTGAATCGCGACCTCTTCAGGTTTCGTGCTCCATCTTATTATGTCTTTTCCTAGAATTTTCAACCTTGTCGCGTATTCCGAAATAGATTCGCGAGGGTTTTGATTGCAGCGGGAAAATTCGAACTTAGCTTGTCCCGGTACTATTCTTTTGTCAAATTTCTTTATTAGTACCTTTTTAAAGGTTGTCCACGGTATATCTTCGCTGGTTTCATTATCTAACGTTTCTAGAAATTGCGCTGCTATCCCGACACATTTTAACCGAGTTACGGTGACTTTTTGTACTTCCGTCCATCCGCACATACAAGCAAATTGTTCTACTTTCCTCACGAAAGCTTTAATATCTTCTTTAGCGGTTCCTCTAAATCTGGGACTGAATCAATTGATGTCATGATCACGCTTTGTTGAGTTCTTTGTAATGCCGTAGCACCAGGCAGAGTAGGTAGTGCCATTATTAATTTTATTATTATAAATTATTTTTTTTTTTCGAATGACCAATTAGATTAACTATTAAACTGAATAAACTAAATAAAAGTGATACTTTAATCGGAAATTCGGATAACAGTCATTGCAACCATTAGATAAATGATAAAACCGAGGTAATATGAGTTACGGGTTTGTCATTCTAGAAACCTAATTTTAATTATATATTTGTGCCGAAAAGATTAAGATATACTATAACAGCAAATACTTTTACACCGCACGTTAATAGGAAACAAAATTTAGAGAATAAAATTAGTGCCACTTATACCATAAAGGAAAAATTTTGAATTGTGCAAAACAATTTTTTTGATTACAAATAACAAGCTGATATCTCTAATTTAAACGAAAATAATAGATACTAAATAAAATAAAATAGTGCAAATCGTACAATGCAGGAAAATGTTACAATTACGCAAAATTCTATACTCAAAACAACACTGTTACTGCTGTATATAAATTTAAATTTTAATAAACAACTAATATCCCCAAACGATGCAAATTTTCAACCTTATTTATAACTTTCTTTTTTTTTTTATTATTTTTTTATTTTTTTTTTAATTGATCCTAATATTTAATTTGCAAAATTATCCCACCGCTCAGCCACCAATGTAAGTTTTCGTCACTGCCACCAACGGACTAGTGGGTCCGTGCCGTATTACTACACGTAGGTTCTTGTTCGGGGGCTTGTTCCGAGTACAAAATCTGCATATAAGTTTTACCACACTCTCTTCTACACTTACCCTGTATGTTTAAATTCCCCCTGCAATCTGGAACGGTTTTAATCCAGGTGCGAAGGCACTGCACTGGATAGTTCAGTCACTTAACCCACGTTCTTTTCACGATATAAAAACAACCCTCACCCGTTATAGAATATGGTAGTCTTTATTTATAATACAATTTAATTTCATTTATGATTTAAAACTATATATGATAAACGATCAACGATAAAGAATAAAATAAAATAACTTATTTCTGACCAATCTTCACACTCTATTCTCCGATCACTTTAATATCTCGTTTTCCCGAACTCTCAACATTAGCGTCTACCTCACTCGAGAGTCTACCTTCAACTGCCTCTTCTTAATTTTTCATTGTTTTTCTCCGAACATTTGTACTTGCTCCAATTCAAGTGGGGGGGGGGGTGTTGTCATCTCTATGTTATTAGTTATGGTGGGTGTATGTTTCGAAGACCGTACAATTGCACGCACCTTTCCGCACATCTCTTTTAAATGTCTGCACTTAGAAACACCAACAACTAATCCGAACGTGATGACAATGACACTTAGCACCATCAACCATTTGGAGTGATCATTATGCCATTTGGCGGTTGTCATGTCACGAAGCATTCCTTGGATATCATGTATTGGCATATCTCCTGAGCCAGTAGCTTGAAATGCGGGGTCGTTTAATAGCGTGGCTATCTTATTGAGCTGATCGCTGTCATTTAGAAGTGGGAATATTGGAGTTAAATTTAGTAAGGGCAACATTTCCAGAAGCGGCAGTCTAAATTTATCGTTTTCCATTTTTGTAGCGACCATTTCGTCGGAATGTGGTAGTAACAGATGACCGTCAATTGTAGCTTGGCATTTGGGGTTCAAGTTGAGATATCCGGTTCCTTGCAGGGACTTAGTTGACACTTGTTGCCCACATTTGATAATAGCATGTTTTGTTCCCGGCAGACTGTATATCCATTTACTACTTTCCGCCATTTTATAAAATACTGCTTTCGGTTTGCTCTGCAGATTTCTATTGCAGAGGGTTTGAACCAACTCCTCTTCATTATGGTAGAGCGCGGATAAGCAGGTCTTTTGTGGGTGTGTGTCGATAGCCACGTGAGGTGGGCATATTTTAATGGATTCACCTCGACACTTTTGCAGATCATCGAATTGTACATTGACGTATTTTAATCCATCTTCAGATATTGCCAAGTATGGGGCTTCCGGCTGAATAGACATGAATATGTTTTGTGCGATTCTTATTGGGAGTGGTCGTACTCGGTATAAACGAAAGTCTCTATCTTTTGATACCAATGGTATCTGGGCGTAAACTCGCAACATCCCATTGTACGACATGGTTCTCACATTAGCAACCTTATATTGGTCATACATTTGATGGCGTTGTAAAGGACTCACGTATCCTGACCCTCCCTGTAGGTGCGGCTGAATGTCTGAGAGTACTTCATACATCCTTTTTGCACTTATGAAGTGGAAACTTAGGTGGTGTTGCTTTGCTTGCTCGATCGCCAATTTAGTTAGAGAAAGTTCGTGTTCTAGCATAGCTAATATAGCGTCTGACGTTCTTAGTAGCGATTGGGTCCGCATACTAAATTCAATGTATTCGATACTTTTTAGGACGGCGCTGAGTCGTTGGTTCACTTGATCTTCAAACCGCTTAAATTCCCTTTGCAATTCTATCGAGATTTGGTGTAGATTTCCAATTAACCCTTTATTGCGATGAGCTAACTTGGACGTCGTATCAATCAGGGTGGCTTCGGCTTGTAAAACTGTCACGAACTTGTCTTCCTTGGCAGATATTCCGGCTAATTTAGCATCAATTTCTTCCAAATCTTTGTTGTCAGGATTTCCGAACATGAATTTAATTACGCTACCCCCAACATCAATCAATCCCCGTTTATTACGACCCGGAACATAAAACCGCTTTAAACTGTCTTCTATTTCACTAATTTCATTATCTAGTTTATATATACGCGCGCGAATTATGTTTTTTTCCACTATCACTGATTCTATTGTAATATTAAGTTTTTCCCCTTTTGTACCAATATGGGGTATTATTGTCCGTGTTTGATAAACATACCGCACAACTTTTTCAAGCGTTACTCTGTAGTTTGTAATGTTTATATCGAGCACTATAGTCCAATACTCGTCCGTCATATATACATTGCCTTCGTAGATGAAAACGGCACCTTTCTGCAGTTCGTTGGGTTGGTCTAGCGTTGCCGTACTTAATGATATAAGCATTAAGCTGCAAAAGATCGCTGACAATTTAAATGCGGGAAGAAGACACCCACTGCTGATCCGGAACAGATCCATGACTTCTGGTGTTGTAGCGTCGGGGTTCCGCTGGAGGTGTAGGAGGGTTGTGGTCACCTATGCATTCGTTAAAATTTTGTAACTCGTTTAAGTTTTCTCCGAACAAGAATTGTGGTACGCGAATCGGGGTTCCTATAGCTTCATTCACATCTACAACCGGTTCTTCGTCATCAGGTAACCCGCCTGTTTTACAAATCTTTAATCTATCTGCATGAACGACTTGTTCTTTTGTGCCGAACAACTCTTTAATTTTAAAAACGACTGGGCTCTTTTTATTTATTATTCTATAGGGACCTATCCAATTTTTTGCTAATTTCTTTGACAGTCCTATTTCATTTGCTGAGTTTTTCAAATAAACTTTATCACTAATTTTAAACTCTACCGGGGCTCTTTTCCGATTTGCTACCTCATTTCTACGTTCTAAATAACCGCGATTTATTTCTATGGCTTTGTTAAAAGTTATGTTTAACCTGACTCGTAGCTCTTCCGCGAAATTATCATTTACGTTATAAGATACACGTTTGCTTGACAAAATTTCTTCGAATGGCAAAACCATATCTCTACCGTGCATCAAGTAAAACGGAGTTTCACCTGTAGCGCTATGAATACTGTTCCGATAGGCCATCGTTATGTAATCCAACCATTGATCCCAGTTCCGCTGATCTCTGTCAATAAAGTGCGATAACATATCTTTCATAGTTCGATGGTATCTTTCTATGATTCCATTTGACGAAGCATGATACGCCGTAGTGTGGATTTTAGTAATTTTTAGAAGCTTACATATTTCTTTGATTAGCCCGGATACAAAATTGGTACCATTATCCGTAACTAATACCTGTGGACAGCCGTGACGACAGATGATATTTTTAATTATAACTCTTGCGATCGTATCAGCCTTTTGGTCCGGAATCGCAATAATTTCTGGATAACGTGTAAATGCATCTATGCAACTTAAGATATATTTATTCCCATTATCAGATGTGACCAATGGTCCAACTATGTCTAAGTGTATTCTCTGAAAGGGTTCTAAAGCTTCTGGATATATTTGTAGTTCTGCCAGTTTTTTGTTCATCGGGTTTTTCCTTTCATTACATGATTTGCATATTTCAACATACATTTTAACGTCTTTTGAAATGCCTGGCCAATAATATTTGTTTTGTATGTTCCCGAGTGTTTTCTTGAATCCTGGGTGTCCTGCCATTGGAGAGTTATGATAAGCTTTTATTATTCGATTGCGTAGATTTCGTGGAACTACAATTTGGTGGAATCGTGCAGTTTCATTTCCTGTTTTTAAAATGAGTTTATCTTCATCTCGGTAGTAATCTTCTATATCTTCGTTGTCCTCTATTAATTTGTTAATATCCTGGCATTCTTGATCTACTGCCTGCTCTGCAACAAATTCTTCGCGAGAGAAATATGGGGTGTATTCTGGCTCTTCTAGCTTCGCCACAAACACTTTTAGTCTCGAAAGTGCGTCAGCATTTCCATTTTTTCTTCCTGGCCTATGTACGATCTCATACTGATATTCCGATAACAGTAGCGCCCAACGTGCTAACCGAGAGCTTGGATATTTAAATTTCGGAGCCAGCATAATGGTCGATGATCGGTGATAACTTTAAATACTGTACCATATAGAAAACATTTGAAATGTTTTATGCCCCATACCACAGCTAGACATTCTCTTTCAGATGGATCATAGTTTTGATCTGCTCTATTTAATTGACGACTAGCGTATGCAATGGGGTGGTCCCCTTTTCCCGTATTTTGACTCAGGATAGCACCAATTGCAAAATTGCTAGCGTCTGTCGTTAATATGAAGGGTTGCGAAAAGTCTGGATATTTAAGTACTGGTTTCGAGCAGAGGGCATTGCGTAGTTTTTCAAATGCGGTTTGTGTTGCTTCGTTCCATTTAAACCTTTTATTTTTCATCGTCAGCTGAGTAAGTGGTCTCGCGATTTCAGAAAATTCTGGTATAAAACGTCGATAAAATCCTACTAAACCGACGAATGCTCTAATATCCTTGACAGTTTTTGGTATAGGATATGTCCTTATTACTTTAATTTTGTCTGGATCAGCTTGTATTCCTTCGGTGTTAATCAAGTGCCCTAAGTATTTGGTCTCAGTTACTAATAGCTTGCATTTAGATGGTTTAAATTTTAAATTAGCTTCTCTCATACGATCGAAAATTGATTTTAGACGGCTCAGATGTTCTTCGATTCCAGATGAACTAAATACGATAATATCATCAAGATATACAAAGCAAGTCTCTGGTGTCAACCCAGCCATTGTTGTTGCCATTAATCTACACCAGGTACTGGGACTGTTGGCCAGACCGAAGGGCATGCGGATGCATTGATAATGCCCATCTGGTGTCGAGAAGCCTGTATATTCACGTGACTTTTCGTCAACTTGAATTTGCCAATATCCACTTGCTAAATCCAGTGTGCTAAATAGTGTTGCATTTCCAAGTTGATCCAATACGTCATGTAGTCCAGGTAACGGAAAATAATCCCTTTTTGTTACAGATTTCAGGGCGCGGTAGTCAATGCAGACTCGTAGCTTTTCTGTTCCATCTTCTGTTTGTTTGGCTACCATTACGACGGGTGCTGACCATGTTGAATTTGACGGCTCTATAATCTTATCCGTCAACATTTGTGTTATTTGTTCTCTCAACTTGGTTCTTTGCGTATGTGGAATTCGATAAGGCGCTTTGGTGATTGGTGGGACCTTATCTACGATAATTTCGTGTTTCGTCTTATCAGTGTAACCTAGAGTCGAACCATCCGTTAGAAATACGTCTTCATAATTTTTGATAAGATCTAACAGTTGACCTCTATCATTTGCGTTCAGGTGTTCTAGATCGAAGTATGTCGCGACGTCTTTTGTTCTCCCTTCCTCGACGTTTGCTATATTAATCCCTCGTCGTTGGCAGGTTTCCGTTCGTAGCGCATGTCCTATTTTCGCATTTACTGTTACTTCATTCGATGTTGTGTTTATTAATTTGATCTGTACTTCTTTGGTATTTTTAACCAATGTCCTAGCCGAAAATATTCCATGGATAAGAACTTCGGTTGGTTCGATTATGACGTCTGAGTTTTCTGGAAAGTTCATGACTCCTTCCTGAATTCCCACGCATAAGACTTCCGTTCTGGCGGGAATTTCTATTTTCTGCTTGAGCCGAACTTCAATGCTGTCAACACTTTCATTCGGCAATTGATTCAAAATTGACAGTGATGAATCAATAGCTCTTTCTTTAGTTTCCACCTTTCCTTCATCTTCGCGTTTTCTGTCATAAATGAGACTTTCGTTCTTTTCTGTAAATTTTTGGCAAAACATCTCAACGTTTCCCTTCTTACTTGACAGTGGTTTCCTCGTTGGTATTAGGTTAGCTACTTCCCATTCTGGTTCTTTGAATGTAACTTGTTTCTTCTTTTGTTTTATGACTTTACTCGAATCTTGGCATACCACTTCGGGTATGCACTTTGTTTCGCCATCCGTTCTCTCCATCTCGTCTTCACGTAATAGTGTGGTCCATACTCTATCACACAATTCCAATTTATCTTCCTTAAAATCGATCAATGCTCCGTATTTATTTAAAAAGTCTCTCCCTAATATACCGTCTACTTTAAGTGGTACATGTTCGCTACATATAATACTTTCTTGTATAAAAGTTTCTCCTTCAATTCCCAATTCAATGTTGGTCTTTCCCAGTATCTCCAACTGATTTCCCGTTAATCCGGTTATAATTAAATCTTCGACTGATTTTAAACATAAATCACGGCAAACCGACTTCTTTATTATTGTGATTGCCGCCCCAGTATCAATCAACATAAACTTCATTTTCCCTCCTACATTAACTCGTATAATGCTTTTAGTTTCAGACGCAGTATCTAAAGTGGTAGTAATAATGCGCCTAGATTTCCGTGTACTTGACGTGAGTTCGTTACTAACATTTCGTTTATCATGAATAGTTTGTGAAAAGTTGCTGTTTTGATTTGGCGCCTTATCTTGGTGTCTATTTACATAATTCTCTTGTTTGAAACGTGCCTCATACCATCTAACATCCGTAGGACTTAAAAATCTTGAATTAGTTTCTAATCTTCGATCATTTTGCCGGGTTGTTTGATATTTCATACACGGGGATCTTTTAGAAACGTTGTTTATTGTTGATTGTTGTTTGCCAGACCATCTCGGGCGAATTGATGCTGGCTGCTTCCGTTTAAATGTTGTCTGCAATCTTTGGACAAATGACCTTCTTTCTTACAGTTGTAACATTGTCTCGTTTCTGGCCGTCTACAATCTTTTATCAGATGATTGGTTCCTCCGCAATTAAAACATTTCAAATTATTCTGTCTTCTGAAACAATTCCTTGCAAGATGACCTTTTCGTCCACACTCATGACATGTTATTTCATATCGACGCTGTTGCTCTTTATCTGGGACTTTGGAACTGTCGTGATTTCGGTGGGGTCTAAATTCATCACTCACATTTGCGACATTGGTTAAATATGTATGTGTTCTTGTAGAGTGTGCAATCATGTTCTCGTTGTGCTCTTCCTGTGCGGCAATATCCAAAACATTATCAAATTTCATATCATCTTCTTTTAGAGTTGACACACGGCTTAGGACTAGTCTTCTTATTCCGGAATTAAGTCCATTTTTAAATTGTTCTATAAGCTCGGCTTCGTGGTATTTTTTTTGAATCGCGACCTCATCAGGTTTCGTGCTCCATCTTATTATGTCTTTTCCTAGAATTTTCAACCTTGTCGCGTATTCCGAAATAGATTCGCGAGGGTTTTGATTGCAGCGGGAAAATTCGAACTTAGCTTGTCCCGGTACTATTCTTTTGTCAAATTTCTTTATTAGTACATTTTTAAAGGTTGTCCACGGTATATCTTCGCTGGTTTCATTATCTAACGTTTCTAGAAATTGCGCTGCTATCCCGACACATTTTAACCGAGTTACGGTGACTTTTTGTACTTCCGTCCATCCGCACATACAAGCAAATTGTTCTACTTTCCTCACGAAAGCTTTAATATCTTCTTTAGCGGTTCCTCTAAATCTGGGACTGAATCAATTGATGTCATGATCACGCTTTGTTGAGTTCTTTGTAATGCCGTAGCACCAGGCAGAGTAGGTAGTGCCATTATTAATTTTATTATTATAAATAATTTTTTTTTTCGAATGACCAATTAGATTAACTATTAAACTGAATAAACTAAATAAAAGTGATACTTTAATCGGAAATTCGGATAACAGTCATTGCAACCATTAGATAAATGATAAAACCGAGGTAATATGAGTTACGGGTTTGTCATTCTAGAAACCTAATTTTAATTATATATTTGTGCCGAAAAGATTAAGATATACTATAACAGCAAATACTTTTACACCGCACGTTAATAGGAAACAAAATTTAGAGAATAAAATTAGTGCCACTTATACCATAAAGGAAAAATTTTGAATTGTGCAAAACAATTTTTTTGATTACAAATAACAAGCTGATATCTCTAATTTAAACGAAAATAATAGATACTAAATAAAATAAAATAGTGCAAATCGTACAATGCAGGAAAATGTTACAATTACGCAAAATTCTATACTCAAAACAACACTGTTACTGCTGTATATAAATTTAAATTTTAATAAACAACTAATATCCCCAAACGATGCAAATTTTCAACCTTATTTATAACTTTCTTTTTTTTTTTATTATTTTTTTATTTTTTTTTTAATTGATCCTAATATTTAATTTGCAAAATTATCCCACCGCTCAGCCACCAATGTAAGTTTTCGTCACTGCCACCAACGGACTAGTGGGTCCGTGCCGTATTACTACACGTAGGTTCTTGTTCGGGGGCTTGTTCCGAGTACAAAATCTGCATATAAGTTTTACCACACTCTCTTCTACACTTACCCTGTATGTTTAAATTCCCCCTGCAATCTGGAACGGTTTTAATCCAGGTGCGAAGGCACTGCACTGGATAGTTCAGTCACTTAACCCACGTTCTTTTCACGATATAAAAACAACCCTCACCCGTTATAGAATATGGTAGTCTTTATTTATAATACAATTTAATTTCATTTATGATTTAAAACTATATATGATAAACGATCAACGATAAAGAATAAAATAAAATAACTTATTTCTGACCAATCTTCACACTCTATTCTCCGATCACTTTAATATCTCGTTTTCCCGAACTCTCAACATTAGCGTCTACCTCACTCGAGAGTCTACCTTCAACTGCCTCTTCTTAATTTTTCATTGTTTTTCTCCGAACATTTGTACTTGCTCCAATTCAAGTGGGGGGGGGGGTGTTGTCATCTCTATGTTATTAGTTATGGTGGGTGTATGTTTCGAAGACCGTACAATTGCACGCACCTTTCCGCACATCTCTTTTAAATGTCTGCACTTAGAAACACCAACAACTAATCCGAACGTGATGACAATGACACTTAGCACCATCAACCATTTGGAGTGATCATTATGCCATTTGGCGGTTGTCATGTCACGAAGCATTCCTTGGATATCATGTATTGGCATATCTCCTGAGCCAGTAGCTTGAAATGCGGGGTCGTTTAATAGCGTGGCTATCTTATTGAGCTGATCGCTGTCATTTAGAAGTGGGAATATTGGAGTTAAATTTAGTAAGGGCAACATTTCCAGAAGCGGCAGTCTAAATTTATCGTTTTCCATTTTTGTAGCGACAATTTCGTCGGAATGTGGTAGTAACAGATGACCGTCAATTGTAGCTTGGCATTTGGGGTTCAAGTTGAGATATCCGGTTCCTTGCAGGGACTTAGTTGACACTTGTTGCCCACATTTGATAATAGCATGTTTTGTTCCCGGCAGACTGTATATCCATTTACTACTTTCCGCCATTTTATAAAATACTGCTTTCGGTTTGCTCTGCAGATTTCTATTGCAGAGGGTTTGAACCAACTCCTCTTCATTATGGTAGAGCGCGGATAAGCAGGTCTTTTGTGGGTGTGTGTCGATAGCCACGTGAGGTGGGCATATTTTAATGGATTCACCTCGACACTTTTGCAGATCATCGAATTGTACATTGACGTATTTTAATCCATCTTCAGATATTGCCAAGTATGGGGCTTCCGGCTGAATAGACATGAATATGTTTTGTGCGATTCTTATTGGGAGTGGTCGTACTCGGTATAAACGAAAGTCTCTATCTTTTGATACCAATGGTATCTGGGCGTAAACTCGCAACATCCCATTGTACGACATGGTTCTCACATTAGCAACCTTATATTGGTCATACATTTGATGGCGTTGTAAAGGACTCACGTATCCTGACCCTCCCTGTAGGTGCGGCTGAATGTCTGAGAGTACTTCATACATCCTTTTTGCACTTATGAAGTGGAAACTTAGGTGGTGTTGCTTTGCTTGCTCGATCGCCAATTTAGTTAGAGAAAGTTCGTGTTCTAGCATAGCTAATATAGCGTCTGACGTTCTTAGTAGCGATTGGGTCCGCATACTAAATTCAATGTATTCGATACTTTTTAGGACGGCGCTGAGTCGTTGGTTCACTTGATCTTCAAACCGCTTAAATTCCCTTTGCAATTCTATCGAGATTTGGTGTAGATTTCCAATTAACCCTTTATTGCGATGAGCTAACTTGGACGTCGTATCAATCAGGGTGGCTTCGGCTTGTAAAACTGTCACGAACTTGTCTTCCTTGGCAGATATTCCGGCTAATTTAGCATCAATTTCTTCCAAATCTTTGTTGTCAGGATTTCCGAACATGAATTTAATTACGCTACCCCCAACATCAATCAATCCCCGTTTATTACGACCCGGAACATAAAACCGCTTTAAACTGTCTTCTATTTCACTAATTTCATTATCTAGTTTATATATACGCGCGCGAATTATGTTTTTTTCCACTATCACTGATTCTATTGTAATATTAAGTTTTTCCCCTTTTGTACCAATATGGGGTATTATTGTCCGTGTTTGATAAACATACCGCACAACTTTTTCAAGTGTTACTCTGTAGTTTGTAATGTTTATATCGAGCACTATAGTCCAATACTCGTCCGTCATATATACATTGCCTTCGTAGATGAAAACGGCACCTTTCTGCAGTTCGTTGGGTTGGTCTAGCGTTGCCGTACTTAATGATATAAGCATTAAGCTGCAAAAGATCGCTGACAATTTAAATGCGGGAAGAAGACACCCACTGCTGATCCGGAACAGATCCATGACTTCTGGTGTTGTAGCGTCGGGGTTCCGCTGGAGGTGTAGGAGGGTTGTGGTCACCTATGCATTCGTTAAAATTTTGTAACTCGTTTAAGTTTTCTCCGAACAAGAATTGTGGTACGCGAATCGGGGTTCCTATAGCTTCATTCACATCTACAACCGGTTCTTCGTCATCAGGTAACCCGCCTGTTTTACAAATCTTTAATCTATCTGCATGAACGACTTGTTCTTTTGTGCCGAACAACTCTTTAATTTTAAAAACGACTGGGCTCTTTTTATTTATTATTCTATAGGGACCTATCCAATTTTTTGCTAATTTCTTTGACAGTCCTATTTCATTTGCTGAGTTTTTCAAATAAACTTTATCACTAATTTTAAACTCTACCGGGGCTCTTTTCCGATTTGCTACCTCATTTCTACGTTCTAAATAACCGCGATTTATTTCTATGGCTTTGTTAAAAGTTATGTTTAACCTGACTCGTAGCTCTTCCGCGAAATTATCATTTACGTTATAAGATACACGTTTGCTTGACAAAATTTCTTCGAATGGCAAAACCATATCTCTACCGTGCATCAAGTAAAACGGAGTTTCACCTGTAGCGCTATGAATACTGTTCCGATAGGCCATCGTTATGTAATCCAACCATTGATCCCAGTTCCGCTGATCTCTGTCAATAAAGTGCGATAACATATCTTTCATAGTTCGATGGTATCTTTCTATGATTCCATTTGACGAAGCATGATACGCCGTAGTGTGGATTTTAGTAATTTTTAGAAGCTTACATATTTCTTTGATTAGCCCGGATACAAAATTGGTACCATTATCCGTAACTAATACCTGTGGACAGCCGTGACGACAGATGATATTTTTAATTATAACTCTTGCGATCGTATCAGCCTTTTGGTCCGGAATCGCAATAATTTCTGGATAACGTGTAAATGCATCTATGCAACTTAAGATATATTTATTCCCATTATCAGATGTGACCAATGGTCCAACTATGTCTAAGTGTATTCTCTGAAAGGGTTCTAAAGCTTCTGGATATATTTGTAGTTCTGCCAGTTTTTTGTTCATCGGGTTTTTCCTTTCATTACATGATTTGCATATTTCAACATACATTTTAACGTCTTTTGAAATGCCTGGCCAATAATATTTGTTTTGTATGTTCCCGAGTGTTTTCTTGAATCCTGGGTGTCCTGCCATTGGAGAGTTATGATAAGCTTTTATTATTCGATTGCGTAGATTTCGTGGAACTACAATTTGGTGGAATCGTGCAGTTTCATTTCCTGTTTTTAAAATGAGTTTATCTTCATCTCGGTAGTAATCTTCTATATCTTCGTTGTCCTCTATTAATTTGTTAATATCCTGGCATTCTTGATCTACTGCCTGCTCTGCAACAAATTCTTCGCGAGAGAAATATGGGGTGTATTCTGGCTCTTCTAGCTTCGCCACAAACACTTTTAGTCTCGAAAGTGCGTCAGCATTTCCATTTTTTCTTCCTGGCCTATGTACGATCTCATACTGATATTCCGATAACAGTAGCGCCCAACGTGCTAACCGAGAGCTTGGATATTTAAATTTCGGAGCCAGCATAATGGTCGATGATCGGTGATAACTTTAAATACTGTACCATATAGAAAACATTTGAAATGTTTTATGCCCCATACCACAGCTAGACATTCTCTTTCAGATGGATCATAGTTTTGATCTGCTCTATTTAATTGACGACTAGCGTATGCAATGGGGTGGTCCCCTTTTCCCGTATTTTGACTCAGGATAGCACCAATTGCAAAATTGCTAGCGTCTGTCGTTAATATGAAGGGTTGCGAAAAGTCTGGATATTTAAGTACTGGTTTCGAGCAGAGGGCATTGCGTAGTTTTTCAAATGCGGTTTGTGTTGCTTCGTTCCATTTAAACCTTTTATTTTTCATCGTCAGCTGAGTAAGTGGTCTCGCGATTTCAGAAAATTCTGGTATAAAACGTCGATAAAATCCTACTAAACCGACGAATGCTCTAATATCCTTGACAGTTTTTGGTATAGGATATGTCCTTATTACTTTAATTTTGTCTGGATCAGCTTGTATTCCTTCGGTGTTAATCAAGTGCCCTAAGTATTTGGTCTCAGTTACTAATAGCTTGCATTTAGATGGTTTAAATTTTAAATTAGCTTCTCTCATACGATCGAAAATTGATTTTAGACGGCTCAGATGTTCTTCGATTCCAGATGAACTAAATACGATAATATCATCAAGATATACAAAGCAAGTCTCTGGTGTCAACCCAGCCATTGTTGTTGCCATTAATCTACACCAGGTACTGGGACTGTTGGCCAGACCGAAGGGCATGCGGATGCATTGATAATGCCCATCTGGTGTCGAGAAGCCTGTATATTCACGTGACTTTTCGTCAACTTGAATTTGCCAATATCCACTTGCTAAATCCAGTGTGCTAAATAGTGTTGCATTTCCAAGTTGATCCAATACGTCATGTAGTCCAGGTAACGGAAAATAATCCCTTTTTGTTACAGATTTCAGGGCGCGGTAGTCAATGCAGACTCGTAGCTTTTCTGTTCCATCTTCTGTTTGTTTGGCTACCATTACGACGGGTGCTGACCATGTTGAATTTGACGGCTCTATAATCTTATCCGTCAACATTTGTGTTATTTGTTCTCTCAACTTGGTTCTTTGCGTATGTGGAATTCGATAAGGCGCTTTGGTGATTGGTGGGACCTTATCTACGATAATTTCGTGTTTCGTCTTATCAGTGTAACCTAGAGTCGAACCATCCGTTAGAAATACGTCTTCATAATTTTTGATAAGATCTAACAGTTGACCTCTATCATTTGCGTTCAGGTGTTCTAGATCGAAGTATGTCGCGACGTCTTTTGTTCTCCCTTCCTCGACGTTTGCTATATTAATCCCTCGTCGTTGGCAGGTTTCCGTTCGTAGCGCATGTCCTATTTTCGCATTTACTGTTACTTCATTCGATGTTGTGTTTATTAATTTGATCTGTACTTCTTTGGTATTTTTAACCAATGTCCTAGCCGAAAATATTCCATGGATAAGAACTTCGGTTGGTTCGATTATGACGTCTGAGTTTTCTGGAAAGTTCATGACTCCTTCCTGAATTCCCACGCATAAGACTTCCGTTCTGGCGGGAATTTCTATCTTCTGCTTGAGCCGAACTTCAATGCTGTCAACACTTTCATTCGGCAATTGATTCAAAATTGACAGTGATGAATCAATAGCTCTTTCTTTAGTTTCCACCTTTCCTTCATCTTCGCGTTTTCTGTCATAAATGAGACTTTCGTTCTTTTCTGTAAATTTTTGGCAAAACATCTCAACGTTTCCCTTCTTACTTGACAGTGGTTTCCTCGTTGGTATTAGGTTAGCTACTTCCCATTCTGGTTCTTTGAATGTAACTTGTTTCTTCTTTTGTTTTATGACTTTACTCGAATCTTGGCATTCCACTTCGGGTATGCACTTTGTTTCGCCATCCGTTCTCTCCATCTCGTCTTCACGTAATAGTGTGGTCCATACTCTATCACACAATTCCAATTTATCTTCCTTAAAATCGATCAATGCTCCGTATTTATTTAAAAAGTCTCTCCCTAATATACCGTCTACTTTAAGTGGTACATGTTCGCTACATATAATACTTTCTTGTATAAAAGTTTCTCCTTCAATTCCCAATTCAATGTTGGTCTTTCCCAGTATCTCCAACTGATTTCCCGTTAATCCGGTTATAATTAAATCTTCGACTGATTTTAAACATAAATCACGGCAAACCGACTTCTTTATTATTGTGATTGCCGCCCCAGTATCAATCAACATAAACTTCATTTTCCCTCCTACATTAACTCGTATAATGCTTTTAGTTTCAGACGCAGTATCTAAAGTGGTAGTAATAATGCGCCTAGATTTCCGTGTACTTGACGTGAGTTCGTTACTAACATTTCGTTTATCATGAATAGTTTGTGAAAAGTTGCTGTTTTGATTTGGCGCCTTATCTTGGTGTCTATTTACATAATTCTCTTGTTTGAAACGTGCCTCATACCATCTAACATCCGTAGGACTTAAAAATCTTGAATTAGTTTCTAATCTTCGATCATTTTGCCGGGTTGTTTGATATTTCATACACGGGGATCTTTTAGAAACGTTGTTTATTGTTGATTGTTGTTTGCCAGACCATCTCGGGCGAATTGATGCTGGCTGCTTCCGTTTAAATGTTGTCTGCAATCTTTGGACAAATGACCTTCTTTCTTACAGTTGTAACATTGTCTCGTTTCTGGCCGTCTACAATCTTTTATCAGATGATTGGTTCCTCCGCAATTAAAACATTTCAAATTATTCTGTCTTCTGAAACAATTCCTTGCAAGATGACCTTTTCGTCCACACTCATGACATGTTATTTCATATCGACGCTGTTGCTCTTTATCTGGGACTTTGGAACTGTCGTGATTTCGGTGGGGTCTAAATTCATCACTCACATTTGCGACATTGGTTAAATATGTATGTGTTCTTGTAGAGTGTGCAATCATGTTCTCGTTGTGCTCTTCCTGTGCGGCAATATCCAAAACATTATCAAATTTCATATCATCTTCTTTTAGAGTTGACACACGGCTTAGGACTAGTCTTCTTATTCCGGAATTAAGTCCATTTTTAAATTGTTCTATAAGCTCGGCTTCGTGGTATTTTTTTTGAATCGCGACCTCTTCAGGTTTCGTGCTCCATCTTATTATGTCTTTTCCTAGAATTTTCAACCTTGTCGCGTATTCCGAAATAGATTCGCGAGGGTTTTGATTGCAGCGGGAAAATTCGAACTTAGCTTGTCCCGGTACTATTCTTTTGTCAAATTTCTTTATTAGTACATTTTTAAAGGTTGTCCACGGTATATCTTCGCTGGTTTCATTATCTAACGTTTCTAGAAATTGCGCTGCTATCCCGACACATTTTAACCGAGTTACGGTGACTTTTTGTACTTCCGTCCATCCGCACATACAAGCAAATTGTTCTACTTTCCTCACGAAAGCTTTAATATCTTCTTTAGCGGTTCCTCTAAATCTGGGACTGAATCAATTGATGTCATGATCACGCTTTGTAATGCCGTAGCACCAGGCAGAGTAGGTAGTGCCATTATTAATTTTATTATTATAAATTTTTTTTTTTTTTCGAATGACCAATTAGATTAACTATTAAACTGAATAAACTAAATAAAAGTGATACTTTAATCGGAAATTCGGATAACAGTCATTGCAACCATTAGATAAATGATAAAACCGAGGTAATATGAGTTACGGGTTTGTCATTCTAGAAACCTAATTTTAATTATATATTTGTGCCGAAAAGATTAAGATATACTATAACAGCAAATACTTTTACACCGCACGTTAATAGGAAACAAAATTTAGAGAATAAAATTAGTGCCACTTATACCATAAAGGAAAAATTTTGAATTGTGCAAAACAATTTTTTTGATTACAAATAACAAGCTGATATCTCTAATTTAAACGAAAATAATAGATACTAAATAAAATAAAATAGTGCAAATCGTACAATGCAGGAAAATGTTACAATTACGCAAAATTCTATACTCAAAACAACACTGTTACTGCTGTATATAAATTTAAATTTTAATAAACAACTAATATCCCCAAACGATGCAAATTTTCAACCTTATTTATAACTTTATTTTTTTATTTTTTTTTTTTTATTATTTTTTTAATTGATCCTAATATTTAATTTGCAAAATTATCCCACCGCTCAGCCACCAATGTATGTTTTCGTCGCTGCCACCAACGGACTAGCGGGTCCGTGCCGTATTACTACACGTAGGTTCTTGTTCGGGGGATTGTTCCGAGTACAAAATCTGCATATAAGTTTTACCACACTCTCTTCTACACTTACCCTGTATGTTTAAATTCCCCCTGCAATCTGGAACGGTTTTAATCCAGGTGCGAAGGCACTGCACTGGATAGTTCAGTCACTTAACCCACGTTCTTTTCACGATATAAAAACAACCCTCACCCGTTATAGAATATGGTAGTCTTTATTTATAATACAATTTAATTTCATTTATGATTTAAAACTATATATGATAAACGATCAACGATAAAGAATAAAATAAAATAACTTATTTCTGACCAATCTTCACACTCTATTCTCCGATCACTTTAATATCTCGTTTTCCCGAACTCTCAACATTAGCGTCTACCTCACTCGAGAGTCTACCTTCAACTGCCTCTTCTTAATTTTTCATTGTTTTTCTCATCTCCAATTCCATCCAAACATTCAAAAGTCCAAGAACCTTCAAGTGACCCTTGATCGAGTACAACCCGTGCTTATCTTCTAAGTTCACAAAATTTAGAGTATAACATTTGTTTAGTCCTCGTGGTTCATCTAACCTTTGCGCGAGCAGTAAACAAATGTTATTGAAATACGATTATATACCAATCTCTTAACAATCAATACGAATGGAAACTTTTAAAATGATATTAACTACAGAAGGTCTCAGCATCAAGTAACAAATTAATTACTGGGCAATTAAATCTTTAATTCGCGTTATGGTTACATTATCGAATTCCTTACAAAAATCCTTAAATTAGCAATAATAATATATATATAAACAATGCAGGATGCAATTGTTACAATTCTGTCAATGGATTAGATGGACCGACGAAGTTTCAGTAGACAGCGAGGATGCTATAACAGCGGATCTACCGCTGATGAATATATCCGAAGCCGCACCATCTATGTCATTTGTTGATGCTGAGAAAATTAATGTATTTATAGAAAATATATATATATAAAAGTTTTTATGAAACATAACAAAGTATACTTCATTTATAAGTTATGTCGTTTTATGCAGTAAAGGCTTAGAATATTGAATATTTAATAAAAAATTATACATTAACAAACGATTTGTGTGTCCTGGAAATCCCTCTACTAATTATATGTGTTCCTACGGTATTCCCTTATTTTCAGTTCTCAGAACCCAAAAGTACCGTATAAATTTAGCGTTTCTACCTTAAACAATATGTATAAATAAAACGGTTTTCTTGCATTCAAATAATTGCACTACTATCGGAGGTAACTTGGTGATCAATTGTACAATGTGAAATAACGATTAGTTTTATACAAATTTCCTATTTGGCAAGTAATAATTTTATATTTCTGATTTTAAAACCTTCAATTAATTTCGCAATTTATTGTTGTGGTATAATATTCGCGGGCAAATTCAAATTTTCATCATGTTGAACATAGCTGCAATCACATATCCCTTGATGTTGTGATTTTCAAATTTAGCGCTAAGAAACAAGTCAAGATCGCATACGTCATCAATAAGTCAAGATCTAGATATTGGAATGAATTAGAATCGAGGCCCAGAGAGCGAGTTGTTAATTTCGTTCACGAATAGTCGCACGGTTACGAATTGTTTCAACTTCACGACACATCATTTTGTACATCCCATATTTTGTAACGCGCAGATCTCTAGCGCTGCTTCCTGTGAGTGCTGTTTATAAACACGTGCGAATAAGTGTCCTCCACTGTTATAGCAAAACAATGTTTTTATGAATCATAGTTTATTATCTAAGGTGAGTGCTATTAGAATGTAGGTATGCTATGCTGCCTAAAAATAAGTATTATTCTGCCACATTTATAAAACTCTGGCTTAAATATCTTCTTGTATTTGCTTTTAAATATTACGTTAGAACATGCAAACAAAATAAAATAGTTAAATTCAGATATGGCTAGTTAATTAATGGTGGGAATGGTTTAAAATATTTTATTAATTGAGTATAATATTAGGTGTTTGCAATGAATGCTACTCCAGCGCATAGTTCACTTTGGGTGCTTTCCAGCAAGGTACCTTTGTCAAACAACATCAGACATTCTCAAACACTGTGTCGATTGCTAGTTGGAACACTTTAGGAGTTACGTACTCTACCCAATAGAGTGCGCGATAGTCATTTATCCCTAGATCCTGACAAATTCAATAAGAACCTATTAATAATGAATTATTTTAATCAAATTCGAAGTGTGCAATTTAATTAAATATTTAACATATCAATCCAAGCCGAAAATGCACAAGTACAATATGGTTTTGTTGTAATTTACGCGGGGGCGCAGTGATACCATACATGTAAATTTTTTAAAAGTTGGTATGCGAATTACCAATACTGCAGCAGACTTTGCTTTTTAGCAGAGTATGGCAGAGTCGAGTAGAGTCGTACTCTGGCGTAGTTGGAACGCAAGTATCATACACTGTGTTACACAGTGTTAACTTTGTACCTAGCTGGAAAGCACCCTTTGTGTTTGTATTAATGGAATATTTGCATCGTTGCGCACCCAAACAAAAAATGCGTTAGTGTAGAAATTACTGATTAATAATTATAGCGTTTTATTAATTTTATGTGTAGGGATTGTATAAAATATGTACTGGTAACATCCTGTCTATTTTGTATTTGTACTTATTTCATTTTCCATGCTGATGATATTACATTGTGTATGCTAATGTTGTAAAGTCACCCATTTCTCATAAATAATTATTTAATAGTTTTACTAATATTTGTATTACTTTGTATTATTTTAAGTCTAACCATATAATCATATTTCATATTATATTACTACTTCTGAGACTACACATCCGTTCTAAATGTTGTTATCAACCTTTTCTCAGCTGAATTTACATTAAATGTCACGTTCGCCAAGATGGAAGGCGACTTGGTTGTCTCACGAAAGACGCTGAGTCCGTGTGAAACATAAAAGTTTGTAAATGAACGATGCAACATTGGGTGGATGTTAGTACCAGAAGTGTCGCGATCACCGAGTGGAACAGACGTTCTACCAATATAGTTAAATTGTACCAATATTTCGTTTGTTCAATAAATCTCTTTGTTACAACAGACTACGTTGTTGAATATTAACCAAAAACCTTAAAAAACCTCTTATTGAGTTAGTAGCGAAGTCTCGTCACTAATATTAGACACGAACCACCCATTTCGTTGTATCCGACAATACAACATAAATTTTGGTGTCAGGTGTGGGGTAGGTTTATTTGTTTTGCTTAAAAACGTACAGTTGGTTATTGCTTAATGCAATTAAATCGGTTTAACTAATATAGTTAATAAAATAAAGTGTTTAAAAACATTTCCGTCATTTAAATACCAATTGTTCGCCAAAGTCTATTAAGAGTGGTTACAGTGTTAATATCGAAAGAGTTACAACGTAAAATCGTGCATGTGATAGTTCAACGGTGCTTGAATTTTCATCATTTCTACATCTAGTGTGATCCTGATTACTTCTCCCCTCAACCAATCGTTGCCGAGTTTCAACAGTGGGTTATCAACGTCTGCATCATCTTTACCGTCAACAGGTTACAGTATTCCTGCTTTGTTTTCTCTTCTACGTCCAAAGAAAAAAAAAGTGAAAGTTCCACATCAAATAGTGTTATGTGAGTATTTGCGAGTGTTTATTTATGTCAGACTGATTTGCCATATTCGGTGACCTTATTGATTTAAACCTGGACGAAGATATCAGTATGGCATTTTCAACTGAATTAGCTTTAAAAATGATCCCTGAGTTCAATGGCGACCGGGAAAAATTTCATAGATTTATCACATGTTGTGATATTGTATATGCCACTACTATTACTAATATGCAGAAAGAGCAATATCTAAATGTAATTAAATGTAAGTTATCTGGACAAGCTTATAATGTTATTAAATATAAAGAATTCCTTGAATGGGTACCACTAAAGGTAGAATTACAAAATCAATACTTAGAAAAGAGAACTATAGCACAAATTCAAACTGAATTGTTAAGTAGTAAGCAAAGAGTCAATGAAAATATTCGTTCATTTGCGAATCGGTTAGAAAGACTAACCGCTGATTTAAATGATGCTTGTATAGCAAGCGAAGGACAGGAAGCTACCATGATTATTCAAAATCTTAATAATAAATCATGTTTAAAAGCATTTGTTGAAGGTTTTTTAGAACCAATTAAAATAATAATTAAAGCGAGTAGATTCATCAATTTTAATGCTGCATTTGAATGTGCAGTAGAGGAAGAACGTATACTAAATCAAAATAAATCTTCCGCAGTAGAGACTTCAATCACTAATAAAAATAGTATTAGATGTTTTAAATGTCACAAAGTTGGACATACAGCTGCTAAATGTGTTAGCAATTCTAATTTACCTTCGTATCCTAAAAGGAACGAGAACGTTCGAGCTATCAATGTTATTTGTTCATTTTGTAAAATACCGGGACATCATATTAGTAATTGTTTCAAGAAAAGAAACATAGATTCAAAAACCAGTCCTGCATATAATTACCGTAATTCAGGTAATTCAAATTTCTATAAGGATAAAAGAAATTTTGGTTTTAAAAATAGTAAAGTTCAATCTAATCAAAATAATAAGCCAACATCGGGAAACGAGTACGGCCCTGGTCAGAGCGACAGTACACCAGCGAGCCAATTAAATTAAGTCGCACCGTGCATTACAATAGTAATTCTAAAAACTTTAATTTCAATAGTAAATTTTCTTCTGCCAATAAAGTAAATGAAAACAATAATAGTGAACGAATATATAAATAATCTGGAAAAAAAACTAAGAGACATGATAGTGTAAATATTGAAATACCTTCTTGTAAAGAATCATTAACAAGTTTATTAATTGATACTGGAGCAGATATAAGTATAATAAAATCTGGAAAACTTAAAGGAAATGAAATGGTTAATACAATGTTAAAAGTCAATTTGAAAGGCATTATTACCGGAGCTTTAGAAACACACGGTATTTGTACTTTAAAAATAAAATTAGGTGACAAGGAAGTTCACCACCCTTTTCAAGTAGTTCGTAACGATTTCCCTATTCTTAATGATGGTATTATTGGAAGAGATTTTCTCCTCAAACATAAAGCGAACATCGACTATAGTAAAAACGCATTGTCTTTTGAAATGCATAATTATGAACTAGTTTGGAAGTTAATTCCAACCTTAAAAACAAAAATTATTTTACCTCCTCGAACAGAAAACTTAATTTAAATATATACGAAACGTATTAATGAAGGCTTATGCCTATCTAAAGATCTTGCCAATGGATTATATATTAGCAATTGTATAATCAAACATGTAAATGGTTGTTATTTTATTACTTTTTTAAATAATATTGAAACACCTACTGAGTTTAATTCAGAGGAAATAGAAGTCGATGATCTTAATAATTACAAGATATTAAATTTTGAAAATTCTCATAATTACAAGCGATTAGAATATTTGAATTCACAATTACGTCTCACTCATTTAAATAATGAAGAAAAATACTCTATAATAGAAATCTGTAGAAATTTTAATGAAATATTTCATTTATCTCCTTATGATAAATAAACGTATACCGAGAGTATTACTCATCAAATTCCAGTTAGTATAGATACTACTCCAATAAATGTGAAATCATATAGGTTACCAGAACAACAAAAGAATGAAATTGAAAGCCAAGTAAAAGAATGATTGAATAACGACATTATTTGTTATAGTAAAAGTCCATGGAACGCTTCACTGTTAGTAGTTCCAAAGAAAATAGATTCTAGTGGTCAAAAGAAATTTCGAGTAGTAGTAGATTTTTGAAAATTAAATGAAGCCACGGTTGGCGATGCCTTCCCATTGCCAAATATAACGGATATCCTAGATCAACTGGGAAATTCTAAATATTTTACTACCTTAGATTTAGCTAGTGGTTTCCATCAAATATTAATGGATTCAAAAGATAAAGAAAAAACAGATTTTAGTACGTCTACAGGACATTTTGAATATAATCGCATGCCTTTTGGTTTAAAAGGAGCTCCTCCCACATTTCAACGTTTAATGAATCATGTTTTAACCGGACTACAAGGCATCAAATGTTTGGTATACCTTGATGATATTGTTATATATGGAAAATCTTTAGTAGATCATAACGAAAAACTAATTAAAGTATTCAAACGGTTAAGTCAACATAATTTAAAGTTACAACCTTATAAGTGTGAATTTTTAAAAAAGGAAATTGCATACTTAGGACATGTTATTACTGATCACGGAATTAAACCGGATCCAGGAAAAATTGATACTGTTGAAAATTTTAAAATCCCGAGTAATCCAAAAGAAATAAAACCATTCTTAGGTCTCGTAGGTTATTACCACAGATTTATACCCGAATTCTCAAAGTTAGTTAAACCGTTAACGGAATTGTTAAAGAAAAACGCACATTTTAAATGGGATACTCTTTGTAATGAAGCTTTTAATATTCTAAAGAAAAAATTAATTAGTCCACCTATTTTACAATACCCAAATTTTAATAATGAATTTATCTTGACGACGGACGCAAGTAATTATGCTATGGGTGCAGTTCTGTCTCAAGGTGAAATTGGAAAAGATTTACCTATTGCTTACGCTAGCAAAAGTTTTAATAAAGCTGAAATGAATTATTTCCCCACCGAACGTGAATGTTTAGCAATTATATGGACAGTAAAACACTTTCGTCCTTATTTATATGGAAAAAGTTTCACAATTGTCACCGATCACAAACCTTTAACATGGTTGTTTAATTTTAACGATCCGGGTTCTCGTCTAATAAGATGGAGACTCAAATTAGAAGAATACGAATATAAAATTGTTTATAAAGCTGGTATAGCAAATACTAATGCAGATGCATTAAGTAGAATTTATCAATTACACATTGATTCTGAAATTAATAAAACTTATGAAAACTATTTAGAGGATATTGCAAATAAAATAATAATTAATCAAGATATAATTGAAAAAGACGGAGACATTTTTGAAGCTCCAATCGATAACAGTTTAGTTCATTGTTTCAGTAAAGATTTGGAAATGAAAGCTGGAATAGCTAAAGAATTTAAAGACAAATTAATAATGTAGAATATTTAAAATCACAAAACCCTAAACTATTTAATTTAGTTTATTTAAAAGATAATAATCGTTTTATTATTTATCTTATAACAAAGAATAGTTATATTGAGAAACTTACTTATGAAAACATATTCAAAACTTTATTAAAATTAAAAGAATTTTGTTTACAACACAAAGTAATTAAGCTAGCCATGCCAGCAATTGGAAATGGTCTAGATAGATTAAAATGGAATAAAATAAGAACAATGTTGAGATATATATTTAAAGATTCAAAATTTTTTATAACAATTTATATGAATAATATCATAAAAAATTTAACTAAAGAAGAAATTCAAATAGTCTTGAATGAATATCATTTAACTCCATTAGGAGGACACCAAGGTGTCAATAGAACATTTAAGAGAATAAGAAAATTTTATAATTGGCCTGGAATGTTTAATGACATAAAAGAATACATAAAGTCTTGTGAAAAATGTCAACGAAACAAATCAGATAGAAAAGTTAAAGTCCCTATGACTATTACAACTACTTCTAAAATTAGATATAGTAGACCCGTTACCTCTATCTTTAGATGGAAATAAATACATCCTAACTTTTCAGGATGATTTAACTAAATATTCACAAGCCATTCCAATACCTAATCAAGAGTCTGCAACAATAGCTCAAAGCTAAGTAACAAATATTATATGCCAACATGGCATACCACTTTCTATACTTACCGATCAAGGTACTAATTTTCTCAGTCAAGTTTTCAAAGATATATGTAAATTATTAAAAATAAATAAAATACAGACAACGGCATGTCATCCACAGTCAAATGGTTGTTTAGAAAGAAGTCATAAAACCCTAGCTGAATATTTAAGAGCCTATGTTAATAAGGACCAAACCAATTGGGACACTTGGATCCCATACGCAATGTTTTGTTATAATACTACTCCACATTAGCTACTGACTACACCCCATTTGAACTATTATACGGTCATAAAGCAGAAATTCCTACGGTTGTTACAAAGAAACCAGAATTAAATTACAATTATGATGATTATTCACGAGAATTAAATTCTAGACTTCAATTTTCCCACAAACTTGCCAGGGAAAACCTTATAAACAAGAAAAATAAGTCTAAAGAAAATTATGACAAAAATATAAAAAATATAGATATTAAAATCGGAGAGAATGTACTTTTAAGAAATGAAGCTAAAACAAAAGAAGTATCAAAGAAACTTCAACCCTTATGGGAAGGACCTTATAAAGTAATAGATACAAAAGGAGTAAACTCAGTAATCCAAATTAAAACTAAATATGTAAAGGTACATAATAACAGATTGAAATTATTTCACGAGTAGAAAATTAAAATTTGCCCTGTGGCTAAGGGTGTAGAATTTTACCACAGCTACGCGGCTTGTCGTAAGAGGCGACTAACGTGCTGGAGGTGGCATTTAAGTACACTCCCCGTCAGGGAATATAAGTCCCTAACGGAGGTCCCAGGTAGGGCAACGCCGTCCCTGAACATTTTGTTATACGGTAGATCCCGAGAAAGGCAACGCCGTCCCTGAACATTTTGTTATACGGTAGATCCTGAGAAAGGCAATGCCGTCCCTGAACATTTTGTTATACGGTAGATCCTGAGAAAGGCAACCCCGTCCCTGAACGTAATAGTTATACGGAAGTCCCTTAGTCTTGCGTCACGAAGAACGCCATTTCATCAATTTTCCTTGAAGTTCCCTAAACACCCGAGTTTCTGCAATTATTTGGCGGGAAGCTATGATTTTTTTATAAAAATTTATAATTTGCGCTTTTTTGGTCACCACTAGGCCAATATTGCACCAAAATCGATTAATCGTTAAAAATGAATCGATGGATAGTAAAATTAATAGAATGTGTTGCAAAATGGATTTCAGATTCAGATTCTTTCGTGAGTTCTCTCGCCAACGAGTGAGAGGCGAGATGATATAATAATAATCAGCTTTTTAATAATCAGCTGGACACGGCGATATTCAAACTTACATCAATAGCCAATTTTATATTGTGGGACAATGGATTACTTGATGAACATCTTTGAAGACGACACAGAAAAATGTTAAGTTACGAAATTCAGAAGTTAACGTGCTAATTTTTGAAGTGCTATGAGAGCTACCAGTTTTTTTTTGTTATTACCAAGAAGCATATAATACAGAGGTTCCCAAACTCTTTTGTGTCGTAGACCCCTTTCCATGTTTTTCGGTTTTGGGTAGACCCCCACTTACCTGATATTGATTTTTTGTAAATTTCTAACTCTTATGAAGTTAAGTGTTAAAAACTTAAAGTAAAAATACATGTTAAGTTTTATACATTTATTAATTGAATTTAAATTAAAACTACTCAAAATAAAATTTTGTATCTGTTATATAAAATATACGTAACATAAAATAAACATAAAATAAACTAAGCAATAAGTAAATGTTTTTAGTGAGAAGGATGAACCTGATGCTTTAATAATAAATTATCAACATTTGGCGTCAAGTTTGTAAGGTTTAATCTTAAATCTCCTCGGCTAATGATGTCCAGTCTGTTTCTGTTTTTCGTTAGGAGATTGGTAACAGCGCTGAACCCCCTTTCCACTAGGTATGACGATGGAAAGGAAATTAAAAATTTCCTCGCTATATTCCATAATACGAGATAAGTAACGGGTATGTTGTTTTGCAGCCAAAATTGCTGATATCCGCTTTAAAGCTGAACCTTAAGTTCTTCGTTTGTACTTAGTTCAGTCAGTTCCTCTTGTATTATGACATTCGTTTATTCTATGTCACCATATGGGTTAATTGTCCACGGTGGTATTACCATAGTCAAAACGTCCTCAAACCTACTTTCAAAATCTGAATAGAGGGCATTTAAATGTTGAACGTAGGTTGAAACGTCGTCTTCTTGGCAGTTTGTCTGTGACAAATTAGGGAACTGGGAAAATTCACCCCGTCCAATATTTTGCTTCATTAGTTTAACTCTGACAAGAAACGCTGATAAGATGGACTTTGTTTTAATCAAATTTAGACTGTCGCCTTGTAACTGCAAATTAACCATATTAAATTTTGTAAACAAATCTGTTAAATAGGCGATGTCTGTTTTCCACATCATTAAATTTTCTTTAAAAATTTTATCTTTAGTATCCAGAAATTCTAAAACAGCCTCAAAAATTCCAAAAAATCTTGTCAAACATATCAGTCCTTTCGACAGCCAGCGTACTTCAGTGTGAAGGAGTAATTGATGAAAGTGTTCTCAAGTCATTTTCTTCACACAACTGCGCAAATAACCGCGTATTCAATGCGTTGCATCGGATTCGGTTTACTGCATTAATGACTAATTGAAGAGATTCATGCAATCTAACACTCAAATTTTTAGCAACTAAATGTTGTCGATGGATGACGCAATGTATTGCAAACATTTCTGACACATTTTGTTTTAAACAGCTTATAAATCCACGATAACGTCCAACCATGGCAGGTGCTCCATCTGTAGCTACTGATATTATATTTGATAAAGGGATTGCTTTTTCAATGACGTAATCCTTCAAAACATGAAATATTGATTCACCTTTATTGTCGGTTGTTAAAGTTCTTGCTAAGAGATATCTTGATTAATAATAAAACGAACATATGCCAATAATAATGCTGCATTACCAGGTAAAGTTGACTCGTCCAGTTGTATAGAGAAATGGGTCATCTGCAAATAATTACGCAAGAAGCTTTCAATATCAGAACTCATTTCATCAATACGTCTTGCAACAGTATTGTTGCTTGAGGGAATTCTTTTAATGATATCAGATGCAGGTTTGTGTAAAACAGTTTTTAAAACCTCTTCAACTGCTGGCAAAATTAACTTCTCTCCGGTTTGTATGCGGATTTCCGGATTTTGCTATAAGTAACGCGATATTGTAAGACGCCCACAAACCATCATCGTTTCTTTGTGACATCGAGGCGAACATTCTGTCCAGCGTGGGTCTCTTCTGAAGTTTATCTTTGAGTGTTTGAAAGTATTTCAAATCTTTATCTATTTTATCAGGGTGACATTTTCTCAGATGATCCTGCAGCTTAGATGGTTTCATAGCGTCATTGCCCAAAACTTTGTTGCATAAAAGGCACATAGGCAATTGTTTATCCGACAATGATGGAATAAAGCCAAGGTTCAAATAATCAACACTGTACTGTCTACATTTCTTTTTAGATTTGGACATGGCATCAGTCATCCGTGGGCAAAATTAATCTATTTAAATAAGACATAAAGTCCAGCAGCTGCATATTAAAAAATCAAAGTCAAATTTAAATCGTATGGTCTTAGATTTTATGGCAGGCATAGGCGTATGCCTACGAGTATAAAACTGAAATTTAATAAAATCAATGTACTTACTTTTCTCCGGCACTCTCAAACACTATAACGCTGATTCACTATAATTTGTGTGATACACTACAAGTTTATATTTTTTTAAATATTTTCTTAGCACTTTCCTTTTCAATATTCAGGAAACGAATAGACGTATGTGTCTCACATTCGTATTTATAGAGTGACGAATTGAACAAGTCAGTGCAAGGTAGCGAAGCTCTGAGCAAAGACATTAATAATTACAAAGATGTTTCTCTGAGACTGCGCGTATGCTTGTAACAAGATGATACTGGTATATCATTATGTGCAGGTTTTTACAAGTTCAAAATGTATTGCGACCACAAAGCGAATGCCTACATCCTACATCTAAAACAATTTTATAAACATATAGAATAAATTTTTTACTTCATAGGTACTTTTATAAATAATGTATATGTCTTTATATTATAAGATAGTATGTATGTATGTATGTAATGTAAGTAAATAGGTACTATCAGTGTATGTTGAGATCCACTATCGTGGACCCCCATTTTCATTTCATGGACACCCAAATTTTTTTTTCGCTGACGTAGACCCCTTGCAGGTTGTCATACACCCCGGGGGGTCGATATAGACCATTTTGGTAAACACTGATCTAGAACTTCGAATGATTTAATATGTCTTAGGGCAGGTTGTATAATAAGGGTTTTAGTTAATTTAATCTACAGTAAACACTGACAAAGCAGTTAAGTTCAACGTAGAAGTTGTACATCAGTGAGTTATTTGATAAACCTTGATTAAAACATTAGTTAGCTAAGCGGTCTATGTCGAAGTATTGTAGTCATGAAAAATTTCGATCTCGAAATTTTAACGGAAATATACGTTTTGACTTTCTCTGAATCGATTCCGAGTATTTTTGGAATGTGCGTGGGTGTGCGTGTGTGCGTTCGTGTGCGTAAGCGTGTGCGTGTGGATTATGAAATTTTTAATTTGTTTATGCCTGGCAAGAAAACCTCTAATTTTTGAAAACATTATTCCGACCGGAAGTGCAAGTTTACTCTAGTCATTTTTCGCAGTTTCTGCAATTACTCAAAAATAGTTGCAATTACAGAAAAATAGTTACAATAAAAATTATAAATATCAGCATTTTGTACAACTATTTCCCAAAAGGTACCGTAAACAAGAAAATAGCTCTTGAAATATCTTCTTATTATATTTATTTTTACATAAAGCGTATCATCTGAGCCTGTCAATTGTTTATCAAAAAAAAAAAACAAAACCGACTTAGAGCCCGATTCTCAACTTCCCACTCGCGTGATAAATAGTGAAATTTATCACCGTTTATCACGCGTATCACTTAAGGTTATTTTCAACTACAAATAATTTGTTATAGCGTGACACATATCACTTGATATTTTGCCGGCGATAACAAGTGAGAAGAGGTAAGAAGTTCAAACCGACAATTATTTGTGGTTTTACGATAAATGTCATTGGCTGAATAAATTCGGGATTGTTGTATCTTTAACAATGGAGGAATATGTCCAAATTTTATTATTGGAGCAAATGGAACATGAAGAGGTTCCTATATTTATTCGGCCAAGATTTGATGCTTTTCAGTTAAGTGAAACGCGGTTTATAAAATTATTTAGGCTTGATAAAATATTTGCAAGATTATTAATAGAAAGTGTAATGAACCTATACTCCTGCTAAAATATGGGCTTTGTATGTTGAAATGAAGTTTATATTTAAAATTATATGAGAAATAACACAGCAATACAGGTTCCTAATTGTTTGTTAATAGGTTCTTTTAGCACTTAGGTTTTTTGCGTCAGGCGGCTACCAAGCCGATATTGGAAATGACGCTAGTCTTTCAGTTAGTCAAAGTTTGGTCAGTAGGTGTGTCAAACAGGTGACCGACGTTGTAAATAGGATACTACTTCCAGAATGGGTCAAGTTTCCTACCTCAGAAGAAAAATTAAATAGAGGCAGGGATGCGTTTTACAGAAAATACAATTTTCCGCGAGTTATTGGTTTAATCGATTGTATGCACGTTGCCCTTGTATCACCGAATACTGTAAATCCGCAAATATTGCCTAAGGTTTATATTAACAGAAATGGCAACCATTCTATAAATGTGCAGTTTATATGTGACCATGACATGAGAATATTGAATGTTAATGCCATATACCCAGGGAGTAACCATGACTCATTTATATGGAGAAATTCAAATGTAAACACACTTTTACAAAGAAGATATGAAAATGACCCTTCCAATTTTTGGCTTTTGGGAGATGCCGGGTATCCGTTGCAGCCATGGTTAATAACTCCAATTGTAAATGCTAGGAAAGGGTCACCTGAAGCTAGATTTACTTATGCACATACCTAAACTAGACTATTAATTGAGAGGTGCAATGGGGTGCTGAAAAATCGTTTCAGATGTCTACTTAAACACAGAGTACTACACTATGCTCCAAATGTAGCTTCTAAAATTATAAATACTTGTGCAGTTTTGCATGATATGTGTGTGACGAAAATGATGATTTAGGAAATTACGACCAACAAAATGCAGCTGCAACTCCGCCAAATCAAATTTTTGATCTTGCTCGACGTATTCGAAATGGAATTTTAAGAACATATTTTAATTAATAATTTTCTTTTGTATATATTTGAAACTCTTAGATGTAAATTAAACAAAACATTGTGTAATTCTGAATATAAATTACAATTAGAAAAAATAAACTACTCGTAAAATAACACGAAAATAATACATTTAGCTAGTCTTACAATAATTAAAAAAACCTATAATTATAATACTATTTAATAACCGTAACAAGATTTAAAATGTATTTATCAATATTAACTGTAGCCATACACACAATATAGTAGTTATGTAACAACAGTAAGATAAAAAATATAAAGCAACAAAAAAATGTTTTAAAGCCATTCTGAAATTTTCGTAAGGGCATCAGCTATCTTATCTTTGGCAATCACATCTCGTTTTAATAGCTTAAGTTCTTTTGAGTAGTAATTATTTTTAGCCATCAATTTTTCTTTTCCTAAATCTATGATATTTTACGCTGTATCTCTTTTATCTTTTCTAGAGCCCGCTTGTAGTATTTAAATAGATGCAGGAATCCTTGTAGGAGTTTCTAAAAAAAAATTTCGAACTCGAGATTTTAACGGAAATATACGTTTTGACCTTCCCTGAATCAATTCCGACTATTTTTGGAATGACGTCCGTCCGTCTGTGTGTGTGTGTATGTGTGTGTGTGTGTGTGTGTCTGTGTGTGTGTGTGTGTTTGTGTGTTTGTGTGTTTGTGTGTTTGTGTGTTTGTGTGTTTGTGTGTGTGTTTGCGTGTTTGTGTGTTTGTGTGTTTGTGTGTGTGTTTGTGTGTTTGTGTGTTTGTGTGTTTGTGTGTTTGTGTGTTTGTGTGTTTGTATGTGTGTGTGTGTGTGTTTGTTTGTGTGTTTGTGTGTTTGTGTGTTTGTGTGTTTGTGTGTTTGTGTGTTTGTGTGTTTGTGTGTGTTTGTGTGTTTGTGTGTGTGTTTGTGTGTTTGTGTGTTTGTGTGTTTGTGTGTTTGTGTGTTTGTGTGTTTGTGTGTTTGTGTGTTTGTGTGTGTGTGTATGTGTGTGTGTGTGTGTGTGTGTGTGTGTGTTCTGTACAGCCTAAACGGTTGAAGCAAAAATTATGAAACGTTAAACTTAAGATTTGCATACGCCTGGGGTGTGCACCTCCTATTTTTGAAAAAAATATTCAACGCGGAAGTACTACCTTACTCTAGTCATTTTTTGCAGTTTCTAAAATTACTCAAAAATGGTTACAGTTACAGAAAAATGGTATGAACAAAAATTAAAGGTATTTTTATTCAGCACAACTTTTGTTTGAATTTTTTATCCAAAAAGGTTATTGGTTTCAAAATAAATTTCTGCTTATTACATATAATTTGACATAAATCGTATCATCAGCACCTGTCAATTATTTAACAAAATCACCTTTCATAATTTGAAGTTTGACATTTAATATTTATTCAAAGAAATATATTTAGTGTAAAAGCACACTAAAGGTTAAAACAAATATTATAAATTAGATAAATAATTAAACTACGATGTGATTTAAGGGGACAATACAGGTTGCAACATTGAAAAAATCGATTTTTTTTATTTGGCATTTTTCCTAAGCTACATTCATGTAGAATCAGTGGCCGAAAGGCCGGAAAGTTTTACGACCCCTATGGCCACATATACACCTTTCGAGCGCTTAGCGCAGCGCCGGTTCCGGAGGGTTATTATGTTTCAATTTTGGGGGCCATTTCGATTCAAACATTTTTTATTTTGCAAAATATTATGATTCCGACCCCAATTTCTAAATTTCAAGTTCGCAACACGCTTATATGTTCAATTTCTTGAGAACTGGGAAATGCTTTTTTTACAACATCCGCCATATTGGATCTTTGGACTCTCATTATTACAATTTGATAACAAAATCAAGTTAATATAGTGTCACAACATATTATGGAATATTTTCGTCCACAATGGTGACACGGAAAAATTATTGCTGCAGTCGGAACCATTGCGAAAACTTTAAACGCGTTTTTGTCGGAACTACTTTTATTTATACTGTGTTGTAGATTGCGATTAAACGACTCGACCAATTGACTTGGAACGAATTGGGCTAAAAACTAAACAAAATTTACTGGATTCTGAATTTAGTTTTATTCAATTATTGTTAAAATTTACTATTTTTTTATCACGCTTTAAATTCAAAAAACAATGGAAATTTCATCACTTTTTTTCATATGGTAATTTACAATTACTTCCTTTAAATTAGATTCAGGATCCAGCAAATCTGTTATAGTTTACTGACCAATGTGCGTTTTTTGGCTTAGACGACCAGGAGGGGCCCGGGGCCCGACACAGTGGGCACATGTTTCGCGTGCGCGGTTTCAGGATGGCCGCCGATGTGGCCATGTTTGTGATAGCATATTGTTGAATAAATGGTCAGTAATAGAAGAAGGATGGATTAATTGAATCCGCAAAATTGCATGACTCTACTGATTTTATTTCTTTCATAAAAAATTCCCAAAGTTGACCCACTTTTCAGGCCCACAACCTGTAATGTCCCCTTAACCCATATGCGTATAAGAAAGTTCGGCACATGACACTGCAGATATTTTGATTGAGTATTTATATTTAAACTTTCATCATTGAGATTTTCCGTATCTATAGTAATTTCTTCAGTTAAATATTCATATTTATTGACTGTCTATCTAACGGTGACTAATATATCAGTGTGCCCATTTATTGCAGAATGTCCTACAAAGGTGATATCTGCTCTTCCATATTATTTAAAATATCTTCTTTGAATGGGCCACCACCAGTTTGTTTTGAAGAGTTGTTGTTCTTCGATAATTTATCTTTCACATTTCGCCTCATGTATTGCCAGCACTATATTATAAATAGATTTATTACAGTTTATCAATATTGTGATACAATTTACTTTTCACCATTCTTTCACATTTTTTTTAGCACCTCCACACGCATTTAAAATCGAAGATACTTCTTCCTATGTTATTGCCTTATCACTATGATTAACAAAGATGCCACTATTTAAACTTGAATTTTGTTGAATAATAGATATTAATTTTATTATTTGCTCGTTAAAAACATAAGCTTTTCTTGTGGGAGGCATTTCGAAACTAAAACAAATGAATATTTAATCAGACATAACTTAAATATACCAACTTATATCAAATATAATATCATAATTTCTCACTTACAAATTTCATATCGCTTTCTTGTTGGGAATTGCATTTACAGTTGACAAGTGATATGATATAATTTTATCACCTAGGTGATATGATATGAGATGATATATTGAGAATCGGGCTCTTATTAATTTGAAGTTTGACATTTTATATATATTCTAAGAAATGTATTTGGAGTAAGAGTGTTCCAAAAGATAGAACAATTATTATAAATTAGAAAAATAATGAAAATGGGATATGATTTTACGCAAAAGCCTATAAGAAAGTTCGTTGCATGACACTGCAGATATTTTTTAAAGTAGAATCACATATGCCCTGCACATTCATTGAAAAAATATCTTTCTGATTTCTATCGGCTTCTGCGTTATCACATGATCGCATGACACTGCTGATGTTTTAAGTTTACTAAGCCATTACTTTTCTGGGATTATGTCAAAAATATAAATAGTTAAAATGGACGAATTATTAGGTTTTTTGACGGATGACGAGGATTTTTTAGAATTAATTGATGAAATAGAAATTATGCTTTGATTTGCATAGACCTTTTGTCAAGACATCCGCTATAATGTCTTCTGTGCTCATATACCCCAACTTGATTATCTTGTTTAGCACAGTTTCTCTAATGAAGTGATGTTTTATGTCTATGTGTTAACTTCTGTTGTGAAATACTATATTTACAGATAGTATCTGCGTTGACTGATTATCATTGTTAATAAGTTCACGCTCTTTCTTGCCCACAATAATATTTCTTAAAAATAAGCTTCTTACGCTGCTTCGGAGAGACTCATGTACTTTGCTTCCGTGCTTGATAAAGTTACCGATCTTTGCTTTCGGCTTTCCCATGAAATCGCCGCTCCACCCAATATAAACGCGAACCCGGTATATGATTTTCCGTCTATTAAATATCCTGCCCAATCAGCGTCGGTGTAGCCACACAAAAGCATTCCGGTCTTCGTAAAGATAAGACAATAATCCCGTGTTCCTTTCAGGTACTGCAATACTCGTTTTTCACTTTTCCAGTGCCCTATAGTATTGGCTCAAAACTCTACTGCATACGCTATGTCTGGTCTGCTGCCAACTGCTAGATACATTAAACATCCAATTACATTTTGATATGGAATCTTCTCAATGTCTATATCATTTTTATCCTTTGTCTTAATTTTAGACAGTTTTCTACCTATTTCTAAAGGGGTTCCTACTGGCTTACAGTCACTCATCTTGAATCTATATAATATATTTTCAATGAATCTTTTCTGGTCCAAAGAAATAAGGCAACTTTCTTGTCTTAGTCTTATGCATAGTACAAATCTCGCGTTACCTAGATCTCTCATTTGAAATTTATTCATTAGACCTTCTTTTACTTTATTTTTCTCATCTTCATTGTTGCTGAAAATCAAAATATCATCTACGTACAGAGCAATAACTATCAAACTTCCTTTAAATATTTTCAAGTAGACACATTGCACAAATCCCGTTTTTTTAAAACCAATTTCTAGTTATACAGAATTTATTTTCTCGTACCACTATCTAGAAGCCTGATTTCCCCCGTAAAGAGCTTTGTTAAGTAAACAAACTTTGTTTTCAGAAGCGCGTGGTCTTTCGGTGCTTTTATTTCTTCTAACGGAACCATTGTCCAGGAATTGTCAATACCATCGCAGAATGCTCTGGTGCCCTGGCGGTTCTGTTACGTACCGTCTTCGAAATGCATATTGCACCAAAACAACCAATAAACACCTTGCATACTCGAGCACACAAAACGCTTTCTGCTGCATATTCGCAATTTTGCATACTGAGTTCCGGCTCCCATTTGAACGTTTAAAGCGAAGTATGTTAGCGCGCGTATCAAACATGAACATTTTTCCTTTAGTTTCATGTGTCAATTAATGTTATATATGTAAAACTTTGTGAAATATATCTTTTTAAAATTTGATTATTCTTTTGTAGGCACCCTGTATTTTGAATGGTTCAAATTTCAAGAAAAACTTCATCCCTTGCCTTTAAAAATGAGACATAAGTTCTTCGAGTCTTGTCATTGGAGAATGTCAGAAAATAGCGAGCGTCACCCTACGAAGTTTCACTCATTGGCCCACATACATCAGTGTGTTCAAGTTCTAGAAGCTCGTTCGCTCGGTTGGCTCCAGACTTCTTGAAAGGTTGCCTCGTTTGTTTTCCTTCCAGGTGTAAGCATTGCAAATGTTATGCTGAAACATCATAATAACATTACCTTCCGTAAAGTTACTAGGTCAACCTACCGCAATGTATAAATAACAATATATCCCATATTGTTATGTCAGCAGTTTGACCGGCTATATAAGAACTCTATGTGGACAACGATAGGCAGTTGTTCCACCGCATTGTATCATGGACATTTAATATAAACCAACTACGCTATATCGACACCGTGGTAGTCTAGTGACCACCCCTTTCTCATCCTTACCCTAAACGTCTATTTGGCAAGAACCCGAGGATATAAGAGGAGAAGTGACCACCCCATTGGTGGCAGCGGTTTACGGATTTTTGTGCCGAATAAAGATCAGCCAGTTATCTGGGCTGATCGCGACTGGGTAAGAAACAACAAACAGAATGGGAGGTCCAAGAATGACATACGGCAATGTAGCTAACACAGTGGAGCAACTCACAGGGAAAGATACGAGCCAATATTTCGAGAAACTTGAATTCCGAGCAAAGTTAGAAGGTTGGTCAGAACAGCAAACCGTAGCAATATTGCTATTACGCATAGAAGGAGAAGCGTATGATTTCATATCACAACGGCCGGACCTACAAAAAGAAAACGTGAGATACAAAGATATAAAAAGGCAGTATTAAGGAGATTTGAACCACCAAGATTACCGGGTCAAATCTACCGGCTAATAGTACAATGTACACAGGCGGGAGACGAAACAGTACGAGAATTTTCTGACAAGTTACGGAAGTACAAGGAAGAGCTGAGAAAGGACTTGAAGTCTCAAATAATGGAACCAAACAGCAATGCACCAGAAATAGTATCTTCAAATTTAGTATTGACATAATTTAAATCAGGATTGCTCCCACACATCAGAATATACACCAGAACAATAATGGAAGTAACGGCAAGTTTGACATTCGAAGGTGCCGTGGAAATTGCAGAAAGAGAGGAGCGAACACAAATGGCAGAAGCGACGGAATCCATAAAAATCAATGCCGTGAGAAGAACCAAATCTCCAGCCACGAATATACAAACATCAAGATACCGAAATCAGGGCAGAAGAGAAATACAATGTTCTAAATGCAAAAGGAGGGGCCACATACAGAAAAATTGTAGGTACAATCAGAACTGTTTTCGCTGCGGTAAATCAGGACACATAGCAGTAGGGTGTCAAGCAAGGGTTTTGAATACAGGCAGAAATCAGTACCATAAGCAAAGTAATGCATATTACAGGAGTCAAGGAAACAGATGTAATTTAAAACACCTAAAGCCTTTCGTCCGGGTGCCATCGCGAGGGGTCAACAGATTCACATACGGGAGGAGAATAATAGTACCAAATATAAACGGAAGACAACCAAACGACATAGCTAATCTCGTCATACTAAAAGTAAACAACAGACCATTAAGGCTATTAATAGACACAGGATCAGCTATCTCACTAGTAAAAGAAGCATACGTAGAAAAACACCGAATAAGAAGACAATGTATTGGCACATTAACGTCAATATCGGGGGGAGAGCTATCCTACAAAGGAACATCGAGGGTACAATTTAAGAAAAACAATAAAGATTTTCCATTCGACTGCGTAATCTGTCCAAACGAACTGGCATTGGAAGCAGATGGACTACTTGGCCGAGATTTTTTGGAACAATACAAAGCTAAAATAAATTACCAAACAAATTGCATCACGCTTGGAAATACGTTTATAAAAATTTTCGCTGAGCACAGCATAGCGAACATAAACACGGACGCGAAATGTAACATCAGCAAGGTTACCACAGAAATAGCAACGCAGACAGAATATAAAAACAATGTTGATACAGGTCAAGAAAGGTACAAGGAATTAACAGTATCAGCAGAAAAAAAGGTCAGGGTAAAAGAAGAAATAAAAATTCCGCCAAGAAGTGAATATGTATGCCACGCTACACAAAAACTTTGCAAGCCAGGTAAAGAATTATTAATCGAACCAGAAGAAACAAACATATACGGCCTCATGGCTGCCAGGGTACTAACCAAGAGCGAAAAAGTGATACCTATCCGATTGATAAACATAGCAAACACCACAGTCACAATTCCGAAGAGAACCGTAATTGGAAGGGCAGAAGTATTCGAGGGTCAGACAGAAAATAAGCAAAATCTCACAGAATTTATAGACAGGAGACTAAGAGAAATAGAAATTAAGGAAGTAGAATGTTTAGCTAATTTAATCAAAATAATCAACGAATATAGCCAGGGAAGAGTTTCAAGAAGACAAGATGAAATACAAGTTAAGAGAATGGAGCTGCAACGTATCAAGGAACGTATAATGAAGATTGCACGCCAGGAAAATAGAAATACGGAAAGACGAGAAGTACCAGAGAAAACAAGGAGCCAATGTGATATAATCCACAATATATGTAATTGTAATTGGGCAAAACCAACGAAGGATGAGGAGGATAATAACATGGGAATACAATGGGATAGCATGCAGCAAAGTGAACCACACAAACTGGAAGACCACTTCGATTTAGAACATCTCGATGAAAATACAAAAAAGCAAATGATAAGCATACTAGAGGAGTACAAGGATATTTTTCTACTAAAAGGTGCAAAACTGGAGTGTACGCATAAAGTAAAACATAAAATAATAACGGAAGAAGTACCACCAATCGCGAAAACTGCATATAGGGTCCCATTCAGTCAAAAAGAACTATTGCAGAAGGAATTAGCAAAAATGTTAGAAGAAGGGGTAATCGAGCCATCGGATTCTCCATGGTCCTCACCAGTAGTAATCGTACCAAAAAAATCGGAAAAGGGAGAAAACAAGATAAGGGTTTGCATAGACTTCAGAGGCCTGAATGAAGTAACAAAAAAGGATCACTTCCCAGTAGCAAACATGCAGGAAACGCTCGACCAACTGGGAAACGCGAATTTATTTACGACGCTGGACTTAGCGTCAGGTTACTGGCAAGTAGAATTAGAAGAAAACGACAAGGAAAAAACGGCATTCACCACCGGAGGTCAACACTACCAATTTACGAAAATGGCGTTTGGACTAGCAAACGCACCAAGCACATTCCAAAGATTAATGAATAGTGTACTGGCAGGATTAACCGGAGAAAGATGTTTAGTATACCTGGATGATGTGATTATATTTAACGGAGAAGGCACAGCAGATCACATTGCTAGATTGACTAAAGTTTTCGACCGTCTGCGAAAAGCAAATCTAAAATTACAACCCAATAAATGTAAATTCTTAAAAAGTGAAACGAAGTACCTAGGGCATGTGATAAGTCAACACGGAATTAAGCCGGAACCAGAAAAAATTTCTACAATCAGAAACTATCCAATACCAAAATCTGTGAAGGAAATAAGGGCATTCCTAGGACTAGTAGGTTTCTACCGGAGATTCATAACAAGATTTGCTAAAACTGCAGTCCCATTAACTCAATTAACAAAGAAGGATGAAGAATTTACATGGACCAAAGATTGCCAGGAAGCGTTTGAAACATTACGAGAAGCATTATGCACAGAATCGTTATTAGCGCACCCAGACTTTAATAAAGAATTCATATTGTCAACAGACGCAAGTGGATTAGCAGCTAGTGCAATTCTCAGTCAGAAGCAGAACGGATACGAAAGACCAATTGCATTTGCAAGCAGGCAATTGAATAAACTACGACACATCAGAAAGAGAGTGTCTAGCTATAATTTGGGGTGTGAAACACTATCGCTGCTATCTGTACGGACGAAAATTTACCATCATAACCGATCATAAACCACTGAAGTGGTTAATGTCACTAAAAGATCCGAACTCTCGTCTGATGAGATGGTCTCTACTTCTGAGTGAATTCGAATACGAAGTATTGCACAAGCCTGGAAAGAAACATATAAATGCAGATGTGCTGTCACGAATACCAATTAATTCAGTGTCAAACACAGATAATATATATTTACCAATCTGGGACAGAGATAAAATTAAGAAGCTGCAAGGAAATGACGAAGAGATCAGGAAACTCACATCAAAAGAAGGTTTCTTCCAGGACGAAGAAGGATTAAAATTTAAAGAAAAAACAGGAGAAGAGAGAAATAACAAGTTAGTCATACCCAAAGAGATGTCGTTCCAAGTGATACACGACTATCACAATCTACCGTATGCAGGCCATCAGGCACACGAGAAAACACTAAAAAGAATTAAAGACAAATTTTGGTGGAAGAATATGAACACAGAGATAAAAGAATATTGTGATAAATGCCACTCATGCAATGAGAGAAAGACACCATCAAACTTAAAACCAGCTCCACTGCAAGTATTCCAAGAAATAACTGCACCATTTCAAAGGACGTCAATGGATATTGTAGGTCCATTAGTCACATCCAGAAAAGGAAACAAATACATCTTGACATTCCAAAACCATTTTTCCAAGTATCCAGAAGCATTTGCGATTCCAGACCAAACAGCAGAAACGATAGCAAGGATATTTGCGCAAGAAATTATTGCCAGACACGGAGCACCAAGGCAGCTTTTAACGGATCAAGGAAAAAATTTTATCTCAAATACTATGAAAGAAGTGTGCAAATTATTCAACGTTGAGAAACTGCAAACAACAGCGTACCGCCCTCAAACAAAAGGCGTGATCGAAAGAAGCCATAGAGTATTTAAAGATATGTTGTCTCATTTCATAAGCCGAGACCAAACCGATTGGGATGAATGGTTACCATATGTTCTCATGGCATATAGATCAGCCGTACACAAATCGACAGGGGAGACACCATTTTTTGTTATGCATGGCAGAGATATGGAGATGCCCTACGATGACATATCACGGCCAAGAACGTTAAGATACGATTATGATGACAACTATGCGGCCGAAGTAAGAGAAAGAATGCGAATTGTGTTCGAACGAGTAAAATCACAGTTGAAAGAAACAACTGAACAGCGAAACAAGCAGTTTAATAAAAAAGCCGAGCAGACAGATTTTGAAATAGGAGACCGAGTATATTTTCATGATCCGACCAAAATACAACTAGCAGGGACATCAAAAAAATTAGTAAAACCGTGGACAGGGCCGTACCGAATAAAAGAAAAACTGAGTGCAGTGAATTACAGAATTGTTGAGGAAACTGGGAAAAGGAATATGGTAGTACATGTGAATAGGCTCAAACCATTTAAAGCAGTTATTGAAGAGGTTCAGGAAGAGGAAATAGGAATGGAGAGCTCAACTCAAATCGAGAAAATAAAAGCACCAACCACGGTAGAATTAGAAGCAATGCGCAGGCAGTTAGAAGCAGAAGAAAGCCATACACTCGCTCCTCAACACTTGTCTCCTATTAGAATCCATACCCGAAGTAGAGGGCCGGTAACAGAGCAGCCCTGGATATGGTCACCCGCCAATCAATAGGGAAAAGTAACGGGACAATCTACATCAAGTGCCCACTCCAGTATCAGGTGGATTAGAATGAGTAAATTAAGGAAAATAAAACACTGTAAGGGGTTCATATATAGTCCAGCAAAATTGTATCGCGAAATTGTGAGTAAATTGTGCTCCCAAGGGTAGCAAATTTTTAAAGGGGGGAGGAATGTAAGCATTGCAAATGTTATGCTGAAACATCATAATAACATTACCTTCCGTAAAGTTACTAGGTCAACCTACCGCAATGTATAAATAACAATATATCGCATATTGTTATGTCAGCAGTTTGACCGGCTATATAAGAACTCTATGTGGACAACGATAGGCAGTTGTTCCACCGCATTGTATCATGGACATTTAATATAAACCAACTACGCTATATCGACACCGTGGTAGTCTAGTGACCACCCCTTTCTCATCCTTACCCTAAACGTCTATTTGGCAAGAACCCGAGAATATAAGAGGAGAAGTGACCACCCCAGTCACCCTCTTACACAGGCACGATACGCATGTTGAAATTTCCTTATCTGAAAATTGAATTTCAGGAACCATACCTGCTCGAAGAAGTTTCAAATTATGATCTCCTAAATGTGCCCAACTTCTATGCCATAACTCTTGACTCGGCTTCGTCTTTGCAGAATATACTCTCTTTGAATCTTGATTTAGTTTATGAGCTCCATTTTCTTCTAGTGCTGTAATTTTAAATTCTCTTACAACTTTGCAGTCATCTTGATATATTTGACATCCAGTCACTGAGAAAATTTCAACTAATCCCTTTTCTATCATCCTATTCACACTCAATAAATTTGTTGCAAATATTGGAACATGTGCCAGCTCAGACATTATAATGGGGCTTACTCTATTGTTTAGTTTAATGCTTACATCTCCTACTCCTGTACTGTACAGCTTCTGTTCATTTGCACATACAACTTCCTTGCTTACGGATATAGCATAATTCTCCAACTAATTCTTACATGAACGAGACAATGTGGTTGAAACATTATACAAATCTTAGCTCGAGCCCGCTCCTCATTCCTCTCGGTTTCAACGCTGTCTCCATCCATTCGCTGATCCTATCTTTTGGCTTCAACGCTTTCTTTACCACTTGGTTAACTGTCTCCGTAATGCAGCTCCAAAGATCTTCATGTATCAAATACATTCCCATGAGAAATTTCCAAGTATTTTAATTGCTTTTGTCTGTCTTGCTTTTCAATGGGAGGTAAACCGCTCGCACTTGCCATCTTTATATGAACCTATTTTCTCGTATTCGTATGTACAGATCTTTTGTAATTGTCCACGTCCTGGGCCCATAACCTGTTGTTTTTAATCTGAATACGCGGTTATTTTAATTAAATATACTATGTAAGGACAAAAAACAGGCGACAGGCTTTATTTTATATGCGATTTTCTTTACATTAAAACAATTGACAATTCAACATCTACAATAGCAACAGACGGTAACTATGATTATTCTATTGTTCTATAATTACCAACAAGGAACAACGCTGAGTTTTATTGGTTTCGCCTAATTAAATTATCAGTGCAGCAAATACTTGCACAAATTAATATATCAGATCTTACGAGGTTGCTAAAAACATTATAAAACATTTACTGTAAATTGTATTAAACATTTATCAAAACTCAGTGATTCGTTACAGGAATCATGTAGTTTCGGTAATTGATATGTTATTGCTCACATTAAAATTTTATGCAACGGGATCTATGCTTATTGTTGCCGAAGATTTTTTTAGGGTACACAAATCAACTGAAAGTAGAGTGGTTCATAAAGTATCAAGAGCTACTGTGGAGCTAAAACAAAATTATATAAAATTTCCAAAAAAGCGAGAAGAAATTTTACACGTTCGTCAAGGATATTATAATATTTGTAAATTTCCTCGCTGTATTGGGGCATTAGATTGCACACATGTGAAGATACAATCACCAGGAGGCGATAACGCAGAAACCTGTAGAAATCAGAAATATATTTTTTCAATGAATGTGCAGGGCATATGTGATTCTACTTTAAAAAATATCTGCAGTGTCATGCAACGAACTTTCTTATACGCTTTTGGGTTAAATCACATCCTATCTTCATTATTTTATCTAATTAATAATATTTGCTCTAATCTTAGGAACACTTTTACACTAAATATATTTCTTAGAATAAATATAAAATGTCAAACTTCAAATTATATATGTATGTTTTGTTTTTTTTTTTTGATAAACAATTGACAGGCGCAGATTATGCGATTTAAGTAAAAATAAATAATAAAAAAGAAGAAATTTCAAGAGCCATTTTCTTGTTTCCGGTATCGTTTGGGAAAAAAAGTTTCAAATAAAAGTTGTACAAAATGCTTTTATCTATAATTTTTAGTGTAACAATTTTTCTGAAACTGCAACTATTTTTGAGTAAGGTGCTCGGGGGGTTACTGGGGCATAGTTTTACAACGTGACCGTGCATATCATAGTCATAGTCATATTTCAATAGTTTTTATGGAAAGATAACATCAGTGGATTGCTGAAAAAAAAACACGTAGTGATGTATCAACAATCTGACTAGTACATCATGTGGGCTTGAATGCAATTTTTACAAGTTTATAAATATTTTTTATTTATATTATTTTTACGACTCAGTTGGTCCCAATTACCCTAAGGCTCAAGGGTAACTGCATCACCCCATGGCAAATCTCATTAGAGCACTGCCACAACTATCTGGGGTAACTGGATCTATCTTAGTACATTCAATTAATAAGGAAAGACTTTTGGTTTAATCAACTGTTTGATAAATTTGCATGTTAAAGCCGTTGCATTAGAACGGTTACTGTGACTTCACAGAAAATAGGCAATAAAAACGTGCAATTAGCAAGAGAAAGTGAACTTATATATAAATTTGATATAAGTTAAGTACAAAAGTGTTTTGTATGAAATGAAATTTTTTATGAAATAAGTAATTTAAGTCAGCTAACTTACATGAAAAGTTCAGTACCCATGTATTAACAACTTTCTCTAACAATAATTCAAATAAATCAACTCAATGTAGGTTTCTAAGGGCACTCAAGTCTTTTGTAAACCCAAACATGTTATTATAACAAGCAGAACTTGCAGTCATTGGTTGGCTCAGGTTTCGTACAATGTCAGTTTGCCGGATACAGGTCTCTTCCTCTGTCTCTTTAAACTTCATAGTTCGATTATGTTTTTTGAAAAACGAAACTATGTAGCCTCCTTTCTCTTTTTTCATAACCTTGGCTACATACAATCTTAAATAATTTATTGTTTTTCCAAAAACTTTAGCGAGACAAAAGTCACCGGGTTTTAGAGTAGGTTTATCTTAATCCACAAACTCAGAGAAGCTTTCGTGGTTCTCTTTGTCACTGTCTTGCACTGAAAATGTTTCGCTATTCACATCTGAAGAAGATTCATGAACAACTTTTGAGGCTTTAGGATTTGCTTTAACTTTTTTTTTTGCTTTTGTCTTGCAATTTGCTCTCTATTTTTGCGTTTCTCTTCATTTTTAAACAAAGCATTTCGTTTCTCCTCCTATTCATTTAAATTCATTTGTAGATATTTTTCTGTCGATATCATTTCACAAGTGTGGACAATCTTTTTGCTTTTCTTTGGCTTGCCAGGGGTGGAATTATTATTTTTACAAAGGTCCAGTTAAAGTTCTTCGAAAGTCTGGCGCTTGGATGTTGATGGCTGTTCAAGCTCAGGTGTTGGGAGTTGTTCCACTGCATCGACTTCCATCACGTGCTCACTGTTTGCTGTTAATGGCTGCTCATGTTCAGCCGTCAAAGACAGCTCGTGTTTTTCTGTCAGTGGCGCCTCAGGATTAGCTGTAGACGGCAACTCGACTATCAGTGGTTGTTTGGGCTCTTCTGTTGATGTTATAGCCTCTATGGTACTCTCTGCAGGCTTTAGGGCATGTTTTTTCCTATATTTTTGAAGATCTATTAGACCAAAGACAGGATCATATATGTCTGTAGTCCTAAATCCATAGGAGACACCTCTTGAACAACTTTTGTTAAAAGAGATATAAAGTCTCGTTAAGGGATCTTCTTACGTGGATTCTGCCTTTTAAACTTACACTGCTCTTTGTCCCATTTCTGTTTTAGACCCTTAAATACTGCCACATCTAATGGCTGAAAAGCATGTGTTGTATGGGGTGGATATTTTACTATGGCTACCTCATATTGTTGAGCGTACTTTATAAGGTTTGTGGAAATATGAGTAGAATGTCCACCGTATAATAAGAGTACTGGTCTCTCTGTGCCAATGTTAGCTAAGTCTCCATCCACTCTCTTTCGTTGGCTGATACAGCTGTTTGCGTGAGCATATCATTATCAACCCAATTTTCTATTACAGATTTTCCTTTAAAAACACATAACAGATGAAGCATCTTACCATCAGCAGAAACACAAAGCAATGCCGATGTATTTTCTGCATGTTTTGCGTTTACTCTTTTGATTAACAGCGCCAACAACTCTGGTTTTGGATGGATCGTGATAGAAAAAAGGCTCGCCGCAGTTGTATATTTAGCCAGGCTTCCCTTTCAAACCAAGTTTCCCAAAAAGATCCGTCATTGTTTCGAAAAAGCCATAAATGACCCAAGGATTAGTTTGGTCACAGCGACAATTTTAATGCTTTGAGGTAACTTAATGGATGGATAATTTTTTTTCGAAATGAAAAAAACCAGTCTGGGCCAGGTCGCTGATTTTTGAATATGGTTTCGAGTTTGTTTGGAACAATATAACACTACACAATGTCTAATACGTCTTCGCCAGTTAGGCCAAAACCATTATTATCCATAATTTTTATTGCTTTGGCAAGTTCATATCCATCAGCAGCAGACAGATAAGAAGTCACACCCCCACCACCACTTGGGCCTTGAGATATGTGTCCTTTCCCCCGAACCCCCTGCTGGTGGTGGTTAGAATTCACCCGCAGCACCTCTGCTGGTCGTAAGAGGCGACCAATGGGCGAGGAAGGCACATCGTAAAAAACACACTGTTCCATCTTAACTTTTATCGGAAGATTAGTGGGCCAATTCTCTGCGGACAATTCTTTCTTATTCAATTGCTCACCCGCGTGTTTGCCGTGCGTGGAGACCCGTAAGGAAGGAGAAGATGATCCTGGTGGTAGAGCTGACACGCAACACACCTCTTTGGCTTCGGACTCTTGCGAAACGGGCTGTCGGATACTAACCCGATCTGGCCAATCGGCTGTGTACCGGTAAGGTGAGTCTCACGATCCTGGAGATAAGTTTTCAGACGTTGGAGAGAGTGGTTTGCAGCGTTCTGGAGCTTATTGCCAGATGAGAGGGACTATATCTCTTTGTTAGCCTTGGAAATCACACCAGTTTGTGGCGTGACGTCCCAAATTGTGGCTCCGTGGTAGGTGGGGAGACCAGGAGATGAAACGTTGTATTTGTATATGGCAAACAAAAAAAACCACAGGGGCCACTCCCCCAAAAAAATCCCGTCCATTATCGGACGAGGGAGAAAATTTTTAGTAAGGCGGAACTAAGTTTTCTCCCAAATTTCTTATTGAAAATAAGACCGAAGAAGGAAAATCTATTTCTGAAGTCTATTGTTTTGGTCTAGCAAGGGCCCTGAACGAGGTGACTGGTGGAGAACCAAAATCCACGAAACAGCTTCGCGATGGTACCCTCCTAGTTGAAACGGTAAATTCGCCGCAAACGAAGGCTTTTTTAAAAGCGACTGTTCTATTTAGTATGCCTATTGTAGTGGAGGCGCACAAGGCCCTCTACTCATGTCAGGGCGTAATTAAATTGTACTGGCAATCATTCTTCTTTCTTTACTGATAGCCCACGCAATCAAAAAGTAGAAAAGATTATTGAAATCAAAATAGTTGACAAACTTTCCCATTTCGATGCACGGAAGAATTTCAAATCACAGACTAGTCCAGTATTTAGCCGTTCTTTCGCTTCAATCGCCGCAACATCCGTCATTACAAAATCTATTGGCATTCAAACAGACAGCGTTCCTTCCCCTTATATTACTACAACCCTTACAAAATTAACTCCTGTTAAAACAAATATTCCCAAATCCAACGTTACTCCCAATTTAAAACCTATTTCGAATCCAGCTACCAAAATTACATGTCAAAATAAAACAAAAGCCAAGCCAAAGATCAAAATTTCCCATTTAAAGGCAAGTCCTTCTACTTCGCCGAAATTTTTTTCTAAGAAATAAACAATAGTGGTACCAGAAACATCTACTATTTCAAGTTCTTCAATCTCCAAATTTTCTTCAAGTAAAGGATCTCAATCTTCGAGATCCTCTTCTCCTATGGAAGTCATAATCATTATACTTTCTAGGCCACAGCGAGATAAATCTTCCACACCCAAATACTGCCTCCCATACTACAATGGAATTGTAATAGTTTCTACAGCCATTTTGAAGAATTTAAAGCTCTCAATGCCGAGCAGACTCCCTTTTGCATTTGCTTACAGGAAACACATTTTCTAGACACCAGAGTTGCTTCATTACGAGGTTTCTCAGTATTTCATACTGATGTGCCTACTGATGGCCAATCTCGTGGTGGAGTAGCGATTCTGGTTCGCGAAAATTTGTATTTTTGAGGAGATTGCTTTGAATTCTGAATTACAAGCTGTTGCTGTCCGTGTTGCTATTCCTTTTCTGGTCACTCTATGTTCTATCTATCTTCCTTCAAACGACAATGTCGATTTGCAAGATATCGTTGATTTAATTGATCAATGGCCTTTTCCATCCATTATTATGGGCGATTTCAACGACCTTAATCCTGAATGGGGATCAATATCTCTTAATCAACGAGGTAGACGTTTTGCACACCGAACACCGATTCACCGCAAGTACACATGTCATCTTCAATGATGGTAGTATGACACATTTTTCTGCAGCGTGGAGATCTTTCACTGCGATTGATCTAGCGATCAGTTCTGCAGCAATAGTTCCATTGTTTGAGTGGCATGTGCACTCGGACTTGCATCAAAGTGACCATTTTCCGATCGATCTTAAAGTTTTGCAAAGCTCAGTTTCGGATGCTTGTTGTCCAAAATGGGCTTTAAAGCGAGCAGATTAGAATCTGTTCTCGGAGTTGACTGTATTTGGTGAAAATGATTTCGTTGACGTGGACGACCATGTTCGGTATTTCACGGATGCAATCAAGTCTGCTGCACAAGAGAGTATTCCTCTAACAGCTATTCATTCTAATAGAATACCCGTTCCCTGGTGGAATGAGGAGTGCAAGATTGCTATTCGAGAAAAGCGATGTATGTTTCGCCATTTCAGGCGATTTCCAACTACCGAGAATATGATTCAATTCTTCCAAGCTAAGGCAAAAGCTAGAATAATTTTTTGGAAGAGTAAGAAAGCGTTATGGCAGAAATACATTTCTTCCATTACAACCTCCACTCCCGTTTCAAAAGTATGGGAGAAGGTCAGAAAAATATCTGGCCGATAAAATTCTAGCACTGCTTCTGGCCGAAAAATCAATGGAAATGTCATAACGTGTTCTGAATCTATTCACTACCAGATGCTTCTGGCTCTCCGGTATTTGCACAACACCATGGCGTGTTGCGATTATTGTACCAAACCCAAAGCCTGTAAAAGATAAAGCACTGCCATATAGCTATCGCCCAGTCTCACTTACCAGTTGTGTCTGCAAGCTCATGGAACGCATGATCAACAGGCGTCTTGTTTGGTTCCTGGAATCAAACAACCTGTTGGGGAACATCCAGTGCGGCCTCCGCCGTTACCGTTTCACTGCAGACCACCTAGCAAGGCTTGATTTAATCATCCGGGATGCTTTTCTAAACAAGCAACATATGGTAGCTGTGTTTTTTTATATTGGCCGGGCATATGATACCACTTGGCGATTTGGTATTATGCGCACTTTACACTCCTAGGGCTTGAGAGGTAATCTCCTCATATTTCTTGAAAGCTTTCTTTCCTTAAGGAAGTCCGGGTGGGAAATGACCTTTACAACATTTTTACTCAAGAAAACGGAGTACCGCAAGGATCTATTTTGAGTGTCACGTTGTTTACCGTGGCCATCAACGGTGTTGCTCAGTGTATTCGTACACCTGTGCTGGGATCCTTGTACGTGGATGACTTGGCGATTTTCTGCAATTCTCGCAATATGGGTTCCATAGAGCGTCAACTGCAGTCAACAATCAATCGTCTTCATACCTGGCCTACTTAGCAAGGTTTCGTATTTTCTGCGGCCAAGAAGAAGAGTGCATTCATCTTTGTCAACGCCGTCACCATCACTTAGATCCTTTTCTCTCTCTCAACGGTACTGATCTTCCATTTGTGCAAACTGCGTGTCCATCTTGTGGCTCTGAAGGCAAAATGTCGGCTTTCTCTAAATCTATTGCGCGTTATTTTTCCAAATCGTGGGGTGCCGATGGAATTTCAATGCTGCTCCTGTATCGGGCATTGATACAATCCTACGGCTGTTTCGCTTACGCGTCTGCCAGGCCATCCGGCATCAAAACCATAGATACGATACACCTTCCTGGTATTCTTCTTGCTACTGGTGCTTTTCGTACCAACCCAATACCAAGTGTATTGTCCGAAGCTGGCGAGCCTTCTCTATATGATCGTTGCAGGCTTTTGACCATGAACTACACGGCAGTTATGAAGACAAAGCCATATCACCTTGATCTTGACACTGACTTTGGTCTACAGTTTGCGGATATTTATGACATAAGAGCTCGGTCAGTGGATTCCTTTTCTATCATATCTCGCAATATTTTTGGAGAAGTTAAATTTGAACTTTCTTAATCCCCAGACACTTCTTTCACTCCCTTTCCGCCTTGGAAATTCTCCCGTATGAATACCAACTATGCGCTTTCCAAGCTAGATCAATCCACTACTCCACCCATTTTGTTCCAACGTGAGTTTTCTCGAATCATTGCCAACTATCGGCAATGGATTCGCATCTACACCGATGGTTCGAAGAGCAACGATAGGGTTGCATGTGCTTTGATATCGGCTAGAGGTGCGTTAGAGTTTCGACTTCACAAACTCGCGTCCGTATACACGGCAGAGCTGTATGCACTCTTTGAAAGCGATTTATTCTTTGTACCCTAAACAACCTCTCTTGCAGCAGATACAAGCAACCTTGATGAAATTATCATCAAAAGGGTCTATCGTGCTCTTAATGTTGGTATTCGTGGGAATGATGCTGCTGATGCAGCCCACCTTTGATTTAAATCGGGTTCTTGCTGATGACCTCAAGGGTCATTTAAAGCATCTGATCATAAGTCAATTACAAGAAAGGTGGAATCAAATAGTAGTAAATAAACATAAAAATGTTAAACATAACGTGAGGGCATGGGATTCATCCCATACGACCTCGCGGCAGGAGGAGGTCGCTTTGGCGAGGCTCCGGATAGGGCACACCTGGTGGACGCATGGCCATCCTCTGCGCCGCGAGGAGGCTCCGATGTGCGAAACGTGTGACAGTGCTTTGACAGTGGCGCACGTTTAGTTGGAGTGCTCCCAGATTACCGAGCAGCGAAAGAGGGCGGCTCTGTCACTTGACCTGTCGGTGGCCCTTGGTGACCATTTGACCCTCATTGTCAGAGTCGTCTTGTTTCTCGGGAATACAGGACTTTCTGGCTTTATTTAACAGTGCTACTTTTATCCATAATTTTATAATTATAGGATATATATAGGATATATTGTTTACATGTACACTTTTATCCCTGTTTAATAATATTTTACAATATCTTGATTTTATTTATACAATTGTATTTTTACGATATTTACGATCATCAAATAATTCATTTCATTCTGCAGTTTATGGTGTGAACAGCCCAAGGGGCTGATACACCTTTAATTTAATCGTACCTACCTACCTATTGGAGTACTTAGACAAGTTGGTATTCGTGGGAATGATGCAGTTGATGCAGCAGCTAAACGTGCTTTGTCGAAGGCCACTATGGATTATAAGCAAGTGCTTGCTGTTGACTTCCAGGGTCATAACAAGCATCTGATTATAAAACAGTGGCAAGAAAGGTGGATGCTTATAGTTTCTAACATGTTTAAAATTGCTAAGCATAACGTGAAGGCATGGGATTCTTCCCAAGGTGCATCTCGAAAGTAGGAGGTTGATGTGGCCAGACTCCGTATAGGGCGCACCTGGTGGACGCATGGTCATCACTCGCGCCGTGAGAAGTCTCCGATGTACAAAGCGTGTGACACTGCTTTGGCAGTTGCGCACGTCTTGTTAGCATGTTCGCAATTTACCGAGCAGCGAAACAGGGCGGGTCTGTCACTTGACCTGTTGGTGGCCCTTGGTGATCATTCGACCCTTATTGACGGCGTTGCCCTGTTTCTCAAGCAAACAGGTCTATTTGCCTTTATTTAAAAAAGTTAGTTTTATTCTTAATTTTAATTATATATGCTTTTTTTTTAAGGCGATGGCTCAATTTTATGGTTAAATATATGAATATTTTTAATCATCTTTTTCTCTTTAATTTTATTAGATAGAAAATTAAATTATGGCTTAAAATATTAAATAACTCTTGCACAAAGCAAAAAAAAAATTAAATTTTTATTTTCATTCATAATTAGAAGGCGACTAAGTGGAAGTCGCGGATATGAGGTGTTTTGTGGTGTGCACGATAACTCCGGTCCAAGTTGTCTGAAACAGGAAAATCTAACGGGCCTTTATTTGTAACAATATATCCTAGATCGTAAACCAATAAAAGGTTAAAAATTTAAAAAACCTAGAAAATAGTGTGAGCTTAATAAAAGTCAAATTTTTTGTACACAAAATTGGACCTTTGGGATTAAATAAAAGTAGAACTAATGTATATTTGGGTCAAAAGGTCGGTTTGCGTTCCGCGTAATATGTTAGATAATAAAAAAAAGATTTGATTCAATAGCTTAGGTATTTTTTGAGCTAGAGTGCACACCGATTTTAAATATGTAGTTTTGAGATAAACGAGTTGAAAGTTTAATTTTATTGTCAAATAACACGTATTTATAACCCGGTTACTACTTATAGTAATGCAAATATCTGTGAAACAATCTGGAAATTTACCGTAAAATTTGTCACATATTATTAAATTGCTTTTGAATAAGATAATTGAAAACAAAATCGATTTCTTTTTTAACTAAGAACATCGCCTTAAATATATTTTACAATAACTTTTATTTTTTCAATTTAAGCCTGTACATTCTATTGATTTATATGCTAATTTTAATCATCATTATTACAATTTTTCTATTTATTGATTTTATTTTTACACAATATATATCTTAATTGTTATTTTATTTCATTTTAAAATTTATGGCGTGAATAGCTCAAGAGGCTGATACGCCTTTTAATATTAATCCTACCTACTATGTCTGCGTTTGGTTCACCTTCGTCGGTAAATGGCGTATAATTGTTTTGTGTCTTTGTTGGAGAGGGGCGTGGGGGTCTCGCGTTTCTCGCTTTACGTTTAGGTAAACTAAATTCCCCTAGGTCTCGATTGTTGACGAATTCAGTTATGGTTTTTGAAATTTTTTTCTTAAAATAGAAATTCTCGCTTATCTTATGATTTTTTTGGCCAGCGGAAGTTTTCCAAGGGTCTTCCTTCATATTCTTGATGGTATTGTCAAGTTCTTCATCTAGTTGCTCAACTGTAAAATCGTATAAGGGTGCAGGATCTCCACCGATGTGCTCATTTCTGATTGTGAGGCGTCAGATTGGCTAGTGTTTTTTTTTTTGGCTTCTAGGTTTGCTGAGACTCCTGCCGTTGATGATGGGGTTGAAAGACGCTTCTATGAGGGTCGCTGCCTCGTAACACGTGTTATATTTTAATGAAAAAAATTTTTTTTTTTACATTTTTATTAAATACAAAACAAACACAGTGTACTAGGTTTTCACTTGCTGTAACTTATTATACGGAAATAACTAAGTGAGCGCTCTGATAATATGTCTATACTGCATTGAGGTCATACTACGAATACAAGACGAGAACCGGTGCTTTCAACGCAGTATGATCGTTGTTACAAAAACTATTAGGATTTTATTTCAAATACATAAACATGAAATATATAAAAAGATTTATTAAATAAATCACTTGTTTTTTATTTTTTTTTATTTCGACTAAATGTGCTGCCAACTTAAGGTGGATCATTATCTGTATTATTTATGGGCTAAAATGAAACGAATGAGTATCCTGAAGGCGGTCACCCATCCAAGTTCTATCAAAGGTCGGTGACGCTTAACCCTAGAGGTCCATTCATTTATTTTTACTCTCTTATACGCAGTATAAGTAAGTATTGTAATCATGAAAAATTTCGAACTCGAGATTTTAACGGAAATATACGTTTTGACCTTTCCTGAATCGATTCCAACTATTTTTGGAATGACGTCCGTCTGTGTGTGTGTGTGTGTCTGTGTGTGTGTGTGTGAGCGCTCTACAGCCCAAACGGCTGAAGGGAAAATTATGAAATTTTAAACTTAAGATTTGTATGTGCCTGGCACGAAAACCTCCTATTTTTTAAAACAATATTCCGAGCGGAAGTGCATGTTTACTCTAGTCATTTAATGCAGTTTCTGCAATTACTCAACAATGGTTACAGTTACAGAAAATTTTTGTGAACAAAAATTAATGATATTTATATTTAGCACAACTTTTGTTTGAATCTTTTTTCCAAATAAAGTACTGGTTTCAAAATAAATTTCTGCTTATTATATATATTGTTACATAAATCGTATCATCTGCGCCTGTCAATTGTTTAACAAAATAGACTTAAATAATTTGAATTTTGACATTTAATATTTATTCTAAGAGATATATTTAGTGTAAAAGCGATCTAAAGGTTAGAACAATTATTATAAATTCGAAAAATAATGTAATTACAATATGGTTTAACCCATATGCGGATAAGAAAGTTCGGCGCATGACACAGCAGATATTTCATTACAAAATGTCTTTATTATTTTTTGGTCAAATATTACAGATATTTTTTTATATCTATTTGGAACACATGGTGGGTTTTTCAAAGGTCCTACTCAAAAGGGAGTTTAACAATAAAGTATGAATGAATAACAATTGTGTGATCACTGTATGTTTTAATAATTATGATTGTTTTTGTTTTATGAATTAGGATAAATAACGTATGGGAAAAGGAGGAAAGTAAAAAACCCATTTATTTATAATGATATTTTTGTATAAAACTTATACTATCCTTAACTTTTTAAAACTTAATCTAAGAGAAGGTGTATGGTGATTGGTGTTATTGTGTAAAGTGTGTTTGCTGGTTATGTTTGTGTTGTGTAGTGTACGGGGGGTGTGAGTGAGTCGTCGTTTTGTGAGTCAAGGTTAGGTGATATGGTCCTGTGGTCGTTCGTGGAAGACTGGCAAATATTGATAGGGGAGCTTGTGCTTGAGCCTGCAGGGCGCGGTGAGCTTTAATAATCCAGTTAGAAGTCGCATGTCCCCATTGCTGGCATTGAGTTATGCGCTTTTTGTTCAGATGACGTTCCCAGTGTATACGTGTATGGTGCAGATATTGACCCGTGGAGTTGAGATGATTTAGGGTTATTTCGTTTGAAGTGGTGATGAGGAACAGTGGGTGATAAGCAGTTTTCAATCCAAATATCTTGTTTATTTTTATATTATATGTTTCATTTAGTTTATCGGCAATGTCCTCCACCCCGGGTCCCACGTCAAGGCCACGAAGCTCGAAGGCGTGTGTCTTTGCTCGTCTGTCTGTGTAGGTGTAGAATTCGAGTCTTTTGATGGTGTGAAATCTGTTTCTTAGTTTTTATCTCTCGTTTTCATCGTTAATGTATAAGTTTGTGTTGTTGTTTGTGTATATAATGAAGTACCCTTTAGAGGCGAGTTGTTTGATTTCACTCACCATTTCTTTTATGTTTACTGGTTCTCCCAGCATGATATATGGGGGTAGAGGACGGGCTCTAGTGGCAGTCTTGTGACTCTTTAGCGGTTCCTCGTCGGCCAAAGGGTCGTCTTTCTCAGAGTCATCATCATCAGTGAGGGTATGAAATTTATTTTTAAAGTAAGTCGGTGGTACTTGTTTTACTTTAGGTTTAGCTGTATGATTTGGCTTAAGGAAGTCATTATCCATATAAGCATTTTTTATGTTATAATTTGAATTATATTCAGGTATTTTCATTAGGTAAGCGTAATTTATCTTTTTGGTTGTGCTTGTGGATGGTGTTGGTTCTGTCTCCTCCATTAGTAGAAATTCGGGTTGTTCGGTTGATGGGGGAGTCTCCGGGATGATGTTCTCATCCATGGCATCGAGCGTTGAATCCAAGTCTGATTCCCGATGGGAAGCTTCGAGTGAAAAATCGCACGTGGATGCAAGGTCTGTGTTTGAGTTCGAGGAGCTGGAGCAGTTTTATTGGGTACTACCACTGTTAGTTTTTTCCCTATGGAGAGGTATTCTTAACACTCCTATGGGGTTCTTCCGGTAACTTTCCTTATTGCTTTTGGCTCTTAGGGCCAGAGTCGTAGGTAAATTGAATTTTTCACTGATTTTATCACAAAATATTTTGTTTAAACAGTTATACAAAAGATATATCGCTTCAATGAACTTTCTGTTTCACACTCTAGTTCGCTTCAGTAGGCACGTCCACTCGTTAAAGAAGATAAAGACAGAATACCTAGTGGTCCAACTACATCTGTTGTTGTCTGTTTGAAGTTTCCGACATTCAAACAAGGCTGCTTCTCATTTAAGACACTAATATGGTATGTGTTTATTTATGTGTTTACAAATAGTTTCTGTAATGTGAATAGCACAATAAGGTGAGGATACAGCATATATCAATACTGGACCAAGCCATACCACACTATAGAAACCAAGTGAGTCTATGTTAATCATACGTTCGTATATTTTTCACGGGTACCATGAAAATTGAGAAGAACAATAACCGGACGCAGTAAATATCATTTATGGCTTCGTACGAGGTTTTGGGAGATGTAAAAAAAACAAAGTTGAGATATTCAACATTAGCTTGTTTAAATTTTTATAGGTCTGGTAGTGGCAGATTGATTGAATACGCAAGCTTATCATGTGCGATAGATGTAAGGTGTGCGGAATGTAAAAGACAACGACACGTTGTGTTCCCGTGCGGTCACTCATCCAAGTACTGACAACGCCCGGCGTCGCTTAACTTCGGTGATCAAACGAGAACCATTTCATTTTGAAATCTTTTTATTTATTTTAATTATTTACAAACATTATTTTATATTAAATAATATGGAAACACATTATTGGTTTTATCAGAGCTCCTACTCACAATGTGAGCGTATATTTGTGTATGGGGAGCAATGCTTTGTGTGCTTAAAACATTGTGTTATTGTCTGTTACATTTTGATTTACATTATATTCATGTTCGTATTGAGTTTAATGGGAAAAGGAGGAAAGAGTACGAAATTATTATAAAAATTATAAACTAACTTAACTATATTAAAATTTTACAATACCGAGGATTCTATGGACATGTTTTGTATCTGTGGTTGACTCTAATTTTGTATAGTGATGTGTGTTGCATTGTTGTTGTGTGTGTCTGTGTTACGTGTTTGGCTCATGGAGGCTTTCCAAAATATATGTAGTTTCTGGTAGGGTCAACTTATGCTTTAGTGTATGTGTAGTGTCGTCGTGTCTAATTTTTGTGAAATGTTTCTTTAGTGTGTTTGAGTTTAACTGTGTTATACAAATTTTTTGTGATATTTGTTGTACGTGTTGTTTTATGTACGGTATGTTTGTGATTTCGTGTAGGCGTGTTTCGCGTATGTATCGTCCAGAGCTGGTGGCCAATCGTAAACATTTATTTTGGAAGTATTGCAGTGTGGTTGGCGAAGCGATTCACCTAACTGGGGCTGCATATTTTTGTATGGGGCGTATGATGGCGGTGTAGATGAGGAGTTTATTATTTATAAAGAGGGAACAAATTTAAACTAGGAGAAAATAAAGATTTCGGATTACTTGTTGGGCTTTTTTAATTGTGTGTGTTATATGTTGGCCGGGTCTTAGTGTTTGGTATAAGTGCGTGCCTAGGTATTTAACCGAGTGTATGGGCGTTATTTTCTGTTTTGTATTTATAATGGTGTGATTATTTTGTTAACGTGCATTTGCGTGACATGACAATGGATTCGGTTTTTGGGGCGTCGATATCAATTTCCCACCTCTCCCATTAGCGTTGTAGTATATCTATGTGTATTTGTAGTTGTGTGTTTGCCATCTTCGCACTGAATGAGTGTGCGTAGATGCCTGTCGTCTGCATACAGAGCCGCATTGATATTTAAAATGTGGGGAAATCGGTTAGGTAGAGGTTAAATAATTTGGGCCCAAGGAAGCTGCCTTACGGGACTCCTGTCATTGTGGGATTAGAGGTTGAAAGAGAGTTGTTTATTTTGGTTTGAAAGGATCTATTGGTTAGATATGAGTGGCTTAGTTATATAAGGATTGGTGGAAAATGGTATTTCATTAATTAGGCCATGAACTTTGCTACTCAAAGCTTATTGAAAGTTGTTTCGATGTCTAGCAGTTCTGCAACTTTGCTTTGGTTAAATTGGGTAGTGATGTCGGTTGCAATCCTACATACTTGCTGTACAGTATTGTGCGTAGCCCTAAATCTAAATTAGATGTCGGTGGTAATATCTCATCCTGTAACAATATCGACTGCCCGGGAAAGGATAACCTTTTCGGTCAGCTTGGAGAGAGTATTAAGGAGGCTAATTGGTCTGTATAAGCCAAAGAGGTGAAGACCTTTGTTTTGCCTGAGGATGGAGTGGATGATGGCATTGTTCCATGTTGCGGGGTAATGGTGAAGCTTAATAATGGAGTTTATGATCTTCGTTAATTGCACGATGGATTTTCTGGATAGGTTTTTTAGGATAAGGTTTTCAATGCCGTCTGATCTGGGAGCCTTGCGATTTGGAGGGTCCGGGTTTATTTGGTGAGTTCTATGGGGTTGGTAAGGAGTTTTTCTAGGATTGTGTGTGTTGTTTTGTCTGTTGTGCTTAAAACTTGTTGCATCTCTTGTAGGATTTGCTCATGAATATGTGTATGTGGTGTGTCAATTACGTGTACGCTCACTAGTTCGTTAACTGTAAGTTAAAGTGTGGGTATTGGAGTGAATTGTTTTTTGAGGGTTTTGGTGAGCTTACAAAGGGAATTGTTATAAGGGTTTAGAGATTAGAGTTTTAGGGACCATGTTGCTTTCTGTTTTATTCTGATTCGGTTTTTAATGAATGTGAGCAAGGCGTTGAGGTGTTGGCGGTGTTGAGGGAGTTGGGTCCTCTGCCATTGCCTTTTTTGCATTGTTGCGTTTTGTAATTCTGTTTAAATTTATTTGAGGTTGGTTTAAAATGTGTGTTTTTGATTTTATGTTGTGTGAGTGTTTGCGTTGACTTTTTTAATTGTCTTTGTTAACATTTGTATTTCTATGTCAATGTTGTTATTTAGCGTAGTGTGTTTGTCTAGTGTAAGGCGCCAGTGTTGCCAGTTTGGGTGTTTGCATGATGTGAAAATTTTTGTTGTGTTGTGTATTTTTCAACTGTGTAAGTTGAAGATGATGGGATTATGATTAGAATTGAGTTTAGCGAGGGATTGAGGTGCAGTAATGTTAAGGACATTTTTGTTGCTAATGAGGTCGATTGTTGTAGACATCGAACAATTTTGTGGATAGTGTGTTGTGTGTGGGGGTGCATAATGATGTCGACGTGTGTGTATGTGTATATGTTGAAAGTGTGGCCATTTCTGTTGCTTCTGTTGCAGTCCCAGTTTGTTTTTTTTGCGTGCAAGTCCTCCACCACTAGTGTATTTGTTTTGTGAAGTAATGTTGTGATTTGTTATGTTTTTTTTTTTGGTCTGTTGAATGCTGCTGGGATTCTAGTGTTGTCTGTTAGTTTTATGCGAAACATCTGTAGTTTACTGTGACTTGAATTTAAATGTGTCACGCTCTGTTTTATTAATATAGCATCGCCTCCAGCTGGTACCGGTCTTTGCTGTAGCCTATCAGCTCTGTACGTGGTGAATGTGCGTATTTTGATTTAACGGGTGGATGTAAGTTTTGTTCTATTGAGTGTCATGAAGTGTATGTTGTGTGTGCTTATGTAATACGTAAGCTCCTCTACCTTACCAATGATTCCGTTGGCGTTCCATGAGCTGATGTGTAGTGGCGATGTGTTCTTAAAGGTTGTATTCGTGTACATCTTGGGTGAAATTCACGAATACAGAAAATGGTTCTTGCTTGCCCTTGGCCATTTCAAGGGCGTTATTGAGGTCTTTTAAGGCACGAATCATGTTATTCAAGTTAATGAAGGAGTCAAGTCTACTCATTTCTGTAAATAAGTCAGTAACGTCCAGTAACGTTCTGTAAACAAATCAATAACGTCTGCTGGGGTTGAGAAGTGCGTTTGGGTTTTGGGAGTGAGGGAATGTGTTGTTGAGTGTTTGGGTTAGGCCTTGTGGTAGGGGTTAGGAGCAGAGAGGCTTCTTTAGTTTGGCTTGCCAGTGGTTTGTTCTTGGGGCCGGAGGGTCTTCATAGGTAAGTTCGCTTGTCTGTTTAGTCTGTTTTTTATCGTTTTGCGTGTCAAGTAGTTTGATCCGTTCCGCTGTAGGCGGGGTGACTCCTGCGCAGTAAGCGCACGCGGTAGAAATGTCTTTGGTCTTAGTGCATGTGTTCGTCATGTAGCATGTTAGACATTTTGGTGAGAGCCTGCAATTAGTTGTGGCGTGCCCCCGCTGTGGACAGCTGTGGCACTGCATAATTCTTTTGTGGTTTATGTGTCTTTCCCACAACACTTTGGTGTGGAAGAGTTATTTTATGTTGCTATACAGTTGTGCCACGGTGTTGGGGTGTTTGCCGTAAACAGAAATAGGGCATCGCAGGCTTCTAATTTTGAAAATTTTAGTAGCGTTTATGTCATTGTCTTTAAGTTCTTGTTCTAGTTCGTCTATTGTGGGGCCATCGTCCAGTCTACGTAGCACGAATGCGTGTGTTTTAGTTGTTCTGACGGTGTATATATAGTTTTGAAATTTTTCGTCTGTGTTCAGGTCCGTAATGAGTGTTTGCCGTTCGTTTTCGTCGTGAATATATAGATTTGTGTTATTGTGTTTGTATTTGTAATGGTATACTTTTGTTGCTATTGTCTTTATGTATTTTTTAGTCCTTGGGTGTATTTTGGTATTCCTGGTACTCTTATCGGTGGTAGTCTACGTCTGACCGAGCGTTGTAATATCGTTTTGTCGGCTTCGGTTGCGTCGTCGTAGTCAGTACCATTGGTGTCCGGTAGTGGGTGGTACATGTTTTTTTTTGTTTTAGCTAGTTTGTTAATATGTGATTGCTTTAGTCTGACAGTCCGCTTAGAGACTGTGAAAACCCTTGGGTCTTCGTCGTCAGTGGACCTTTCTCTAGTTCTTGTCGGTGTAGTTATGTTATTATATGCCTGCCGCGTGGTAAATGGTTCACTCAGTTTAGGTTGTGTTTTTATCTTTACGTTATTTGAATTCGAGGTAAATGTTGATTTTCATAGAGTTGCTGTCATAAAGGTTACCGGTCCTGGTGGTGTTGCGTCCATCTGCATGCTAGTATTTTTGGGTTTTACCTGAATGACTGCTGCTTCCGCAGCTGTCTGGTTTTTATGGTTTAGCGACACTAGGCAGGGACCTATCCATTTGGGTCAGTTTGGCCTGAATTTGGTCGCACTTTTTGTTTTTTGTGTAGGGTTCACTCATGAACTAAGTAGTACGAATTATATATTTTTTTGTTTGCTTATATTGATTATGAATATAAAAGAAACGGTAAATCGTAGTAATAGCGCACCGGTGGCTTCTTAAACAAGTCCACACCGTTCAATGGTAAAACACGGAATAGACGAGAACCGGTGCCTTCAACGGAGTATGAACATTGTTACAAACATTATTTGGAATTTATTTTAAATATATTTATAGAAGTTGTGGTTGTAGTTTCGTGAAACATTTTATAAATAAATAAATAATTTGAACACTTGGTTAAATTTCACGGTTTTTATTAAAATTACAATTGTTTCGACTGTTAGGTCATCTTCAGGTATAATACATTTAACTCTATTAACATGTTTATATATATGTTGGTCTTATTATCTAAATTTTATATTAAAGAGTGGGGAGTTACTGACATCAACTTGTTCATTGTCAATGGGTTTTGAAGAATTTACTGCTTTCCTTTTTTCTAGATTTTCCAGGCAGTTTAATTTTAAGCTGGGGGTTGGCTGTGACTTTATTTTACCTAATGAACTGAGGTACCAGCCAAGACTGTAACTCCTGTAGGGTTTGTGTCATATCAGGAGTCAAGCACGAGAGGATGAGAAGGGTGATTACTTAAATCATAACACAGTTATACGTTTTAGTTTGGTGTTTATTGAAAATAAGTACTTACAGTAGCAAGCTTGTTGAGTACATGATAACTGATTTTACTATTACACTGGTTGTACACAAGTTTAAATGTTATCTCGGAAGTTTCGGCTTAGAGACTGTCGCTAGTGTGTCTTCCTTATACTTTATAAAGCCTTTTGTTTTCCCGGTTTTGTGGTATATGGTGGTAACCTTGGATAGAACCGGGGTTTGCTAGATAACTATGCACGTGTCACCTTGACAAGCCATTGTTCCTGTTATTTAGGCCCATTGTGTTGCACGGGCCAGGCGTGACTCTGACGACCTATTGCCTGATCCGGGGGTGACACTGACGACCTATTGGCTGACTCGGTCGTGACACTATTGTTTTCAATGTGTAACATTTTACGTTTTGCAAGCGAATGGTTATATTGTTTACAATGTTGGGATATTCCAGTTTAATTGGTGTTGGTACCTATTGCTTTAATATGTTCTGTTAATCGGATTGCGAAATTTCGACTAGGCTGGCCCTTATATAATGCTTCACATTCCTTGCAATTTATTTGATAGACGCCGGTTCTATTTAATTTATCTGTGGAGGGTTTTTGATTGTTTAATATTTTTCCTTACGTTATTTTGTTGCTACTTATGATTTTTATGTCAAGCTTTTTAATTGCGTTGTAATTGTTTGAGTGGATTTGGGAATCTAATTAAGATAGTACCAGTGTGTAGTCTTTGATTCTTGTGTTGGTGTGTTGATTGTATTTTATTGTTTTTCTTAAATAATTTGTCAATTAACTCTATTGAGTAGCCATTGGTAATAGCAATTTGTTTTATTGTGTTAACTTCATCTTTATAATTTATTTCATTTAGCGGGATATTTACTAGTCTATGTAAAATACTATGGAATGCAGATATTTTTATTATATGAGAATGGTTAGAGTTGGCTGGTAGAATGGTATCGGTAAATGTCAGTTTTCTATATAGGTTGTATTCGAATTATTTATTATTGTTGGTTATTGTTATGTCGAGGAAGTTTATGAATTTGTTTTCTTCTTTTGCTAATGTAAATTTAACGTGGTGGTTGATGTTGTTTTTGTAAGTAAGAAAGTGATCTAATTGTCTGTAGGTTCCTGACCACATGCAAAAAATATCGTCTACATAGCGGGTTTACATGGAGAATTTGTTATTAAATTGGAGGTAGTTTTGGTTAAGACAGAGGTCAGCTATTGATAGAAGTTCTTGTGTTTCTTGATTTGAGCATTGGCTATTTAAAAGTTTATCGAGAATAATGTCTTTTAATTCTGGGATAGGGATTGATGTGAAAAGACTTTTTACATCAAATGAAATATATTTGCTGCTGAAATCTAACTTGATGTTTTTTAAATTGTCGATTAATTCGAACGTGTTTTTAATAGCATATGTTGATTCAATATTAAGTAGTGTTGGTAGTATTTTGTTTAATCTTTTACAAATTTTATAAGCAGGGGCGTTAATATACGATACAATAGGTCTCATAGGGTACTCTGGTTTATGCAATTTCGGTAACGTGTATAAAATAGGGGCTTTGGGATTTAGGATTTTGAGAGAGTACCTGTCGTTGTTATTAAAAATTTTTGGGCAGTTTATTAATACATGTTGCACTTCAATTTAAAATTTTGTGGTCGGGTCTTTCTTAACTGGTAGGCATCCACTTTCAGTTAATAGTTCTTCGGTTATTTTAATATATTCTAATTTGTTCATGATAGTGATGGTGTTACCTTGGTCTGCTTTGCATAGTATAAAGTCTTCGTTGATAAGTTTCTCTTTGATTTTGGTGATTGTTTCCATATCTTGGTTGTTGTTTCTTTTGTTTAACAATTTGAAGTCTTTTTCTAGGTTTTTCTATATATGACATGTCGGTGGAAATGATACGTGTTGGTTGTTTATTTTCCTAAGGCTGATTTCAAACAATATCAACGCCATTAAAAAAACTTGACATAAAAACCATAAGTAGCGACAAAATAACGTTAGGAAAAATATTAAAGAATCAGAAACCCTCAACGGATAAATAAAACCGGCGTCTAACCAATAAATTGCAAGGATTGTGAAGCATTATATATTGGCCAGACCTGTAGAAATTTCGCGATCCGATTAAAAGAACAAATTAAAGCAAAAGGTACCGACACCAACTTAACTGGAATATCCCAACATTGTAAACAATATAACCATTAGCTTGCAGAACTTAAAATCTTAAACATTGAAAATAATCGCATAAAATTAAATTACCTGGAAAATCTAGAAATAAGAAAAGCAGTAAATTCTTCAAAACCCATTGTCAATGAACAAGTTGATGTCAGTAACTCCCCACTCCTTAATTTAAAATTTGGATAATCAGACCTACATATATATAAACATGTAAATAGAGTAAAATGTATAAGACCTGAGGATGACATAACAGTCGAAACCATAGTACGTTTAATAAAAACCTGTGAAACTTAACCAAGTGTTTAAATTATTTATTTATTATTTTAAATACATAAACATGAAATTTATAAAAAGGTTTATTAAATAAATAATTAATTAATAAAAAAAAAAATAATTTTATTTCTATTTTAAATTTGCTGCCACCTTAAAGTTGATTATTTTATGGATTATTTATGGGCAAAAATAAACCAAAAAAGTATCCTGAAGACGGTCACCCATCCAAGTCCTAACAAAGGTCCAGCGGCCCAACAACTCATGTTGTCTGCTTGAAATTTATAACATTCGACCTTGGCTGCTTCTCATTTATAACACTTTTGTGGTAATTGTTTATTAATGTATTTACAAATAGCGTCTGCAATATCGCAATAAGGTGAGGATACAGCCTATATCAATTCTGGAAAGATCTAGACTAGTCTATAGAAACCAGGTGAGTCTATGTTTAAACATACGTTCGTATACTTTTCACGGGTGCCATGATAAACGTAAAGAATGATAACCGGACGCAGTTTATATGATTTATAGCTTCGTACGAGGTGTTTGGAGATATAAATAAAACCCAAACAGGGTGAAAAATTCGGCAATCGCTTGTTTATTATATAAGTCGAGTAGATTATGTTTCAAATACATAAACATATAAATTAAGAAAAATAGTTTTTAATTTTATTTTCTCGACACATGTATTGCCTTCCCAGATTGATTGCATACGCACGCATATCATGTTCGATAGATGTATGGTGTGCAGGAAGTAAGAAACAGCGACACGTTCTGTTTCCAGGCCGACAATCCTCCAAGTAAAGAGAACACCCGGCGTCGCATAACTTCGGTGAACAGACGAGACCTATTTTTATTGTTCATTTTCAACAGACTTTATTTGTTTACAAAAAACATTTTATAAACTTTAATTAATAGTAACATATATTTGGAATATGTGGGTAATTATATGAGTTCCTACTCACAAGGGCTGTAAATCTTAATTTGATTGTGTAGTGTGTAATTACAAATAATTGTGTATGTGTTTGAGTGTTTTGGTGTTATTACATATTTTATGTGTTAAGATTGCCTAGTTAGGAAAAGAGGAACCAGTTAAATCTATTTTACATATCTTATAAGCATACTTAATGTGCAATATTTACAGTATTTGCAATTTTATGTTTTTATTATGTTTTGTATTTGGCCAGGCTCAAACATTTATTTCGTATTCGCTGAAACGCGGTGAGAAACGATTTGGTTGCACCGCACCAAACCGGCGCTGCGTGTGTGTTTGAGTGGATTGTTAGATGCGTGAACACCGTGATGTTGGAAAATTTGCGCCAAAAAACAATTTCTTCGGTTTTTTCTGCATTGATTGAGATTTTCCAGAGATCCCAGTGTGGTATGAGTTTGTTGCTATGAATTTGCAGTAACGACACCACTACCTGAGCATTGAAAGAGTGCGCATAAATAGTGGTGTCTTCAGCGTACATTTCAATATATGATTTTGGAAAGGTAGGGATATCACTGAGGTAGATGTTAAATAAGATTGGGCCTAGGACGCTGCCTTGCGGGATTCCTGCCACTATGGGTTTGATGAAGGATATTGTGTTATATATTTTGACTCTGAAGGATCGGTTAAGTAAGTGTGAATTTATAAGGTTAATTATTATGGGTAGAAATTTGAGAGTAATCAGCTTGTGCGTGGGTCCTGCTATCCAGACCCTATCGAAAGTTCTTTCGATGTCCAGCAAGACCATAGCTGTAACCAACGGCTGTGGTAATTGGGCATATCTGCTGAACAGTATTGTGTTTCGGTCTGAAGCTGAACTGAATATCAGGTATAAGTTTTTGCTTTTTAATAATTACGTTTACTCTAGATAGGATTATTTTTTCAGCTTTCTTGGACATGGTGTTAAACAAAGAGATTGGGCGACGGCTGGGCGAGAGGGCTTTGTCTTTATTTGGTTTATGGATTGGGAACACTGTGGCAGTCTTCCATGCAGCGGGCAAGTACTGGAGTTTAAAGATGGAATTAATTAGGTAATGTAAGTGGACTATGCATTTTTTGGAAAATTTTTTAAGGATTGTATTTTCTATTTTATCAGGACCTGGAGCTTTGCGATTGGGTAGGGAGCGGATAATTTGGTGAATTTCTCTAGGACTAGTAAGGAATTTATGCATGTTGTGTTCTGTATGATCGCTACAAAGAAACGCAAGCGTTTCTTCAACAATACGGTTCTGTGTTTGTGTATTTGGTGCAGTTCGGTGAATTTGCTCGAAGGTGTCGGCGATGCTCTCAACCTTTTGAGTATCTGTGACCGCCATCGAGCCGTTATGGTTTAATGTGGGGATTGATTGAAAAGAGCGTTTTAGAATTTTGGTAACTTTCCTTAGAGAGTTGTCGTTGGGGCTTAGAGTGGAAAGTTTTTGTGTCCAGATGTTGTTTGAATGTGTAGAAATGAGTTGTTAGTGATTTATATTCACGTCTGAAACTTGGACCTCTGGTCCTCTGCCATCTCTGCATGGTTCCGTTGTGAAATGATATCCGCTGTACTTTGGGGTAGGTTGAGTTTACGGGGTTTAATTGTTAGGTCTTGTGTATGACCCTTTTTAGCTCGATTGATTGCGCATGTAAATGTTTTGATCTCTTGCTCCAGCTCGGCTGGAGATAGGATGTTGTTGTAAATTTTGATGTATGAATCTAATGTTTCGCGAAAGTCCTTCCAGCTAGTATGTTTATATGAGGTTATCGCACGAGTGTGATTTTCTGTGAGCTGATGGTGCAGCTGGAAGGTGATTGGGTTGTGATCCGAGCTAAGTTCTGGGAGTGAGAGAGGGTGTGTAATATTTTTGACATTTTTAATTATGATTAAATCGAGAGTGGTAGGCCTCATACCATTCTCGGGGTAGTGGGTTGGGTTGTCGGTACATAGGACTATAGCTGCGTGTGTCTGAACGTATTTTGCTAATGTGCGGCCATTTATGTTATTGTGATGACAGTTCCGGTCTGAGTGAGCTGCATTGAGGTCGACCACAAGAAGTGTCTTGGGTTTACGGAAGATGGACGATAGATCTTGAGTTGTGAAGTGGTTAGTGGGTCGGTTGTAAGCAGCGGTTATGATTGTGTTGTCTGGAAGTAGTATGGTGACTCCCTCCAGCGTGGATGGGGGTGAAGCTATGAGGGAGTGGGGTATGTTGTTCCTCACCAACGCTGCAACTCCTCCAGACTTTTTATGGGTTTGATTGGGTCTGTCTGCCCGGTAGATAGTGTAGTGTGCGATTTTAAGTGTGATTGTGTTATTTAAATGTGTTTCGTTAATGAGCATAATGTGTATGTTGTGTTTGTGTAGAAAGCATTTAAGTTCCTCCAACTTACTCAGAATTCCATTTGCGTTCCAGGAGGACACATTTAGAGTTTCGTTTGATGCCTTACTCGTCCTTAAAGAAACTGAATAGTACCATCATCCGCTGGTTGGGTGGGGTCACCTTCAGCTTGACTGCCAGAGCTTTTATTTTGATGAGTGCTTCTTTTAGGTTAATGTACGAGTTGATCTCTCTCATTGTCTCTGTAAATTCGTCCAAATTAGTATAGTCATTCGTTTCTGGGGTGAGGAATGGGGTTGCGGGTAGGGGTTGTTGCCGGGGTTGTTCAATTATTGGTTTTTTGGAGCGAGGGAGTTCAGGGAACTGTTGTTTATTGAGTTGGGGTGGCTGTATGGGAATGGATGGGATAACTTGATTTTGTTGCAGTTTTTGGGACCAGGCGTTAGTAGTAGGGAGTGGAGCATTGAGGTAAGTTTTGTTATTGTTGGTTTTAATTTTGTTTGAGTTTAGTGTTTCAATGTTTTTTTATTTTTTGCACGTTTACCGGGCAACCGGTGTAGTTGGCTGTGTGGTCGCCGTTGCAGTTCGCGCATTTAGCACTTGTTGTAGGGGGTTTGACGCAAGTTGAAGTTAAGTGTGGTTGTGCACACTTTAAACACCGTGGTTGGAGCCTACAGTTTATTGTCGCGTACCCCATGCCTGGCAACTGTGGCACTAAATTATCCTTTTTTTGTTTATGTGCCTCTCCCAAGTTACTCTTGCGTACATTAGATATTTTACATCATTATTTAGTTTTGTTAATGTCATGTCGCTGTCGGTGGTCACGAGATATAGTGGTCTGAAAGTGGTTCGCATTTTAAATATTTGTATGGCTTTTATTTTGTATGTGTTTATAAGTTCCTTTTTTATTTCATCAGTGGTTGGGTTAGAGTCAAGTCCGCGTATTACGAAGGCGTGCGTTTTGTCTTCTTTCTTTGTAAAGATGTAGTAATGGGTGTCCATTTCGTCAAACGCTTTTATTAGCGTCAGTCTGTCTTTTTCGTTATTAAGGAATATGTTAGTATTGTTCGCCATATATTTTATGTGAAAATTATTTGTTGTGTATTTTTTAATTATGTTAATTAATGTGGCATACTTCCCTGGTTCATTCATTATGCCCGGTATAATTAGGGGGAGGGGTCTTGGGCGCCTGGTTTCCGTGGCCTCCATCCCCTCCTCGTCTCCAGCCACCGTACCGGACTCGGAGTCCGAGATTGGATCGAAGCGGTTTTTGGTTTTTGTTGGTGGATTTATTAGGGGAGCGCGGGGCTTGTGCGCAACCCTGGGTCTTTTATAGCTTTCCTTATCTTGCGTTGGTGGGGCGGAGGTCTTCTTCTTTGTGTAACTGTCGGTTGTTTGTTTTATTATGCAGGTGTTTATTAGGGCGTTTACCCGCTTGCTTGGGGGTCCCGGGTCAGTCTGAAGCGATTCCCCTTCAAGGGCGTTATGTCGAAGATGCTCTTGGGACGAGGCGATTGAAGTGGTGGCTGATGTGGCAGTTGAAATCGCTGGCGACGGACTCGCTAAAGGAGGCGTCCCCTGTTCACCTGCTAGTTGTTGTAAAATTTGTACTTTTCTTTTTTTTTGGTAATGTCTTTTTTAATATGTATAACTTTATTTTTAATTTTGTTATGAAATGTATTGTTTATATCATCCTCCGAGAATGATTTCTCATCCTCCATGAGATGAGATTGTACTTTAAATTAAGAATATTTAATACTACCCGGCACCACTTATACCTAATATTTATTATGAATAAAGATAAGGAAAAAAAGAGAAATAATAAAAGTAACTCTGCTAATAGAGACGTATCTCTGATGTTTAGCATCACTTGTGCACAAAATTATGTTTTTTTTAAATACATGCACCACACATTTATTTATCACCACGAGTCAATTTATTAATTAATTACCAAATTTTAATTAGTTGGACAGGTACGATGTTGGTCGAACGAGTGCCGGACTAAAAAAAATAAGACGAGAACCGGTGCTTTCAATGCAGTATGATCGTTGTTACAAAAATTATTAGGATTTTATTTTAAATACATGAACATGAAATTTATAGAAAGTTATATTAAATAAATTACTTGCCTTTCAATTTTTTTTTATTTCGACTAAATGTGCTGCCTACTTAAGGTGGATCATTCTCTGTATTATTTATGGTCTAAAATAAAACAAAAAAGTATTCTAAAGGCGGTCACCCATCCAAGTCCTATCAAAGGTAGGCGTCGCTTAACTCTAGTGGTCCAACGACATCTGTTGTTGTCTGTTTGAAGTTTCCAACATTCAAACATGGCTGCTACTCATTTATGACACTAAAGTGTTAAATGTTTATTCATGTACTTACAACAAATAACGTTTGCAATGTGAATAGCGCAGTTAGGTGAGGATGCAACCTATATCAATTCTGGACAGATTCAGACCAGACTATAGAAACCAGCTGAGTCTACGGTTAATCATACGTTCGGATATCTTTCACAAGTGCCTTGATAAAGGAAATTAACGATAACCGGACGCAGTATATATCATTTATAGCTTCGTACGAGGTGTTTGGTGTTGTAACCCAATGCCAAACAAAGTTGAGATTTTCTACAATTGCTTGCTTAAATATTTTTAAGTCTGGTAGTTGCAAATTGATTGCATACGCAAGCTTATCGAGTCCGACAGATGTAAGGTGTGCAGAAAGTAAAAAACAGCGCCTCGTCGTGTTCCCAGGCGGTCACCCATCCAAGTACTGACAACGCCCGTCGTCGTTTAACTTCGGTGATCAGACGAGAACCTTTCATTTTCAATAATCTTTATTTTGTTTTATATTATTTTATATACATTTAATTAATAAAAATATATATATTTGGAGCAAATGCGGGTTTTTATAAGAGTTCCTACTCACAGGGGTGTACATCTTAGTGTGATTGCGTTATGTGTGATTACAAATAATGGTGTTACAGTTTTTGTGTTTTGATACTGATTTACTTTTTTTTTTCATGTGTTAGGATTAATTCTATGGGAAAGGAAGACCCGGTAAAACCCATTTTACATATCTTAAAAACTAACTTACAAGCTACTGCTATTTACACTATATACAGATTTTTACAATTTTTATTTATTTATTCTTATTTAGATTTTGTTTTTTTTTTACTAAGGTTGGTAACACTTACTACAATGTTGCTGGTGGCGCCATCCAAGTGTTTGTTTATTTTGATTTTTAGGTTATTCTAATATTTGACGTTTTGTTTTCAGATTCTTCAATTTGATTAAGTTTCCACAATTCGGATTAGTATTACAAGGCTACGTATCCTCCTGGACGCGCTCGTGGAATATGGGGAGAGTTTGGTAGGGCAACTTATGTTTTAATCTGTGTGGTGTGTTGTGTGCGCGTATGGCGGTTAAGTTTTGTGTGAGTGTGTTGTTATTTATTTGCGTCGTGTAGAATTTCTGTGATATATATTCTATGAGTTGTGTTAGTAATGTGTAATTTGTTTGTTCGTATAGGTCTTTAAGTGTGGTGTATCTACCTAGCCGGGCGGCCAGTCTCAAACATTTATTTTGTATACGTTGCAGTGCAGTGAGAGACGACTTGGACGTACCACACCAAACAGGCGCTGCGTATGTGAGTATGGGACGTATTGTAGATTTGTACAGTAGGATTTTATTTTTGGTAGATAATGGACTATTTTTTGACAGGAGCGGATATAGGAGGCGAATGGTGCCGTGTGCTTTAGTGATGGCTTTGTGAATATGCGGGCCATGCTTGAGGCGCTCGTGCAGGTACTTGACCTGGGTTTGTGGGATGCACTTGTGATTGTGGATTGTTAGATGCATGAACACCTTGATGTTGGAATATTTGCGACGAAAGACTATGGTCTCGGTTTTTCCTGCGTTGATTGAGATTTTCCAGAGATCCCAGTATGGTATGAGTTTGTTGATGTGAATTTGAATTTGTGACACCGCGACCTGCGCACGGAACGAGTGCGCATAGATCATGGTGTCATCTGCGTACATCGCGGTTTTTGTTTTGATAAAGGTAGAAATATCTCTCAGGTAGAGGTTAAATAATACAGGACCAAGGAGGCTGCCTTGCGGGATCCCTGCCACAACGGGTTTGCCGGAAGAGAATGTACTATTGATTTTGACTCTGAAGGAACGGTTTTGTAAGTATGAATTTATAAGTTTTATTATTGTTGGCGGGAATTTGTGAGTAATCAGTTTATGTATGAGTCCTGCTATCCAGACTCTATCGAATGCCTTTTCGATGTCCAGCAGGACCATAGCTATAACGTTATTTCTGTTAAAGTTAATGCTGATGTCTATTGCAATCCTGCATACCTGCTGAACAGTATTGTGTTTCGGTCTGAAGCCGAACTGAAAATCAGGTATCAGTTTGTGCTTTTTAATTGTTGCGTTTACTCTAGATAGGATTATTTTTTCAGCTATCTTGGACAGGGTGTTTAACAAAGAGATTGGGCGATAGCTGAGCGGGAGGGTTGTGTCCTTATTTGGCTTGTAGATTGGGAGCACTCTGGCAGTTTTCCAGGCAACTGGGAAGTGTGGAAGTTTGACTATGGAATTAATAAGGTAATGTAGATGGATTATGGCTTTTTTTGATAGGTTTTTAAGATTAGGTTTTCAATTGAATCGGGACCGGGAGCCTTGCGATTGGCCTGGGTGTGGATAATTTGGCAAATTTCTCTGGGAGAGGTAAGGAGTTTATGCGTGTTGTGTTCTGTGTGATCACTACGGAGAAACGCAAGCGTTTCTTCAACAATACGGTTATGTGTCTGTGTATTTGGTGCAGTTCGGTGAATTTGCTCGAAGGAGTCGGCAATGCTCTCTGCCTTTTGAGCTTCTGTGACCACCTTCGAGCCGTTATGGTTTAATGTGGGGATTGGTTGAAAAGGGCGTTTTAGAAGTTTGGTTTCCATAGGGAATTGTCGTTGGGGTTTAGAGTGGAAAGTATTTTTGTCCAGATGGCGTTTGAGTGTGAAGAAATAAGTGATTGGATTTGTGTTGTTAATGACTGATATTCACGTCTGAAACTGGGGTCTCTGGTCCTCTGCCACAGTCTCCGTGCATGATTCCGTTGTGATATGATATCCGTAGTGGTTTGGGGTAGGTTAAGCTGGCGGGGATTTATAGTTTTGATATGTGTATGATCTTTTTTGGCTCGATTGATTGCGCATGTAAATGTATTGATCTCTTTCTCAATACCCATCCGTGCCAGCGAAATCATTATATGCATGTTTTAAATTAGTACTATCAGTAAAGTGACAAAGTATAATATAGTTTGCATTAACTCTGACCATCTGTTTCGGTATGCGGCTTAATGTTTGACATGTGCATATACAACAAAGACCATAATGTCTACCTCTACTAAAGAAATCTTCAAGTATTTTTATTTTCGTGTAACAATATCATCAAATATTGCTACTGACTTAGGTTTTACATTTTCTACAGGTGTAACGTCTTCAGCATTTTCTTATTTGTAAAAGCCTATTCGATTTTTCAAATGACTATTCGTTTCATTTACAAACTCTTCAAGATATTTGTATTTGAGTTGATGTAATGATTTTGAATAAACATATATATTTTGATATATTAAACCGTTATGCGTATCTGTTAACATTTGTAATATAATGTTTGTTTTACCACAATTTGATGGTCCACATATTATACATCTTATAGTGTTGGGGAAATATTTATATCTATTTTGTTGGTCTTCTTCTATAGTTATATTCTCTAAACTTTTTCGTACTTTTTTAATTTTAAACTCCATTTATTAGCGATTAAAAGTCTTTTACTACCGTGTTTGTCAAGCTACTATATTTTATATTTGTATCACTAACTATCAGACAGTGTACAATAGTATTTTCTGGAAACTTTTTATTAAACTGAAAGTCAATCTTTACGTCTGCAATTGATTCCTTTATGGTCTCGTTTTGATATAAACAATCTATAACAAATATTGGATAGTTTTTATTAAACTCATATTTAAAAACAATAGGTGCATTAATATGTTTGTTATTAAGGAAATATGTCTTTTGAAAGTTTTTAAACATTGTGTATACACTACTATAGTCATTGTGGTCAGTATCTAACATTAAGTTTTCCTGTGGATAGCTATCGTTGTTTAATAATGCTTTTATATCATGCAGGTAAATAAAATCAAATTTTGAATTTTCTACAGTTAAATTTGTATCACGATTTTAAGAAAACGCTATGATAAAATATTTTGGACGTTTTGCTAGGGTTGCTACTCGCCATGTATATTTCATCACATCTTTAGGAATTGTAGGATTACATTCATAAGTCCATGAATTATAATTTATTATTTGCTGTTTGTTTGAAGCAATAAGATTACTAATTTCTATTTGTTTTTCCAATGTGGGAATTTCTAGGGGCATACTCCAATATACTTCTGAAATATTAATTTGCAAATTGTCTTTTAATGTCACAGGTGCTAATAAACAATTTGAATCATCGGTTGCTCTAAGTAGTTGTAGTTCCTGACTGACACGTAAAATAGTCTTATTATTGGTTTCAAATATACCGAAAATATTTTTTAGTGGTACAGTAATGGAAAAATATCTTTTTTCATTTAAAACATTCTCAGTGCCCCAGCCATCAAACATGTCTTGTTTATTAAAAGTAGTTAAACCTTTAATTGTTGAATAACCTGGAGCAATAACTACTGCTACTTCTTTACTGGATATTAAATATTTTATTTGGGAATAGAGATGCATGATACCATTTTGAACAAATTGAATCGTCTTATAATTAGCAGATGTCAGTGGGGTACCTTTGCCTATAATCTGACCGGCTATTACAAGATGACTGTTTGCAGTGTCATAAATAACATCCTGATTGGGTACTTTAATCTCTGTAAATGTATTTGGTGTATTAATTCTACCTACTATCATAGGTAAATATTTTATATATTGGTAACGCTGGATAGGTGGTTTATGTACTCGCTCATTAATGGAATAATCAAATATTGCTGTATCCATTTATATAGAAAAAAATATTACGTTTTTCTTATATGTAAAGTTATTAACAAAGGTTCAGTTCTAAATTCTATTAAATTATCATCTTGATCGATTAGTTTTAATTCCAATTTATCTATATTATTTAATATTAGTGGATAATATGCCAAGTTAATTGGTTGCTCAATTATATCAAAACAAGGTCTTACTTATAGAAAAAATTCATATATTGTACTAGTTTCTTTCGAGCCGATATACCATCCTTTTGTAATATTTGAACATACTTTGATAGTCTTAACAGAAAATATATCCAAAGTGTTATCAGACATGTGCAGTACCCTTTTATTAAATCCCAGCAATGGTCCTATTGAGTTATATGTTGTAAAGTCGATGGTATAAATACTTTTAATCATATTTTTGATAGTATTGTCATTAGGTTTTAATGTGAATCCTATACTGATAATTTCTTCTAGTATGTCTTTCAAGTTTTAATCTTTATCTTTATCTATATGTACCATCATCAATTTTAATTGTTTTACTAACACCCTCTTTAATATAAGTAAGAGTACTATTTTTTTATTTTTCTGATACATTTGGAATAGTAAATGATGTTTTTAAACTTTTCAGACACAATTCATATCTACCATCTGATAAATCTAGTGGGGGGAAATAACTACTAATTAAAATAGATTGATTCAAATTTTTATAATTATCTAATGTGAGAGTACCCATTTATTATAAAAGAAATTATTTATAAATTCTATACATAACTTTCCACAATTTGATTCACTATATGACTGTTGTCTGTCACAATTATAATATATTTCAGCCTTATTAAAATAATTTACTAATTTTATTTCAGAGTTAATGTTTCCATAACTATCACAATAGTAAACTTTATTATCAATTTTTATATAAGCTACCCAGTGAGTACCTGGTCCCGAATTAGAATCTAAATTAACTATACTTGATTCATTCTTGTTAATTAGTTTACGCAAAGTATCATCCATAAATACACCTCTAAAATATGGAAGTCTTAACTCTTTAGCATATTTCAATATTTTTATATTTGACAATGGTCACTCTGGTATCAATTTTTTTTTACTTTTCCTCCACGTTTCTGTTTATTATATGCAGGATCGCCTATATACATCCAATTACCAAAAACTTTCTCGCCTACCATTTTACCTACTTGCAACATTGTACCTGTTCCTAGAGCGGCTAATGCACCTTTAATTAATGTCATTACAGCTGGAATTGCGAATTGAAGAAAGCCGCCATTTTTGCAGCAATATCAGATAATGCACCGCCTAATTTTATACATGATCCTTTTATTATTGGTGCTGCTGGCAAAAGTATAACACCACCTTTCTTGTCTGTTAAACTATTTAATAATTGCGTTATTGGTAAATCAATACTGCCTTTTACATTTGCTAATTTATTTACAATATCCTGCACATTGTTTGACTTAGAATTTTGTAATGCCGCCATTAACATTGTGACAGGAATAGATATTTTTGATGGAGGACTTATTTTTTTTATCTGAGATGCCCTATGGTGACATATCACGACCAAGAACGCTAAGATACGATTATGATGACAACTATGCGGCCGAAGTAAGAGAAAGAATGCGAATTGTGTTTGAACGAGTAAAATCAAAATTGTAGGAAACAACTGAACAGCGAAACAAGCAATTTAATAAAAAAGCCGAACAAACAAATTTTGAAATAGGAGACCGAGTATATTTTCATGATCCGACCAAAATACAACTAGCAGGGACATCAAAAAAATTATTAAAACCGTGGACAGGGCCGTACCGAATAAAAGAAAATCTGAATGCAGTGAATTACAGAATTGTTGAGGAAACTGGGAAAAGGAATATGGTAGTACATGTGAATAGGCTCAAACCATTTAAAGCAGTTATCGAAGAGGTTCAGGAAGAGGAAATAGGAATGGAGAGATCAACTCAAATCGAGAAAAGAAAAGCACCAACCACGGTAGAATTAGAAGCAATGCACAGGCAGTTAGAAGCAGAAGAAAGCCATACACTCGCTCCTCAACACTTGTCTCCTAGTAGAATCCATACCCGAAGTAGAGGGCCGGTAACAGAGCAGCTCTGGATATGGTCACCCGTCAATCAATAGGGAAAAGTAACGGGACAATCTACATCAAGTGCCCACTCCAGTATCAGGTGGATTAGAATGAGTAAATTAAGGAAAATAAAACACTGTAAGGGGTTCATATATAGTCCAGCAAAATTGTATCGCGAAATTGTGAGTAAATTGTGCTCCCAAGGGTAGCAAATTTTTAAAGGGGGGAGGAATGTAAGCATTACAAATGCTAATATGCTGAGACAGCATAGTAACATCACCTTCCGTGAAGTTACTACTGCAATGTATAAATAACAATATATCGCATATTGTTATGTCAGCAGTTTGACCGACTATATAAGAACTCTATGTGGACAACGATAGGCAGTTGTTCCACCGCATTGTATCATGGACATTTAATATAAACCAACTACGCTATATCGACACCGTGGTAGTCTAGTGACCACCCCTTTCTCATCCTTACCCTAAACGTCTATTTGGCAAGATCCCGAGTATATAAGAGGAGAAGTGACCACCCCAGTCACCCTCTTACACTACTAAACACCCACTTACTAGCCAAACACTCAATACCAAACTCCACATCGATCCCCAATAGCTCGATATTCGCAACCACGAAATTTCCCTAGTTAAAATTTTAAACCAAAGCCCAGCTACCCACAACAACAAGGTAATACTTATCCGCCACCTATGTTGATTAGTACAAACATACTTCTACCACAAATAAAAAAAAATTCTAGAAGACTTGCAATTACTCAAACATGACAACGAACTCTCTAACTAAATTGACTGAGAAAGCATTGAACAAACATATAACGAAAATTTTGTATATAATCCCATAGAATTAGAAATAGACTATGAGAGTTTTTGCATATTCCCACAGGAAAATTTAAATCCTTAGCCAATCTCATACCAAGTTTCGTGTACCTTTTGTGAAGTGGTGGAACACCGGCTTCACAGTGAAGGCTTGGAATTGGCGTAGTCCTAAACGCACCGGTGACAGTTCGAATACCAGCATTGTGTACACTATCTAGCTTCTTTATATACATATATATATATATATATATATATATATATATATATATATATATATATATATATAATATATATATATATATATATATATATATATATATATATATATATAAATATATATATATAAATATATATATATATATATATATATATATATATATATATATATATATATATATATATATGGCATAGTTTACTTCCACGTGTGTGGAAGAACCTTGCACGGTTGGAATGTGCAGACACCAGTCAAGAACTGAGGTGTTTTATAGAAACCACAAAAACCACAGCTCGGCTGATAGATAGTGTGGAGAAAAGAGAAGAGAAATGATAATTGTAGTATTTACATTTATGGAGCAAAAAGAAGAGAATCCTTTCAGATATGCGTTAACAAATCAGCTCCCGGAGAAATGAAAGCACTTTAACAATGCTTGTTGCATTATAGCTTAATAAAATATGCATCGGACCCTCAATAAAATTGCGACGATGCTAATTGTAACTAGGACACTGCTCGAAAATATGTGCGAGAGTGTGCCTAATTTTACAAGTGGTGCAGAGCGGTGGTTCATCTCCTAGTAACAGATGCAAGTATGGTAGTATGGCCTATACTCAGACGAGAGATGACCACTTGCTCACACCTTGTTAGGCAGAGCAGTGCTATCTACCGCTCCACTGCAGCTTTACACGTCGCAATTTACTCGTAGAAGAGTTCCACTCCTTCTGCCATAGCTTAAGACAATGCACAGCCACAGACTTCAACACATCATCGGCGCGCAACGGATGACGGACAACGTAGTTGCCGCTGGCTGCTCCAAGAGCAGCTCGGTCGGCACAGTAATTACCGGGTATCCCAGCATGTCCCAGTATGAGTATGACATCTCTCTCTAGCTCCCGTAATCCATCGATTTTTCCGCGGATGTCCAAAACGGTTGAATCTGTGGAGAATCTGCTACCGATGCCTAAGATAGAATTCAGGGAATCGGTGCGTATTAGCAGGTGACGCCGCTCATCGATATCTTGACGGGAGAGTCGAAGAGAGTAGAGAATACCATATAGCTCAGCAGTGTAAACTGGGCATATGGGTGACTTTATCAACGACTGGGATACGCCATCAGTCACAAAAGCGCAGCCAATACCAGAGTCTGTCTTGGAGCCATCAGTATATGTGTGTTGAGGGTCTGTGTACTATTGCAATTGAATGAAGAATGCAATCAAGTATATGGCGTTAGAAGTAGAATCTTTTGGCAAGTTGGTCAACTCTCGGTTTGTCGTTAAAGAAAGAAATGCCCATGAGAAGGAATTTTGTGCATGCTGATGTTATTGCGTTATTATCGTATGTTTTCGATAAGGCACATAGCCGATCGCGATGTAGGTCACATCTAGGTGAGAAAATTTCTATACTCTGTTAACTCTTGAGTGATACTACAGCAATATCGATGCTCTCTGTGCCCAGATAGCATGTCTTCCCTTCCCACGCGAGAGGTGTTGGTATTAGTCTTTTAAGTTCTATTTTCTCTATGTTTTTTCTAGTAACGGGAATATGAATTCCCACTAATGCTCTGTCCTTAGTGAACATACAATCTGACAACGGTAAACCATAATACTTCCCTGCATTCGTAATTGCTAGCTTGTATCCCTCCTTATTAATTTCAATTTCAAATGATTCTAACGCATCTTTAAGTACTTTTTCGTGTAAAATTTTCGGTGACAAGTGTCTTGCATGACACGCACTAATTAAACTCGTTGCTAATATACTAATTTCCGTTACGATTTGACTCAAAATGTAAATATATGACGTTGTGCATTGTGTGTACAAATTATCTCTTATGATCCCTAATTTAGTAATACTAATTTTAAAAGGGAAATTTTTGATTTTATCTAAAAATATCTCGATTTCTCTATTAGTTGTGAATAATCTTTTAACGTGATTTCGTGAGGCTATGTGAAAGTCCCATCCTATACTATCTCCATCATTTGCTAAAATGTTGGGTTATACTCCCAATTTCCATTTATTATTGCTTGCATTCTACTACCTATAGCCATGCAGTATTTATCTCCCTTGCATGCTTGATTAAAACAAAGCCAAATTGCTTTTGTTGTATTTTCATCTATTAATGGTATATCGTACACAAGTGGTAAAGCCGCTTCGTGCGATACTGCGTAAGGTAGGTTTTGAAAATATGTCTCTGTATTAACTTCAATCTCTCCTAAAATCCCATGGCTTAACCATACAATTACTGCAATTTTAACTAACCAACATTTAGTTTTTATCGTGTTATACATTTTTAAATTTTCTATCATTAGGCTGGCAGATACTAAAAGAGTAAACAATCTCTTTGCTTTTCCGTTTATGCGCTTCCTGCACTTACTGATTCTAACTAAGCCTTATCGTTTCCTACGATTCATTAAGTTAACTGACCTTATTAATTTATAATTCTTTTACTCTACTGAGAGTTTATTACTTGCGATAGTATTTCTTTACTTTTTGAACAATATTAAAATTATAATTGAACAATATTATAATTGTATTTGAAAAAAATATCAAATTTACATTTGAACAATATTGGAAATTATATTCAGTGCTGTCACTGTCTTTTTGTCCTTGATCTATTATTCAAGTGTTTCACTTACGTGTACTGATTCCTTTAAATATTTGATTATTATTAATTATATGAAAATTTATTTTTCAAAAATAATCGCGTCCTTGAATATTAAAGCAAGTGGTTTACCTATCTACTATAAATTGTTAAGCATAATATTTAAACAAATAACTTTCTAACATAGTTATATTTTTTTTGCCTTTACATAATAAAAGCTGGATTTAAACTTGCAAAAAATTATAATAAAAATTGTAACATGATTAAAATTATAATATTATATTTTTATAGGCCATGTGCTTCTTCTGACATAGTCTCTTTATTTCCCACTTGTTCCGTAACATTAGCGTTATTAAATATTTGTAATTTAGTTATTATTTTTATTATTTACATTATTTTTCCGTCTCTATATATATTAATATTTCTTGTCTATTTATTATTAACTGTGATTCTGGATGATTCCTAAGTAAGCCTATTAGTGTTTATTTTTCCCTTCGATATTATATATTATTATAATTGTATGTCCTCTATAGTATATTTCCTATCTTAAATGTTGTATTTATAAGGATTGTAGATTAAATTATTTGTTGTGTGTCTAAAATCTAATAGAATGGATTATTCTTCTTATAAATATCTTTATGATTGTGTTTTTTTTTTCTTAATTGTATAAGTGTAAGTTCCTGCGCTTCTAACAAAAATTATTGATTAAACATATTTGCCCAATACTCTACTTTAAAACATTCCAATAACATAATTCCTTCGAGGTAGTTCCTGCAATTTATTCTAGTTCAAATACTATAACTAATATACTTGTATTGTACTGCACTATATTTTTTAGATTAACATATTTATTTCGTATACCTATTTATCTTATGCTATTTCTTATTGTCTTTAAGTAATTCTTCGCTATTGCTAATTTTTTTAATTTTTACTTTAAAAATCTTATCTATTGATAATCGTTATTTATTTAGTTTCAAGTATCCGTTAGCCTATTCCTTGTTCATAGCATAGTTTAATTAATCCATTTAATATTTTAATTCAAATTTTTAATTAAGAATTTTTCCTTGAAAAAAAGTTAAATTAAATTGATTTGATTATATAATATTTTTCTGTTTTTTATTTTTTAAATCATTCTGTAATTGATTTATTGATTTTATCAAATTGAATTTTACATCTCCATGTAAATTTACTCAGTGCCCTACCGATGGCATTCCACGATTACTATCCAAAATATATATGTTTATATTCAAGTCCTACTCAACATTAATATAGTTATCCTGTACTACTGATATGGTTACTACTACTTCCTTTACTTTATTTTTATCTAACTTTATTCTGGGAGAGCTATAATTCATTAATTTCTTGGTTTATTCCTATTATGTTTCATATTTTATTATATATTATTTCATATTCATTATTTACTCTTTAAATTTAATCTTTAAATTGATATCTTTCAAATTTAATCTTTAAATTATTTCTCTTGAATTTAATCTTTAAATTTAATCTTTAAATTATTTCAAATGCATTTGTACGTTGAACATGGTTTTTGTGTCATTTACTTCGAAAGAGTTTGAATCAATTTATCGATACGCTTTGCTAAAGTGTACTTGCTTACTTTACTTAACTTTCCTTATTGATCAGATATATCTTATTAAAGCTGTCTAAATAAAAATTATTTTGCTTGGCTAATTGCAAAAAATTAGTAGCTTATTACAAGATTTTATTATAATGCGTTAAATCGATAGTTTGATTTCATTTTTTCTCGTTATCTGAGTTTTCTAACCTTATTATTTCCTGTAGCAATCAATGGGCCGACGGATCATCCTACACTGGGGTGTTTGGAGGCATTCTGTCACCTTCCAGCATTGTCCCATTGACTGAGTGCCGCTTGCTGCTTACAATCGGACTCCTGACGTTCCTGATCCAGGGTTGGGACGTCCTACGCCGTCGTCTTCAATCCTCACTTGGATCTTCTCTCCGTTGTATAAGGTCAGCATTCCATAACTGGCTCCCTGCTCGATTTCTGTAATCTTGTAGTCATTTTCTAACTTGTAATCGTTATCTCTCTTACGTTTGCACTGTATTCCGTCTTTTCGTATCTTCTGTTGTACTCTCCACGCGAGGTAAACTAATGTTATAGCCGAAATAACCAGTAGTGTCACAAACTCGACTATTACCAGAGTGTTTGTTACGTTCGTTTCTTGTGATAGGACTGTTTGGGCGAGTCCAAGTAGCCTCAATCCGTTGTTTTTTAACATAAACAATATTGTGATTGTTGTTATTACATTCCATATGTAAAGTAGTATATCTCTATGAAAGCTCAATAATGGCCATTCTAGCGGTGTGTTTTGTATACTTGTCCATTCGATTTCTGACGTTCCACTCATTTATGATAGATTTAAATGTGGTATCTGCGTAGTCCAATTGTGATTTAAACTTTCAGATATATTGTTATACGTTGGTATATTTTGTTCATGTAGTGGATTTATTCGAAATAACTTTAAATTCGACCAGGTTGCTGGGAGTACATCTATTATTCCCAGTTTTACACTTTCTTCTCCACACGGTATTTTTCTTGGTATCACTTGTTTATTGTTCACGTATAGCGAGCAGTTACAGGGCAACTGAATCTGTAAAGCTCTTGGCTGGTTTATATATGTTTCATCGATATTTCTTATCTCTCTTGGGCAACGTATCTTGGTATTATTCTGCGGGTGATTAATCACATATGTGTCGGAAGTAACCTCTGAGATTATCATTGAGGTTGCTCGATAGCTTCGAAATGCACATTTTTTTGATATTTCGTCAACCATTGCTCCTGAGTACATTTTAAATGCACACTGTGGTCCGTTTACTGCATCTGAAGAAAATCGTGGCAGGTAACATAACCTGTCGTGATATGGTCTACATTGGTGTAAACCCGCACCTGATATCGGTCTCATCTCTTCTCCACTGACTGCTAAGTACATAACGTCGTGCATAAAAATACATGGGTCATTTTTCCATGCGAAGGGTGTGGTTAACAGTTCCACAAGCTTCCATGTTTTATTTTGCTGAATTACTGGTATTTTTATGTGGACAACTACTTTATCTTTACTGATCCCACAATCTACAATCGGTAGCATGTAATATTGTGATAGTTCTGTTTCTAGTATGGCTAACTGTAGCCCGTATGAACTTAATTTTGCTGACAATTTTCCCAAATTCTCGGCTAGGATTGCTGGTGTCAACAATATTGTCAGAATATTTCTCTGCTTACATGCGTGCAATATTTCGTTTTGCCTCATCAATCGTGTGAGGTATAATATTCTTTAAACATTTTCAAAATCGTTTAGTAGTAACTCTATTATATCTTCTTTGCCTTTTTGCAGTTCTGTGACGTCACCTTTAATTTCAACTGCTAATTGCTGTATTTTCTTTACATTATCATTTAGATCCGTGAATGCGATCTGCACCTGCGCATCTTATTTCATAAATTGAGTGCTAATTTCTGATAAATGTTTATATTCTCTGTGCATCCCTGCTTGCAAGCTTATAACTGTATTCTCAAGTGCTCTCTCGTTCATTACGAGTGGTTTTACTTTTGTCTCCGTCATGACGCCGCAACACCAATTGAGTGCGTCTCCAATGAAGTTCAATGCTCTTCTTTCGCGTTGATTTTTGTTCTTCATTTCTGCTCTCGTGGACTCATGTCTATATATTTCCATGAGCGTTTCATATGACAATGTTTCTCGTTTTCCGCTCTGGCCTTCAATCTTCAAAAAGTAGTCTGGGTCTAGTGATTTCTCTATTTGACTGTAGGTCTTGTCGTACAAGATTCCCATGTCGTTTATTTTGGAACTGATATTGCATCTTTCTATCTTATTTTTACAGGTAAATGGTGGTCTCGTTATTGCGTCTTCTTCGCTTCTAGACACCCAATCTGCTTCATAGGTCAGTGGAATTGTTGCTTCATACTTTATTGCCTCCGGCAATTCTTTCCAGTACGCTCCTGCTACCACATGGCTGGTGTGTCTTCCATAGATACTCCGTACATGGCGATTAAAAATTATTCGTTTATATCAGGGTGTCTTACCACTAGTATCTGTAAACAATCCCTAATTACTTCTCGTTTAAGTAACCCGTTTTACTTTACTTTAAGTTAACATCTTTTATTGAACCGTTTTTTTTGTTTATACTTTTACCATTTTAAAACTTTGTTTGACTCTACTTTTAATTGTTACTCAAAATTTTTTTTCTATTTATTTATTGCTGACTTTATTATTATTTAATAATTAATAGCATTTGTTGTGTGAGAGGATTCTATCACACCGATTAGGTCCAAATTTTCCAATCATCTTCGTTTTCTTCGGTTGCGGTAACATTACCGAACTCGGTCTCCAACCCCAGAACATCTCTGCCTCTTCTTGTTTGTTATTTTGACTGTCGTAAGTATAGTTTTTCACAATTCTTAGGTGATGCCGTTTCCTGGTACCATTGTATTTTATGTTATATTATAATGCTGCTAGGGACACGCTTCATCTCTGTGATAATTCTCATCATTTACTTGCATCATAACACAAAATTTGAAGTTATATATTTGTTTGACCGGATTTCCGTAACGCTTTTGACAATAAATAATTTTTTTTTTAATTTAATGTTGACTGCTGTGCCGACTTTCGGTTTTCTCGCATCAATAATTTCAATAAAAACAACGTGATTCAAAGGTGTTCAGGTTTATTCAAGAACAGTGGTGGCATTTTCTGTATATTGCAACAGACAATGGTAGCGCTGTTTTCTAGTGGACCTTTACACTATCTGCTCTCCCTGTTTAAATTTCGATTTTTTGAAGTTTTCGTACTTGGTTGTTTTTTATTGTTATTGTTGCTGTTGTAGATGTCGCTGTAGTTGTATAGTGTACCGTGAGTGCCTGCCCTTCTCCTGCAATGTTCCCTGCCGGTTTCAGGTTTTACCAGTCCATCCGGTCCCTCATTGCGAATACCCGCTGGTATGCGCACGCCATGTTCTCACCCCGATGGGCGCGGCAAGGGTGTCCCGTTAGCATATCTGCTATGGCTGGTGACTGCGGCAGTATCATTATATATCCCCCAAAGTGGCGGGTTAAAAATGTGTGGATCGGAGAGTTTATGTTGTCTTTGACATAAATTCTCTCCACTCTGTCTAGCTCCATTGTCAGGCGCGCTATGCCTTCGTGGTATTCCATCGCCCCGGAGTCTCTTTCCAGTCCGTGCGTGTGCCGCGTGAGGTAACGTACAGATCTTCGTGCGTGTTCGCCTAGAGCTCTCAGCGGACAGGGTGGCTTCAGGGTGTAGTGAAAAGTTTCCCCTGAGGCAAACAAAACAGCTACTTCCTTGGGCACAAACCCGTTGTTGCTGAACCCCTGGATGTGTACAAACGCCCACCTCATTCCTGGCTCACGGACTCCGTGCCGGTTGCGATTTGCTATGCCCACGGTCATTTGTTGTCTAGATCTTGGTATTTCCACACTCGCGGTACTATCTGGCTGGGCTTCTGTCTGTGTTGGCGGTTCTGCTTCCTCGCCTGGCCAGGCTTCCAATGAGGGTGCCGCCCGGAACGCTACCAGTTCGTGTTCTGGCACGACGAACTCTGGACGCACCACCGCTACTGGCCTTATTATCGCTGTTGGAGATATCTCCGCCTCCACGTGCCAGTGTCCCTCGTTGGTGTCGCTATTCGGTGGTCCATCTTCCACCGTTACAGCCGGTGTTCCTTGTATGCTGATGGTGACCCGCGTGGTCACCTCCTCCACCGTCGTCCCGTCGTCGATCCTTTCCTCTTCCGTGTAAGACATTTCGGACGAGTCCGTCAGTGACTCGACCGAAGTGGAGAGGGATCCGACCGTGTCCCCACTCACCCCTTGGCTTATTGCCAACATTATTTTCTCAACCCTCCTGGCCTGTGTCCCTTCGGAGATGAAGGGTGTCGTCCCCATGACTTTCCTCATGGCGAACGCCATCATAACCTCCTGGGTGTGGCTCTTCAGCTCCGCCACCAACACTTCGGCCAACTCCAGCTCGTTCTTCAAGCCGCTGGTTTCAAATTTGAGCATTTTCTGTGCTCCGGCGAGTTCCTCCTTTCATGACATCTCCAAGACGTATCTGCTTGCGTCCCTCGCTGCTGGCCTTATAATCGTCATTATAAGATGGGCCCGGAATTCGTCCAAAACGTCATTCCCAGTGGTGTCCTCCAGCAGCTTGTCCTCTTGGGCGAGTACCCATTGGGTTCTCCCCAGAATCCTGACGTGGGAATCCTCCCATTGATCTTCTGCACTTCTGGTTCTAGAAAACATTATGTCAAAATTTTTATTCTTTTCGTGGCTTTGTCAGTCTTCTGCAACACTTTCCTCTCGCTTCTTTTTTTTTCTCTCGACCTCTGCCGTTCTTTTTATGTATATCATCGCTTTTCTATTTATCGTTGTATTTATGTTTGCTTTTTATTTATATATTTCTTCAAAATGAAATTTATGCGAAATATTAATATTTTTTAATTTTATTCTGTTTATTTTAGGTTTAAGTAAAATAAATTTTTTTGTAGTTATTTAATAAAAAACATTTTTTTTTTTTTGAAAAATGTGTTCTTGTTTACTTTATATTTTTTAAGGGTTGATTTTAAGTTGAATGTTTATTTGTATTTAAATCCTCATTTATTTCCTTTTATTCTTTAAAACGCTCATTTTCAAGTCAACAATTATTTATTGTATTTGGGCCGAGTCCTGCCCTGCCTTCTTATTCTTTGACTGCAATTGATATCCTTCATCATTGCTGTGTAGTTCCTACTGCGCCTGGTATGGTTTCATACGTTCGACGTGTACTGTCTCAAATTTAGCTTTATTTCCTTTTCCTTTTTTAATGACATACGCAATATCTGACTTCTTCTCTGTGACTTCATATGGTCCGAACCATTTACATAGTAGTTTGTCGCATTTTCCAACGTGTCTCTCTGGGTTTCTAACTCCAACTTTGTCTCCGACTTTATATTCTACCGTCCTATGTTTATTATCATAGCGGCTTTTATCTTTTAATTGTTTATTTCCGATTTTTTCGCGTGCTAGTTCGCGTATAGTTAAAAATTATTCTTTGGTTTTTATTACCACTTCATTTTCAATTGGCTCATTTAATTGTGCTTCAGTAGGCAAAATTGGTTCGCGTCCGTAGAGTAGCATAAATGGTGACATCTGTGTTGTATCCTGTTTTGCTGAATTGTATGCGAACGTGACGTGTGGTAGACATTCATCCCAATCATTTTGTGCGGTATTCGTGTACATGCATAGCATATTAGCTATTGTTTTATTTAATCTTTCCGTTAGACCGTTAGTTTGTGGCTATTCGATCCCATGCATCGCAATAGTTCTGTGACCATTTGTGATTGAAATACTTTTCCTCTATCGCTTAGTAGAACACGCGGTGTACTGTGACGGCAGATTATTTCTTCTAAAATGAATCTCGCCACCGGCTTAGCTTTTCCGCTGGCCAACGCTTTTGTTTCAGCCCAACGTGTTGCGTATTCCGTAGCGACGATCACAAATGTTTTTCCATTCTTGCTGCGTCTAAATGGTCCTAAAAGATCCAACCCTATCGAACGGTTGTCCTACAGGTATTGGTTTCAACTTGCCTGCTGGCTTGACGTTTGTTACTCCTTTCCTTGCCTGACAGTCTGCGCAACCCCTAACGTATTTTGTTACGTCGTTCATCATATTATCCCAGTAATATCTCGATTTTATTCTTTCATACGTTTTAGCGAATCCTAAGTGTCCGGCTAGTGGTTCATTATGGTTACTGTACAGAATTTCTCCGATTAATTCTTTTGGTATCACCAATAATGTTGACGCGCCGTCCACCTTCGGGTTTCGTTTAAATAGTATATTGTTATGAAATTCGAAATTCTTGGCTCTTCGCTGCAACAGTGAATTGCCGTAATTTTCGTCATTTATTGCTTTAAATATTTCGTCCAGCTGTTTGTCTTCTGATTGTAATTGAATCATATCTGTAGGGATGACTATGTATGTTTCTACTTCCATTGTTTCTTCTTCGTCAGCCATTGTTAGTATGTGTAGTGGGTTGCGTGATAGACAATCTGCGTCTATGTGTGCTTTACCGCTTTTATGAAAAATCGTATATAGGTAGTCTTGTATTTTTAAACTCTATCTAGCTAATCAGTTTACCGGATCTCTGATTGATTTTAACCAGCATAATGCGTGGTGATCTGTTGCGACTCTAAATGGCTTGCCCCACACGTATGGGCGCCACTGGCTTAATGCGTACACAAATGCTAAACATTCTTGTTGTGATGTACTATAATTTATTTCTGCTTTTGTTAATCTTCGCGACGCGTATGTAATCGGATGCCATTCATCTTTATCTAATTGTAGTAGTACGGCGCCAAGACCCTCGCCGGACGCATCAACTTTAATTTCTATTTCTCTTGTTGGGTCAAAATGAGCCAACACAGGAGCACTAGTTAATTTTACTTTAAGTTCATTAAATGCATTTAAAGCTTCTCCTTCTATTCTAAATTTACTATCTTTTTTTGTTAATTGATATAAAGGTCTAGCTATTTTTGCAAAATTTTCAATAAATTTTCTATAATAGTTACAAAGGTCTAAAGAGCTTTGCAATTTTTTTACTTTCTGGGGTAGTGGAAAAACCACGACCGCCTCTATTTTCTTTGCGTCTGGGCTTATTCCTTGACCCGTTACTCTATATCCTAAAAGATCTATTTCTGTTTGAATATACGCGCATTTACTTGGCTTTAAAGTTAACTTCGCTTCCCGTAAGCGTTCATCGAACCAAATGTTCGGCAAATGTTTTACTAAAAATAATTACGTCATCTAAATAAATTAACACTTCTTTCCATTTAATATCTTTAAAAACTTTATCCGCCATTTGCTGAAACGTGGCTGGCGCTGAGCACAGCCAAAAACTTAATACATTGAATTCATAATGACCGTCTGGGGTTATAAATGCTGTTTTTGCTTTGTCGCTTTCTTTTACTGGTATTTGCCAGTACCCGCTAAATAAATCTAAACTTGAGAAATATTTTGAGTTGCCGACGTAACTCAAAATATCCTCTATTACTGGAAATGGATACACGTCGTTTTTTGTTACTGAATTTAATTTTCTATAGTCTACGCAAAATTTCCACGTATCGTCTTTCTTTTTAACTAGAACTACTGGTAATGACCATGCTCCGTATGATGGTCTAATTATATTGTCTGCTAACATTTCTTTAACTTGTGTCTGGATAACCTCCCTTTCTTTATGCGATACTCGATAAGGTCTTTGATGTATAGGCAGTGCTTCGCCTGTGTTTATTTCGTGTTCAGCTACGTCCGTTAGTCCTATTTGTTTCGAATTCCAAACGAATATTCTACTATTAGTTCCAGTAGTTGGTTTCTATCCTTGTCATCTATTTGTGTATTTATATTGTGTTCGTATGTCTCTACTTGTGTTACGTCAGATATTACGCATATCTCGTTGCCTTCATAATTATCCGAAATTTCTACAACTTCATTATACCCTAATGCCGTATTAATCAATAGTTTAAAAGGAATTCTGCGAATGTTGTATAGTCACCGTCCAAACACCCATTTTTGGTTCGATAGAGCTTATCTTTTTTATCTCTAGGCCATTTTTTACTAAAAATTCCGTTCGTGGTAAAAATATGTGGCTAAACGCCGGACGTCCTATTTATTTAACTGAGATATCGGTCTAATTGTTAAAATATAAGATTTCTGATTTTGTGGCTACTATTTTATTAAAAAATCGCGGTTCTGTTATACATCCGTCGTGTGGCATTTCATCCGGTATTTCGAAAACCAACGTTTCCTCTATTTTAATTTTATTAGCGTTATCTTTGAACTCTACTACGGCACGTGTAAAATTTATTTCATATACTTCGTAACTTTTTGGGTTGAATTTAACTTTTTGGTTTTCGAAATCTATATAAGCTCTATTTTCCCACAAAAATTGAGTTCCTACTAAAATATCTCTGGGTAGGCCTCTTACTACTAAACAAGCTAGGTTTGTAGTCCATTCCCAAATATTGACTGTTACTATCGTACTACCCAAAACATCAATTAAATGTCCTCCCGCGGATTTGAGAACACAAAATTTATTTTCATCGTTGTTCGGAGTGTGGCAGACTCGAACTAGATTGCACGTAGCTCCCGTGTCAATAATTATTTCAATGGGGTTTGAGTTTATGAGACCATGAATCATTATTATTCTATAAGTCGTTCTTGGGCCATGGCTTCGACTACGCACAACATTATTGGCCTCTAATGTCCCGCATTCTCGTTTCCCGATTTTTCTCTTATATTTTGCCGTGATAAAGTAAAGATAAAGTCTACTTACATAGTTATAACACTATTCATCTTCACGTGATTCTATATAACACATATCAAAATGTAAAATATATTTATACTGAAGGTATCTCGCGATGCCCGGAGTATGACTGTGTCTTCCCCATTTCTCCCGGGATCTTTTAAAAGATTTGTGCAGCTGGCGTTATCAATTTGTGGTGCAACCACTTCTCGTGGATAATGTCATTTCTAACTTGCATATACAATATGTCGAGTGATACAATTACATAGTTTAGTTGTTTTATGGTGACATGGAGATAACTGTATTGCACATACAATATACATTACATGCTGGACGATGTCATAGGGTTAACTAGGGTTAATTTCAATATATCGTTTTAAGTATGTTTTGTGTGTCTGAGATGGCGTATGTCTCATGCCGTGACAATATATATATATATATATATATATATATATATATATATATATATATATATATATATATATATATATATATATATATATATATATATATATATATATATATATATATATATATATATATATATATATATATATATATATATATATATATATATATATATATATATATATATATATATATATATATATATATATATATATATATATATATATATATATATATATATATATATATATATATATATATATATATATATATATATATATATATATATATATATATATATATATATATATATATATATATATATATATATATATATATATATATATATATATATATATATATATATATATATATATATATATATATATATATATATATATATATATATATATATATATATATATATATATATATATATATATATATATATATATATATATATATATATATATATATATATATATATATATATATATATATATATATATATATATATATATATATATATATATATATATATATATATATATATATATATATATATATATATATATATATATATATATATATATATATATATATATATATATATATATATATATATATATATATATATATATATATATATATATATATATATATATATATATATATATATATATATATATATATAATCAGTAGATAATTATTTTTGAAAGTTAAAATTGTGTTGCTTCGCCGGGAATCGAACCCAGGTCTACCGCTTGCCGGGCGGTTGCCTTGACCACTAGGCTACGAAGCCACTATGCGAAGCCACTCAATTTTAACTTTACAAATTCATTATATTATTTTTGTATTCAATTCTCAATGTTATTACTCTTGTCATCAAGCCAGGCGGTGAAGCTATAGACTTAATAACGCGAGACGGTTAGGCCATACATGAGTAATGACGAATTGAATACCACATGTACACAAGGGTGTGTAACCAACGAAATAACGACAGGTGAACTGTTCTATGAATCACAAGTTTAGGAAATAATCAGTAGATAATTATTTTTGAAAGTTAAAATTGTGTTGCTTCGCCGGGAATCGAACCCAGGTCTACCGCTTGCCGGGCGGTTGCCTTGACCACTAGGCTACGAAGCCACTATGCGAAGCCACTCAATTTTAACTTTACAAATTCATTATATTATTTTTGTATTCAATTCTCAATGTTATTACTCTTGTCATCAAGCCAGGCGGTGAAGCTATAGACTTAATAACGCGAGACGGTTAGGCCATACATGAGTAATGACGAATTGAATACCACATGTACACAAGGGTGTGTAACCAACGAAATAACGACAGGTGAACTGTTCTATGAATCACAAGTTTAGGAAATAATCAGTAGATAATTATTTTTGAAAGTTAAAATTGTGTTGCTTCGCCGGGAATCGAACCCAGGTCTACCGCTTGCCGGGCGGTTGCCTTGACCACTAGGCTACGAAGCCACTATGCGAAGCCACTCAATTTTAACTTTACAAATTATTAATACAAAAAATACTCATGTATGGCCTAACCGTCTCGCGTTATTAAGTCTATAGCTTCACCGCCTGGCTTGATGACAAGAGTAATAACATTGAGAATTGAATACAAAAATAATATAATGAATTTGTATAGTTAAAATTGAGTGGCTTCGCATAGTGGCTTCGTAGCCTAGTGGTCAAGGCAACCGCCCGGCAAGCGGTAGACCTGGGTTCGATTCCCGGCGAAGCAACACAATTTTAACTTTCAAAAATAATTATCTACTGATTATTTCCTAAACTTGTGATTCATAGAACAGTTCACCTGTCGTTATTTCGTTGGTTACACACCCTTGTGTACATGTGGTATTCAATTCGTCATTACTCATGTATGGCCTAACCGTCTCGCGTTATTAAGTCTATAGCTTCACCGCCTGGCTTGATGACAAGAGTAATAACATTGAGAATTGAATACAAAAATAATATAATGAATTTGTAAAGTTAAAATTGAGTGGCTTCGCATAGTGGCTTCGTAGCCTAGTGGTCAAGGCAACCGCCCGGCAAGCGGTAGACCTGGGTTCGATTCCCGGCGAAGCAACACAATTTTAACTTTCAAAAATAATTATCTACTGATTATTTCCTAAACTTGTGATTCATAGAACAGTTCACCTGTCGTTATTTCGTTGGTTACACACCCTTGTGTACATGTGGTATTCAATTCGTCATTACTCATGTATGGCCTAACCGTCTCGCGTTATTAAGTCTATAGCTTCACCGCCTGGCTTGATGACAAGAGTAATAACATTGAGAATTGAATACAAAAATAATATAATGAATTTGTAAAGTTAAAATTGAGTGGCTTCGCATAGTGGCTTCGTAGCCTAGTGGTCAAGGCAACCGCCCGGCAAGCGGTAGACCTGGGTTCGATTCCCGGCGAAGCAACACAATTTTAACTTTCAAAAATAATTATCTACTGATTATTTCCTAAACTTGTGATTCATAGAACAGTTCACCTGTCGTTATATATATATATATATATATATTATATATATATATATATATATATATATATATATATATATATATATATATATATATATATTGTAAGAGTTTTTCGGACGAGGAGAACGCGCGGGAGTGCGTAATATTTGAAGACTGTATTCTTGTGGATTGACAGCCAAACACTTGACTTAATTTATTACTGACGCTACCATAAGAAAAACATATGCATCGCATTATGCTACCCAGGCTCTGATTTTAGCTTCATTCTTTGTTTGCCATTCAAACCTGAAGCAAATTACTCATTTGTTTAATAACTCAGTATTTGTGTATTTTTGTGTTGTATTAATTCAATTAATATCAAGTAAGTTAGCTCTTACTACTTGTATTATAGACTATAAGTATACTAAACATTATTACTAATTATTCGGATAGACTGTTGTATTGTATTGACACTGTGTTCGAGAGGTGTTCTGAGATATTTGGTGACGTGTTTTGATGTTTTATGGCCTGTTGTTTATTATGGGTTGCTTTGTGCCATCAGTTGTATCTAGTCGACCTCATATTTTGTTAAAGATGGGAAGCAATCGTCTCCTTGAGTCGACCCCATATTTTTTAGTTAAATGGGAGGCAATCGTCTCTTTGAGTCGACCCCATATTGCTTAGTTAAATGAGAAGCAATCGTCTCTTATAGTCGACCTCATAAAATATGTAGTATTCGTAATAACTGACCATATTTAGTTAATGTTAATTTTGATATGAAAAGCCATCGTCTGATTCAACTGAGCTCATAATATGCGCTGTTGCGGCCTTATATTGTTTTGTTACCTGGGAGTAGTATTTGTTGTATCGGAGCTGATCACTCACGATATGTTTAATGGTACCCGTTGTACAAATGCGGCTTGTATGACGTGAGGATATTAAAACCGCGAATGACTTATCAATAGTTATGACTGACTGATTGATTGATTTAATACTTTTAATACCGAGCTACTTACAGAGTATTTTTTCATACTCATATATTTTTTTACATTACTAATACAGAGCGTGCCGTGGTAAGCCCGCCGACATGAATTTTATATATATAAACAATTTTATATTATGTAATAAATGTAATCCACATATGTTTTTACTTTCTTATACGCAGTATTGTAATCATGAAAAAGTTCGATCTCGAGATTTTAACGGAAATATACGTTTTACCCTTCCCTGAATCGATTCTAACTATTTTTGGAATGACGTCCGTCTGTGTGTGTTTGTGTGTGTGTGTGTGTGTGTGTGTGTGTGTGTGTGTGTGTGGCTGTGTGTTTGTGTGTGTGTATGTGAGCCCTCTACAGCTATGCAATTTCAAACATAAGATTTGTATGAACCTGGCAAGAAAATCTTCTATTTTTGAAAACAATATTCCGACTGCAAGTGCATGTTTACTCTAGTAATTTTTTGCAGTTTCTGCAAGTACTCAACATTAGTTGCAGTTACAGAAAAATTGTTACAATAGAAATTATAGATATTTTGTACAACTTTTATTTGAAACTTTTTTTCCCAAACGGTGCCGAAAATAAGAAATTAACTCTTGAAATTTCTAAATATTAAATTTATTTTTACATAAATCGAATCATCAGCGACTGTCGCTTGTTTATCAAAAAAACAACAAAACAGACTTAAGGGGAGGTTCTCATGTAAAGTTTTCAAAAAATCGATTTTTTTTTATCACATTTTTCGAAAGGTATAAGTGTATACTATATTGGGTTTAAAGCGTTTTTCGATCCGCGCATCACAAACGTTTCTGCAGTCCATTGTTCGAAGGTGCGTCTCGGCCGCCACGGGCCGCTCTCGGGTCGAGACGCGCGACTCAGTTAGAGACTTTTCTCGGCTTTATGCACGTTCGCAGAATGCTTGGAATTGCACTGTACATGTGTACAGGCCTTCGGAACATATTTGCAGACTAATCGTGAGTTATGAAAAAAACTAAAAAACACTAAAAAAACTAAAAAAAAAATTAATTCAGTCACATTTTTGGTCCGCCATATTGGTTTTGCCATTTTTATTTTTATATTGTGGCACATGTTACCCCAAATCCATATTTAGAAATCGCGAAACCCTTCAATTCCCAAGTTTGGATGAAATTGCATTGCTTTTTTTTTTGGATCGGCCACTTAGAATTTTGAAAAACTGACTTCAGATTCAGATTAAACGATGTCCAAAACTATTAATTCCATGTCATTGTTACGAAAAATTGACATTTTATCACGAATATTCCATCGATAATGCTCCCAAAACTTTAAACGCGTTTATCTCGAAACATGATTTTTCAAAACTGCGTGCAGTCTCACTTGAGACCGGTTTGATGTACAACCTTAGACTTTTGACCGTTCGAAAGAGAGCCTTTTTCTGTGGAAGATAGACCTTTAAAATGTACAAATTGTTTATATTAACGATTTGTTATAAGGCCTTGAAGTGGAAAAAATTACCCGAAAAATCAACCTTAAAGTTCAAGATAGTCCAAAATGCTCAAATTTCAACTTTTTTCCCATTTTTTTAAGTCTATCTTCCTATAAATTTAATTTTCTTTTTGACGGTATTCCCACTTTTTTGTTCGAGACAAATACTGAGGCGCTAAACTGCACACCGATTTCCAATTACGCGCTGACATCACTCGACACTGTCACTAACCACGGGCGCCATTTTGATTGTGATTTAATAAAAAAAATTCTCAAATGTAGACAAAAAAAAACCTTTTAGAATCTTTAAACCGCAAACTTCTATCTCTTTTCATTACCGAGAAATAAAATTCAAAACTTTGTCTAGTTTTTGGTCATTTACATGAGAACCTCCCCTTAAATAATTTGAAGTTTGACATTTTATATTTACTCTAAGAAATATGTTTAGTGTAAAAGTGTTCCAAATAGTATAAATAAGAAAAATATTGAAAATAGGATGTGATTTAACCCAAAAGCGTATAAGAAAGTTCGGTGCATAACACTGCGGATGTTTTTTTATTAATACAAGTGTTATAATTGGTCGGTGTACATATTCATATTTCATCATAATATTTTAGATATTATCCTGACACCATAAAATAGACATTATTTTTCAATCACCTTTAATAACTTCAGAAGTGGGATTACCTGGATTTATTTGGAATAAATCTGCACAACATGCCCCGTACCAGATTAGCTGCACAATGCGAGGATAACAATATGGTTGTCGATGTGCCACAGAGAGAGCGTGAACGTAGTAGGTCGCCGAGAAGTGTCGCATCCGTCTCGGACAACAATACCAACTACACGCAGTTGACGCAACTGTCGAAGATGATGTTCAAGTTGACGGATAACGTGACTACGATGCAACAACATCTCGTTAATCGTCCGAGACACGAGGGTGATATTCACGGTGAATCCTTACCAGCTTTCGATCCGGCAGGCAATACTCAAGATATTGTCATGTGGATAAGAAAGGTGGAGCAATTTAAAACAGTCGTTGGAGTGAAATGACAGCAAATTTTAACGCGACTTAGAAGCTGAAGGGTTATGCGTTTACTTGGTATCGAAGTCTGCGCAATTTGGATCACACGTGGGACGAGTGGAAAGTTTTATTGAAGCAAGCTTTCCCAATTGCATATGATTATGAACAGTCTTTAACGAAGATGCTGAAGAGGAGCGACGAACCGCTTCTTAAATATTTTTACGACAAATTGGCACTATAGATGCGAAATTGAAGGAGGTAAAGCAGTATCATGCATTATTGGAAAGTTTAGCAATGCTACGATACAAGCAACAGCGCGGGCTGGGAATCACCAAACACCAGAGTCATTGTTGTTGCTTTTAAAAACAATTGTCGAAGCGGAAAAATCAGCTTTAAAAATTGCAAGGTGCAACGGAAAGCACAACAAACAACCTTTTCGGAAGTTTGAGAGAGCGAGGCAACATAAAAATGTCGACCGATGCGCATTGCGATGTTTCAGCTGTGTAAAACTCTTCCCCCGGGAGGGAGTGTTCTTTCAGCTTAAATTGCTGCCACCACCACGTGAGATTCACATGGACAAAGCGCGGGGTTCTTGTTCTGAGGGTTCGGTTAAGTTCGGTAATTTGAAATCAAGGTTCACGCGTATTACAACGCACATATAGGGAATACAAAAATTGCAATTATAGAGAATATAAAATAAATGAATATAGTAACTATGAAGTAAATGAATATAGTGAATATAAAATAAATGAATATTGTAAACATAGAGTACTTACTCGCTAATCAACTTCTGACTGCCCACCCTAAGCTGTCTAGTCTCGCGCCTACGAGGACCAGGGAACTACTGCCCAGCAAATCTCTTAAAAACCGCCCTCGACCCAAAAATCACTGCTTTCTCTCTAGCGCGAAGAGGCGACAACTTAGGGAGGGTATGTTAGAAGTTGGATAGTTATCCTAACAAACTTAACTAAACCGTATGCATAGGGCGGTAAGTGTTACATTGCTCTCCACCTTTAAAAACATTGGCCACTCTACCTGTGGCCACGGTTTTTCTTTACATTATTTCTATTTAAACAGTATTTGAAGTTACACAAAACGAGGTATAGCAAACATGTATACATTTATATATAATTTTTAATTAACTGCATGCCTTATCTAAATTTTTTTTTTTTTAAACCTATACTAAAGTTGAAAAAAAAAATGTCAATGCTAGAGTCAGTGTCATAAGAGGAAACAGAACACACACACGCACTTCCGTTGCACTAATCACACACACTTTTGGTTCAGGGTTCAGTTCATCACATGACTACGTTATACGCTGCGGGTGGTTGATTTGCGTTAGCGACCTCGACGGCCGCGATCTCTTTCAATTCCATGTCTTCGGCTGGTTCACTCGCTTCCTCCAAAGAGGGTGACTGACGTCGTTGGTAACATCGTTGGAACAGATTCAGTGATATTATAACTACACCTCCACCGAACAACAACCCAGCAACAGCATATAGCAATCCGTTGGTTTTGGATTGGCTGGTCTGATCGTCCAGGGAGTTGATCATGGTCTCTAATTCTTCCAGCAATATACCTTGGTCCTTGAGATCGGGGCTGCTGTCTAAAATTCGCTTCACTTGTTCCAATTTTGCGCTACTTTGGAACAATGGGGACATCAGTGATAAATAACTGTTTACTGCCAATACCGGCATATGGAATTTTGGCAGATGGTGTTTAATAATTTCCTCTTCGTTGCGGGAATCGGGCAATAGGATGTTACCGTCTACTCTTGTTTGACAGTTGGGGGCGACGTAGAGGTAACCGGTCCCACTTATTACAGTAGATTTCGGTGGACCTACGGGGCATTGACTTCGAATGCTCAGGGGTTTTGAAACACTGTAAATCCAACGTTGCTCTCCGTAAGTTTTCATAAAGGTCGGTGCGGGATTTTTAATAATTTTCTTTGAGCACAACGCCTCAGACTTTTCCTATTCCGAGCTGTACAACGCCGTCAAACATGTGTCTATTCTTGTCTTTATAGCTTGGTGTGCCGGACAAACTTTGATTGTTTCACCTCGACATGACTTCACCCCGTCATAGTCTAGGTTCATGAAACGGGAGCCGTCGTGTGATACGGCCAAATAGGATGTTTCAGGTTCTATGTACATAAATATATCCTTGGATATCTGTACCGGAAGACTGCGTGCTCTGTAAATCTTGAATTTCCTCTCATTATTACCAAACGGGAACTGAACAATGTTCCGGATTCCCTTCTCTGTCACGGCAGATCTAGTGTACGCGGTTTCGTAAAAAATTAACATATTCTGCTTATCTAATTTACCTATGAGAGATAAACCCGGTTGCAGTCGGGGTTGTACATGGCTTAACATCTCAAACAGTTCTACTGAATTAATTATATGCGGACTTAATTGGTGATTTGTACTTAATTTCATTGAAAACAGGACTTGTATTAATTCATTCTCTATTTCCGATAAAATCGAGTTGAACATTCGAAAGGCAGCGTTAATTTCAAGCCGGTGCTGCACCGTTTTAAGATAGCGATTAATCTCCGTATTAAAATTCATAACGTTAATTCTTACAGCGGATATTTCTTGTTGGAGCAATCGGGTCACGTTTTTAAGTTTATTAACAGCGATTCTATTTTTCTGTGCAAAGTTGTAGGTTGCGTTAATTACGGTAATTTGAGCTCGAATTATATGTTTAATTTTAATCTGGGTGTCGTTTAGGGTTGAAATTTGATTATTTATACGGACCAAGTCATCGTCATCCGCGTTGCCGAATACAAATTTTATTAACTTACCTCCAGCGTTTATTAAGCCGCGAACAAAGCGGCGTTTCACCAATTGTGGTAGCAAGGTCTCAATCTCTTCCATCTCTTGCCGGAGTCCGAGAAATCTTTGCTTAAGTGTGAGGATTTCTTCTCGCACCTGTTCTGGATTTCGTTCGTGCGACTTCTCTTCTGGAAATGATCTTTCGATCTCTCCTTGCACCTGCTCGAGTTGCGCGCTGAGTTCGCCAATCATATTTTTATACTCAAACACATTCGAGTCCACTGCCACCGTCCAATATTCGTTCGTCAACTAAATTTCCGCTTCATAAATGAATATCATTTCCCTTTTCAAGTCTTCATTTGGATCCGCTCTCGCCATCATTATTAGTATACACATAATGCCTACTTGAAGCGTATTCATTATTCTTTTTATTACAAATGTCATTTGTGGTTTCTGAAACATAAATAATGCATTTATATGGCTCTACTTAATATGTGCGGATGGTTGGGTGCAGGTCCTTGACTACGAGTATGATGTCGTGCAGGAGGGGGTGGTTCAGGAGGGACTACTGGAATCGCTATAGGAAGTTCTGGTATGTCGGGGACAGGTAAGATTAGTTGGGGTAACATATTGTTCTGCGAAGTGACGGGTTGTGGGCTTCGTTCAACTACGGGTTCATGACCTCCAATTAATAAACCGGCGACCATGCAGTGTTTCAGTCTATCACTGTGGACCGTGGTCTCCTTCCTATTAAACAAATAAAAAATTACTGCCTTGATCGGTTATTAACTGTCGCGGGGTGCCGTGTCGCGTAATTATATGTGTCGCGAAAACTTTGGCGACGGTGCTCGCTTTTTGGTCGGGTATCGGAATGGCCTCGGTATATCGTGTAAACGCGTCTTGAAATGTAAGTATGTATTTTTTGTTATTTTCGGTAGTGACTAACGGACCTACGATCTCCATTGCCGTACGTTCGAAAGGGAAACTGACGACAGGGAATGTTTGGAGGGGAGCTAATTTATGATGGGGTGACGTTTTCCGCTCGTTACAGGACCTACACCTTTCGCAATATGCTTTTATATCGCGTCCCATATGTTCCCAATAATACTTTTGTTTAATTTTGTACAAGGTTTTTGCGTAACCTTGGTGGCCTGAAAATGGTAAATCGTGATACGCGTGTAAAATTTTCCCAATTAGGGTCCCGGGTGCTACGACCTTATATCCACCGTCCTCTTTCCGAAATAGAACGTTATTTTCGTCCTTTTCGTATAAAGGGTTCACATCTAGATTGTCGATAATTGTGAGCAACTTCCTATCTTTTTGTTGTTCTACCGGTATATTATCTGTATCTAAGACGGGTTCGCACTCTAGAGACATATCTTGATGCAACAACGCGATTGGGATTCGACTTAATGCGTCTGCATTCCCATTTTTTCTTCCCGGGCGATAAACAATTTCGAAGTCATACTCGGCGAGTAAAAGTGCCCACCGGCTTAAACGCGAACTAGGGTCTTTTAATTTTAATAACCACCTTAACGACCGTTGATCCGTAATTATTTTAAAACGCGCTCCACCCAAGTAGACTCGGTAATGCTTGATGCCCCAGATTAATGCCAGACATTCTTTTTCCGTTACGCTATAATTTATTTCGGTTCGTTTCAAATGGCGACTCGCGTAGGCTACCGGGTGGTTGAAGTCCCCGTGCTGCTGACTAAGAATCGCGCTAATACCTGTATTCGAGGCGTCTGTTTCCAAAATAAATGGGATTTTAAATCAGGGTATCTCAAGACTGGTTTTCTGCAAAGTGACTCGCGTAATTCGTCAAAGGCTTTATGTGCCTCAGTGCTCCAAGAAAACTGCTTATTTTCTTTCTTAGTTAGTTCGGTTAAAGATTTGGACAAATATGAAAACTTAGGTATAAATTTACGATAGAAACCGACTAGTCCTAAGAACGACCGAATGTCTTTCACCGATTTTGGGGTTGGATAATCCTGGATTGTTTTTATTTTGCTTGGGCAAGGTTGGACTCCCTTAGTACTAATTACATGACCTAAATAGCTGGCTTCCGTGGTTAAAAATTTGCATTTGCTAGGTTTAAACTTCAAGTTTGCCGCACGCATGCGTTTAAATACTACTTCTAATTTGTTTAAATGGTCCTCTACTCCTTTGGAACTAAATATAATTACATCGTCTAAATATGCGCATACGTAGTCGTTGGTAAGGCCCGAAAGTACTATATACATTAATCTCTGCCAGCTGCTTGGACTATTTGCCAGCCCGAATGGCATTCTTACGCATTCATAGTGACCATCGGGGGTCGAGAAAGCCGTCTTTTCTCGATCTCGCTCGTCCACTAACACTTGCCAATATCCGCTCGCGAGGTCAAGGGTTGTGAAAAGAGTTGCGTTGCCTAATTGGTCTATGGTTTCGTGTAGATTTGGTAAAGGGAAAAAATCTCGTTTGGTGATAGAATTTAATGCACGATAGTCAATGCAAACTCTGATTTTGTTTTCGTTCTCTCCGCCCTTTTTCGCTACCATTACGACCGGCGCCGACCAAGGACTATTTGATGGCGTGATTACGCCCTCGGCTAACATAGATTTTATTTGTTCATTTAAAATGGCGCGTTGGTGAAACGGTACGCGGTATGGTGCTTTTGCAATGGGGGGTACTTCTTCAGTGATAATTCTATGTTGAAGTACTTTGGTGTAACCCAAACTACTGCCTTCGATTAAAAATATATCTTTGTAATTATTTAGTAACGTTTCTAACTTATGTTTGTTGGGTTCCCTTAAATGCTCTACTTGAAAATGATCCAACACGAACATTCTATCTACCTTTTTTGCATCTCTATTATTATGCAAATCTACCGTATTTATATTTAACTGCTCTATTTTTTCTACCTCTGTGGGGTAACCTACAATTGTTCTACTTTTCAGAGAAATTGCTTGTTCGGAAACATTTATGATCCTAACTGGTATGAATGGTCGAGCCTTAACAACTACTCTCACTACAATTAAACCATGAATATTTAGGTCCACGGGTTCTATCAAAATGTCGCCTTCGGAGTTCCGGAAACTCTGACTTGCGAGGAGAACACATTCACTTCTAGCGAGAATTTCGACGTTTTCACCTAAACGAACTGCAGAGTGGCCATCCCTACTGTTCTGGGGTTTTACGCGTGCAACCTTGTTATTGGTGTTCTGTGCAAATCCGTGACTTTATTATTACTACGATTAAATGAGGGAGATTCTACGCATTCTAGACTACATTCTGTTCCATTAGCTATCAAATTATCATCTCTCGAAGTTGCCGCATATTTCTGAGAGCTACTTTCTACTATTAACGAATCATTTGATTGTTCGGTTCCTACTTTGAACACACGTGTTTTATAAGTTTCGGTATTTATTAGCGGACTACATATACTGCCTAATTTCAAATGATTATTCTTAAAATCTATTATCGCGTCGTGTTTGTTTAGAAAATCTATACCTAAAAGTCCATCTGCCCTAATCGGTACCTCATCGGTGCATACAATGCACTCGATTTGGTATATCCTATCATTTAAAATAAAATTGCATATCGTACTTCCTAATATAGCTATTTCTTGACCTGATATGCCTGATATGGTGACATTATCCAAAGGGTTTATCTTATGCCCGCGAACCACGTGTTCTTTTACAATTGTTATGGAAGCGCCCGTATCTACGATCATATGTGTCGGTGTGCCATTGAGGTATATTTCTACTAGATGGTTACACGGAGAATTATTTTCTACTACTGACGTGAAGAAATGTTTGCTTAGTGTTAAATTATTATCTTTATTTACATCTTCGTGATCGGGTCGTGTCGTATTACTAAAGCGACTACCGGGGCATGTGGTGGTCGCGCGATGTAGTTTAAATTAACTCTACAGTCTTTAGCTATATGGCCCGTGCGTCGACAATTAAAACAAAGAGTAGATTGCGTTAATCTACAGTCGCGTGAAATGTGACCCGGTTTTCCACAACGATAGCACACGTTGGCTAATTCAGTGGGTGCATGACGCGGTACCATCCGGTTGTATTGGTTGGGTTCTACTAAGGGTTTATGACCGTTCTTTTCTCCAAAATTTCGCTGTTGCTGAGTCGCTGAGTGTTGTGACCTGAATACGAAGGTCTTGAGTTTTCGGAAATGTGTGTATTGACTCTATTGTGTTTAGGGTATGGGTTGTTTGGCCTTGCCGAGCTTTCTCGTTGATGGCTTTACCCGTTGTCTCTATTCAAATAACTTTGGTTCTGGGTCAAATGTATTTTTAAACCGGCCAAATCTATTTCGGAATTTAGTTCCTCTTGTTCTGCGATTTCTACTAATTTTTCGAACGTCGGAGAATTTTCTAATGCCGAGATTCTACTTAACACTGTTCGACGGATGTTTCTATGCATCCCGTTTTTAAACTGGTTGACTAATTCTGAGTTTAAAAGTTTTACTTGGAATACTCTTTCCGCTGCCTCCGTGCTATATTGAATTATCCCGTCGGATGCTACTTTTAATCGGGTGGCGTAGTCGCTTACATTCTCGTTTGTATTTTGCAAACATTGGGCGAATTTTGCTTTAGCTTGACCCGTAATTATTTTTTTTGCGAATTTATTTATGAAAATTGTTTTTAACCTATCGTACGTATGGGTAACTTGTAGCTCTGGTTCTGTATCTATAAATCTACTAGCAAATCCCGTTAATTTTACTTTAGCTATTGCAATTTTCTGTTCTTCCAACCAATTACATGCTACTGCGTATTGTTCGATTTTTTTAAAAAATTCGCGAATATTCTCGTTTTGTAGTCCCGAAAAGCAAGGGATAGAGTCTATTGACGTTATAATTATTGGTGGTGCCATTGTGGCTCGTTCAGTTTCTGATTGTGCCACTATGTTATTGTTATTCATTTAAGTGAAAAGTACCGATAGGTGCATGTTGCACGTGGTTAATCGTAATTCCGAACATAAACACGGCACGCTAGTAATTTTTTTATAGTTTTACTATCCTCGGACTATGGCTCTAATCGATTCAAGCTTTTACACATATGCTACTTCAATTATTAATTTACTATTAAATAACTACACCGGAAGAAATCTCTTTAATAAATTCCACCGCCGGCTACCATTGTAAAACTCTTCCCCCGGGAGGGAGTGTTCTTTCTGCTTAAATTTCTGCCAACACCACGTGAGATTCACGTGGACAAAGCGCGGGGTTCTTGTCCTGAGGGTTCGGTTAAGTTCGGTAATTTGAAATCAAGGTTCACGCGTATTTTGATTGTTATATTCGAATGGTAAACGCACATATAGGGAATACAAAAATTGCAATTATAGAGAATATAAAATAAATGAATATAGTAACTATAAAATAAATGAATATAGTGAATATAAAATAAATGAATATTGTAAACATAGAGTACTTACTCGCTAATCAACTTCTGACTGCCCACCCTAAGCTGTCTAGTCTCGCGCCTACGAGGACCAGGGAACTACTGCCCAGCAAATCTCTTAAAAACCGCCCTCGACCCAAAAATCACTGCTTTCTCTCTAGCGCGAAGGGGCGACAACTTAGGGAGGGTATGTCAGAAGTTGGATACTTATCCTAATAAACTTAACTAAATTGTATGCATAGGGCGGTAAGTGTTACAGCTGTGGAAAGGAAGAACACACTTCAACATTTTTCCGCGCAAAATTCCCGAGCCGCAGGTACCCCGAAGCACAAGGGCGGAAACCCGAAAAAGTTCTTAAGTGTGGGCAACCAGCCATACTGGTCACTAATGCGGGTAAGCAGCAGAATTTTAAATAATTTCTGGACGCTATTTTGGATGGTCATTGCATGAAAGCATATTTGGACTTGGGATCAAGCTGCACGACTATTAGAGAAAGCGACGCAATTAAATTAAAATTAAAATTTAATAAATGCAACTAAGTAATTCGAGGCTACGGCAACGGAGTTGTTACAAAAGTAGGCGAAACGGAAAAGCTAAATTAATAGTAGATGTATAGCAGCGTGGCCAGGGGCTCGATTCTTGAAACCGTGCGCATATTTTCGCATGCGAGAAAGTACGCACGGTGACATATGCATGCGAACAATAAATGCACGAAAATTATATTCTTGAACAGTGTGCGCATCTACGAGCTCCGTTTCGCATACGATTCATTAACCACAATAAACGTAGCTGGCACGTGATACTTCTAGCCAATAAAATCAACGTATTTTGAAAATTCTTTATGTCTCATGTTGTTGACGTATTTGAAGGTTTTTATTATTGCAGTGTTGTTTCGGTACATATCTATTTCGTAAGATTAATATCTTTTTAAATGTTAAACTAATCGTAAAAACATTTTGCTTAATTTATTATCTTTTAGCATATCTGTACAACAATAGGAAAAAGCGCAGGAAATTGTACATCTGAACAAAAACATTATTAATCGAATGTATACAACAATAAAAAAAAATTGAAAGTCGTTAATTAAACTTCTTTCCAATTCCTTTGATAGCCAAAATAATTTTATGAATTGCTTCTCCGATAAAGCAAATGCATTTTGCCTCTGAAAATTTTTCCCTTCCTCGTACATTGCATTTTCTGCTTCATCCATGGCATTTATTACATCGAGGTGGATCAATTCATCCAAATTTTCCATATTCACAAACTAGAATAATTGAAACTACGGGATAAACTTAAATATGTATTGCAAAGATTATAACCAAAGACATTCGTTTAGTAATGCCACACTAAACCGATCTGTTGCGCACGGTAATATCCATGCGATGTAAACGCATGCGAACGCTCGAAGCTCGGTCAAGAATACCTTTCCTTGCGCGTATGCGCTTCTTACCGAGTTACGCATGCGAAACGAAGCGCACGGTTTCAAGAATCCGGCCCCAGTAGCGTAACATTTAATTTAGGTAGCGTGTATTTGAGGCACAAGTCTAGGATTGACACGTGGTGGATTAGTAAATACAGAATCAGTTCTTGCGAGATATGAAATATATATATATATATATATATATATATATATATATATATATTGAAAAATGAAACGAATAACGTACAATGAAAGAAATGGTTTTTAACATAAATTGGCTAAGAAAATTGATTAACACAAAAAAAGATAACATGAAATGAAATATATAATAAATTGCCGTTCTGATCACATGTAAACTTTAGGCTTCTATTTACATGGTTTTAAACACTGTCTCTATTAAATTAACTTTAGTACAGCTATACAACATATAGCAACTAGCGTGTACCAACCAAAAAGTCAACGCCGAATTCATAGCCTTTTTGGTGTTACGCTTGTATTTATAACAAATAAGGGAGGTTCCCCCTCTTTAAAACATCTAAATACAAATTGCAATTTTGTTGCATTGGTCAGTTGCTAGACATTACGCCGAGTCCCTAAACCCACCCAAAAACTCAAGAAATTCTAAAAACATAGTTAAACAACTAACTTTCTCTTATCAGGTAAGGGACTCTTTGTACGTTGTCGCAACAATGACCAATGCAACGTCCGTTTGAAAAACATTCGGTCGGATAGTAATTCTGAAAACTCAGAACTACTACCCGGCTTAAAACGTTATATAAACCTAAAATTAAAACGCGATATCGTGTAAGAACAATTGCTGGTCAGTCTGACTGCTACAACCCCTCCCACCTTCGATACAACTCACAATCCCAATGTGGATTGTGACGTTTCTACCCTAACTTTCTTCCTTTGCATGTTGTTGGTACTTCCGTCTTCCACGTTAAGTTGCTGATGAACGTATTGTCACCTATCAAATAGTGTAACCCACTTCCATCTGCTAAACGATCCACCACTCAGTTGCCGTTGAATCCGACGATCTGGCTCGCCTCTGCCTTGCGATACACGCAAAAATCCGACGATCTGGCTCGCCTCTGCCTTGCGATACACGCAAAAATCCCGACGATCTGGCTCGCCTCTGCCGTGCATTTATGCAGCCTGCACAAAACTGTGACAACACGGTCACACGAATCGAGATCCTTGATCGATTCCTACATTAGGAAAGGTCCGTTTTTCCTCTGCTTGCTTACGCTGAAGCTTAAAATCCAAGGTGGTAGAAGTGCCTTTGAAAGATGTATTCTTGACTCGAGTGTTCCATGGGATCTTCTGCAGTCGAAGCTAAAACAACAATTGGACTTGGCAATATCGACGTCTTAACACAGTTAACTGTTCTGAAGGAACTCCACAAAGATAAAATTTGAACATTTTTGTTTTTGCTTTTACACAGGTCTCGCTTTTTCCTATACATACTAATTTCTAGTTTGTTTATTTTCTAACTAACTTCCTATCTATTTTATATTACTAATCACCGCGGGTTTAGGTTATTTTCCTTATTGACTAAATCAAAAACGTGATTCTAACAACCTAAAACTTCGGTAGGCTACCAGTTGGATAGGAGCGCCAAATTCCTAAGTCTTTCATCCTATCGACCCTGGCATCCAAATTACAGTAATAATTCTATATATATTGCATCTGACGGTGATGCTTAAACAGTCTCTAACTTAGACCGTGATTTTACTTTGGGCGGATTCTCATTTATTAGTAAAATTGGAAGCTCGATATTTTCTTCTGTGCCTTGTGGCACATAACGTATCGCAGGAGAATTTTTGCGTTTAGACATGCCTTTATAGATTGCTACTCCTACAACTATTATTACGGCAATAAAAATGAAAGATCCGAAATTATAATGTTTTATCGTATTTCTAAACTTTTGTTGTCTTAATTCCTGTATATGCTGATGCCATGAGTCTATGGGGATTCCCTCTTTCAATGATTTCACGTCGATCGTTTTTAAGATCTCCTCAACTTCCTCTTTCGTAGTATTGCCATTTTTTAAATTAATCGTTTCGTGGATACCCTCGCTAATCGGTGGTATAACTATGTTCCTACTCTGTGATGTAATTGTTGTCGTTGTTGTTGTGTACGGCATTAGCAAATAATTCGGGCCGTAAACAATACACGAGGCCGGTATGTTTATGATACCCGTTCCCGATATCGTTCTTGAAGTTACATTGAATTTATTTTTATTTAATTTATCTGGACAGTTATGAGTTAATAGGTCTTTATGAACGCTGTATATCCACGAGTTTCTATTCCGCGCTCGATATAAAACTGATTTGTTTCCCTGAATAACAATATATTTACAAAGTAAAGAGGCTTGCTCCGTATCTCCGGTATAGAGCGCAGAAAGACACGAAACGTCCGTAATCTTTCGTACCGGTTTCGAAGGAGGACATACTCTTACAATACCATCACGACACTTTATCAAATCATCCGTATTCAATTCTAAATAATATTGTTCGTCACCAGAAATAGCAAAATAAGAAAATTCAGACATAACAAATAATTTCGTCTTTGCGGTTTCCATTTCATATGGTAATGGAAGTGCCCTATGCAAATTAAAATAGCGACTCGGAGCTTTGAGTGGTATTTCAACAAAAACTCTTAGTACATTTCCAAAATACGCAGCTCGCACTACAGCGACATCGTAGTGAAGGTATATATCTGTGTCGAAAGAATTCGTCATCAGAGATAATCCAGCTGGAAGGTTATTTTGTATTGCTTTAAGAGCCTTTAGTAGTAGCGTTGGATTGATAAATACTGGGCTAAGTTTTTTTAACGCAGTTGTTTCTAATGCATTTGCCAGTTCAGACACACTTTCTTTTATGTCATTTAAAATGTACTTGACAGTACGGAAGGCTGAATTTAAATTGATTGAGTTTAACAATTTTGTTTCTAACGTGTGCTCAGTTTTAACTAATGCTTCTTCGAGCAGATATGCAATTTTTGTATTTAACTTCTGAACAACCGTTTTCATTTTCTCTACTTTATCATTGATAATTTTGTTATTGTCGTTCAAATTCTTTACAATCGTAACTTGTTCGTTTACAAAATTAATAATACCATCAGAAGTGGCAGATAAATTTCCGATTTTATCATTTATCGAATCTAAATCTGTTGGATATTAGCACTTCGCACCCTTCATTTAGTATAAATTAAACGCCAACTATGGCAACATATGACTAACTTTTGTTTTTCACATTTATTGATTTTTAATTATTTGATTGTCACTAAGACAAAACAAGCAGTTGTATCATCATTATAAAAACAGACCGAAAATATAATTAATTTGTGTTCATATTGGTTTTTCTTTTCAACCGCGTTGTATCCACATTAAATAATCCTGACAGGTTATGGGCCCAGAAGCGTTAGTGAGAAAAAAGTAAAAACCAATTCTTTAAAAACATTTGGAGGTTAATAGCTCAATTTGCGTAATTGGACACGGAAGCACTTAAGTGCCAGTGAGATTGCGAAAAGTATTCGTCACTTAAAATTTTTCGGTAAAATATTCGGTCTCTCATAAACATGGCTCACGGCAATTTTCGCATCGAGCCACTCTCCAAGCACAACTACGAGACTTGGAAAGTACAAATCGAAGCCGTGCTGGTGAAAAACGACACCTGGATCTACGTCAGCGGGGAACATCCAAAACCCGAAATCGACCAGAAAGCGGACGCGGCAGTACTAGCAGCGGTTCGCGGGGCAGAAACAAATTGGATCATACAAGACAGGAAGGCGAAGTCGGATCTCATCCTAGCCATCAACCCATCGGAACTCAATCAGGTACGAGGCTGCGCGACTTCCCGAGAGATCTGGATCAAGTTGGAAGCAGCTTACGCTTCGAAAGGCCCGGCCAGGAAGGCGACACTACTAAAACGGTTGACGCAGAGCAAAATGACAGATGGCGAAGACTTTAGGGAGTATCTTTCAGCTTTCTTCGACACTGTCGACCAACTGAAAAACATGGACATTTCAATAAACGATGAATTGCTGATCGTGATGCTTTTAACCAGTCTTCCAGATTCCTTCGAAAATTTCAGGTGTGCAGTCGAGGCCAGGGACAACTTTCCAGACATCGACACCTTGAGAGTGAAACTTATCGAGGAATATGACGCAAGGATCCGGAAAACGAACGAAGCACCATCCGGTGCATTGTTCGCCAAATCAAACGCCGGTAACAAGATCCACGCGAGAGGTTTCAGAGGCAACTTTAAAAATTACTCCAAGGACGCTTCGAACAAATCTCACGATCACAAAATAGACAAATCTTCGAACCAAGTCCCATACAATTGCAACTTCTGCGGAAAGCGCGGTCATAAAGCCGTAGACTGTTTCGCGAGAAAACGCAAGCAACAAGATAAGGGGAACGCGAACACGGCATCATACTTCACTACCTTTCAAACCGGTGGCGCACTGAGCGACAGATGGTGTTTAGACAGCGGATGCACCACGCATCTCTGCAAGGACAGCGAATTGTTTGTTAATCAACAACCGACGAATTTCGGACTAAACTTGGCTACGAATCTAACCTCGGATGTCACTGCTAAAGGAGAAGTCAAGCTGTCAACGTGGAACGGAAAGGAGAACATGTCGGTGGAGCTTCGCAACGCACTTCATGTACCAGATTTGCGCACCAATCTTATCTCCGTTTCTAAAATCGTCGACACAGGCGATCAAGTCCTCTTCACGAAGAATCAAGCTGTCATCACTAATGGTCGAGGTGGAGTCAAGATCGTTGCGGATCGAGACGGTGATCTATTCTACCTTCGGAGGCAGGAACAACACGACTCGAAACTTGTGAGCCGCGGATCAGAAAACGTCAACGAATGGCACCAGAAGCTGGGACATTTGAACTACCACGACATCTCCCTCATGGTCAAGAAGAATTTGATACCACGCTTGGACTCGCAATTGGGAGTATGCGAAACGTGTGTCGCAGGTAAGCTAACCCGTGCCCCATTTCAGAACCGAATCGAACGCGCAAGTGGACTGCTGGACATTGTGCACAGCGACGTATGTGGCCCCATGAGGACAGAATCACAAGGCGGGGCGCGATACTTCGTCACTTTCATTGACGACTACAGTCGCTGGTGTGTGATTTTCTTCATTCGGAACAAGAGCGAGATCACGTCAAAGTTTCAGGAGTACAAAAGCTTCGTCGAAACGCAGACTGGACGGAAGGTAAAGGCTTTACAGAGCGATAACGGCACTGAGTATTGCAACAGCAAAATGGACGACACTCTGAAGAGTTTCGGCATCCAGCGTCGACTCACCACCGTCTACACTCCTCAACAGAACGGAGTGGCTGAAAGGAAAAATCGGACCTTGGTGGAGGCTGCCAGGTGCATGTTATTTGAGTCCCGACTTTCCCCCTCTTTCTGGGCTGAAGCCATCGCCACAGCCAATCACATACGCAATCGGTGTGTGACAAAGAGTTTGGGCGGAGAAATACCCTACAAGCTATGGACCAACAAAACACCACAGCTGAACTACCTTCAAACTTTTGGCCGCAAGGCCTACGTGCTTGACAAATCCGGAAGCAAGGGCAAGTTTGAGACGAAGGCGTTGGAGGGAATCTTCGTCGGATATCCAACCTCGTCAAAAGGCTACAGGATCTGGGTTTCTCGCGAGAGAAAAATCCATACTTCAAGAGACGTCAAATTCTTGAATGAGACACGACATGACAAAAACTACGAAGACATCGTCTCTACAGATACGAGGAATGGACGTGATACCTTCGAAGACCTCTACTCAACCGGAAACGTCATAATTGGACAAAATCAACGCAAGACTATCGAGAACGAGGATCCCAAATCGATAAACATCGAACCCGAGGAGGACACATCACAAGTCGATAGACAAAAGAGATTGACGGCTGAAATTCCAACGAGTGAAGACAGCGTGTCAAATACGACTGGTCTCAAACACGCACCAGGCAGGCCCTCGAAACTCAGAACCGGACAACCAGGTCGCCCAAAGAAAATATACAAGACTGTCGAAATCAGTACCTCGGTCATCGCCGACTCGATTGAACCCGAAATCTCCCAAGACGCAGAATTCGCCGCTATTGCTTCAGAAATACCTTTCTCGAAGGCCATCTCAGGGAGTGATAGGCTAGAGTGGGAAGACGCTATCTACGTTGAAATCCGAAATCTCATCACAAACAACACGTGGGAAATCGTAGATCGACCAGATGATGCGAGAGTAATCGGCTGCCGAATGATTCTCAGAAACAAGTGGACAGCGGACGGATCATTGGACAAACGAAAGGCCAGGCTAGTTGCTCGAGGTTTCCTACAGAAACCTGGCGTGGATTTTCACGACACGTTTGCTCCTGTAGCCCGACTTAACTCATTAAGATTACTAATGGCTCTCGCCGCAAAACAAGACATGCACATCTCTCAGCTCGACATTACCGCTGCATATCTCAACGGAAAAATCGACGAGAATATCTATATGGACACCCCTACGCTCCTGGAAGACATGCTACAACGAATGACTAAAGATCGCGACAAAGATCTTCAAAAAAAGGCTCTCGGCATGCTTCAGGACCTTCGAAATGGTGGGGAAAAAGTCTGCAAACTCAAAAAGGCTCTCTACGGACTACGACAAGCCGGTCGACAATGGAACATCGAAATCGACAAGGTATTGAAGGGCATCGGTTTAAACGCGACCAGTTCGGACACATGCATTTATGTGGACCCTGACCAGAAGACTTTCGTGCTACTGTATGTAGACGACATCCTAATCTTCTCGAACAATCACACCAGGGAAGATCACATAAAAAGGACCTTATCGAAACACTTCGATGTACGGGATCTCGGAGAGGCAAACTACTGCCTGGGAATTCAAATCAACCGCAGAAACGGTGAGATCTTCTTATCACAGAGCGGGTACGTTCAAGACATCCTCACGAGATTCAACATGCAGGACAGCAACCCTGTTGCAACACCAATGGTCCCGAATTCAAAACTAGTAAGGGGTGACCCAAACCAAAAGCCTGATTTTCCTTACCGGGAAATCATAGGTGCCTTGATGTACCTGGCAACAGCAACGCGTCCGGATATTGCTCATTCGGTAAGTTCTTTGAGTCAGTTCAATGATTGTTTTAATCAGGAGCACTGGATTGCTGCTAAACGCGTGCTGAGGTATCTGAAGGCCACCGCTAATTATGCATTGAGATTCACCGGAGATAACAGCATCTTGACTTGTTTCGTCGATGCCGACTGGGGGAACTGCCCGGTGGACCGCCGGTCATACACCGGATCCACTTTCCTCCTGGGGGGTGCTGCAATATCTTGGGAATCCCGGAAACAGCGGACAGTTGCTTTATCGTCGACTGAAGCTGAATACATGGCAATCAGCGACGCTGGAAGGGAGGCCATATTTCTGTCGAACTTCCTGGCAGAGCTAGGAATCAAGGATATGGGCAAGGTCACCATTTCAAACGACAACCAAAGTGCTGGGAAGCTAGCTGAAAACCCAGTGCATCACTCAAGATCCAAGCACATCGACATTAAATACCATTTCATTCGAGACGTGCTGAGGAACTACCCCATTACACTCGCGTATTTGCCCTCGGAGGACATGGTGGCAGACATTTTCACAAAGGCCTTACCGAGGGGCGATCACGAGAGATGCCTAACTGGATTGGGACTAAAACCTACTCCGGGCGCAAATTGAGGGGGCGTGTTGGATATTAGCACTTCGCACCCTTCATTTAGTATAAATTAAACGCCAACTATGGCAACATATGACTAACTTTTGTTTTTCACATTTATTGATTTTTAATTATTTGATTGTCACTAAGACAAAACAAGCAGTTGTATCATCATTATAAAAACAGACCGAAAATATAATTAATTTGTGTTCATATTGGTTTTTCTTTTCAACCGCGTTGTATCCACATTAAATAATCCTGACAAAATCACTACTATCAAGTGTTCCGAACATGAAATTTAAGACACGTCCACCCAAATTTATCAATCCACGCTTCGTACGTGAGTTCCCATATGGTGCAATGGTTTTAATTATGTTATGCAATTTCAATTTTAAGTTCGCGACATCGTTCATTATAATATTTGTCTCTTTACTCACAATTTCATGGAGACTGTAGATCAGTGTAGGCTCGAGGTCTTCAGTATCGATTCTTTTGATGTTGTTTAGTAGATCACTGAAATTGTCCAAGGCTCGCCGATATTCTTCCAAGTCGATGTCAGTCGTCAGAATCCATTTGTCCCCCGTAAGTAAAATTTCCTCTTCCATCACGAAAACAATCCCTTTATCCAGAACGTCATTGCTTGGATCGACCGCTCCCCCATAGGTAAACAACGCTAACACAATGATATAGCCAATCCTTAAAAAATATAATTGTCAATAATTTTACTTACTAAATTGCCTACAATTAATCCTAAATAATTAATTTCTATGCGCTTAATATCTTAAATTCTACTGTCAGATGTCCACGGTGATTCAGGCGGTGGTCCAGAACTACGGGTGTGATACCTGAGTGTCGCCGTTTCACTTATTTCATTGTTCGGATCCGGCGTAGTCGTATCGGCCATATTTTGTTCGTTTCTGTCACTACCACTATCTTCTGATTCACCGAGGTTGTTTGTTTCACTTGTGTCTATTTCACTTCCAGTGTCTGTATATTGTTCTTCTTCGTGCTCATCATCCGAACCTCTTTCTTCCTCTGAATCCGGTTCGTCGTCTGAATCAATATCACACTGGGATTCCGTATCACTCAGTATGATCGCTGGTTCGTCTGGGTTTTCATCTGTTAGATTTGGTGGAGTTTGCGGCAAATCGATCAAATCGAATAACCTTGTCGACATCTGAATCGGTTTCACTATTGGTGTATCTGCTCTCTGGGGTGGCTCTGTGATTTCTCACAGGCAGGATTTCAATCGGTTCGCGTGCACCAGCTGTTCCTTTCCTGTCTGTTGGTCTCTTATCACAAAATTGACTGGCCCTGTTTGCTTGATTATGCGATAGGGACCAATCCACGGTTTACCCAGTTTACGTGACAAACCTGGTTTGGTTGTCGAATCAAACAAATACACAAAATCTCCTACCTTCAAATCCACTGGCGACGATTTTTTGTTGTACTGCTTTTCATTCATCTCAGCAGACTTCCGCAGCTTGTCTTGGACTTGGAGATATGAATCATGTAACCTGGACATCATCTCCGAAGGATAATGCTCATCCACATTATATTTGACTCGCTGTGGTGCAAGGACGTCATCGAATGGCATTTCAAAGTCTCGGCCGTGCAGCAAGAAAAATGGCGTTTCTCCGGTTGCATTGTGGGTCGAGCTTCTTAGAGCCATGAGAACGTATGGCAACCATACATCCCAGTTTCGTAGGTCTTTCTGAATGTAGTGTGAAAGGCAATCCTTTAATGTCCGGTGGAACCTCTCGAGCCGACCATTGCACATTGGGTGATACGCTGACGTTTGTAACTTTCGAATCTGCAACAGTTTACATACCTCGCTACACATCGCGGACACAAAGTTGCTCCCTTTGTCCGTCAGCAGTTGTTTTGGCACTTTGTGTCGTGAGATGATCTCTGTAACGAACGCTTTCGCCACAGTATCCACTTTTTGGTCCGGCAATGCGATGGCTTCTGGGTAGCGAGTGAATTCATCTTGAAACGTTAGTATGTACTTGTTACCTCGATTCGAAGTTACCAACGGTCCAACGATATCCATAGAAGTGCGTTCGAATGGACCCAGTACTTCCTGGAATCGTTGCAATGGTGCGGGCCGGAGGTGCGGTGATGTTTTCCGTTGGTTACATGACACACACTCCTTCACGTAGTTTCGGATATGCACTGACATTCCATTCCAGTAAAAATCACGTTTCACTCTTGCTAAGGTTTTGTCATATCCCTGGTGCCCTGCTTGTGGCAAATTGTGGCATAGCTGGATGATTTTACGCTACATTGATTTTGGTGTCACTAACTTATCGGTTCGCTCACCAGGTACCCGGAGCTTATAAAGGATACCATCGCCATCAAAAAAGAATTCGTCTGTTTGTCTCGACTCCAATTTCGCAACGAATTTGATGATGTCCTGATCCTTTAGTTGTTCGCTAAGAATGTGGTGACGGTCCCAAATTGGCTCCATTCCGTCCGCAACTAGCCCAATCATGATTCGTGACAGAGCGTCCGCGTTGGTGTGCACGTGACCTGGAAGATGAATGACGACGAAATCGTACTCCGCTAATGTGAACGCCCAGCGGGATAAACGAGAACTAGGATCCTTGATATTCATCAGCCATTTTAATGGACGATGGTCCGTTATCACAGTGAACTTTCTTCCGTAAACGTAACAACGGAAGAATTTCACAGCCCACACAATTCCGAGGCATTCACGTTCCGTCGGGCTATAATTTCGTTCTGCGCTATTCAAGGTCCTGCTAGCGTACGCGATTGGATGTTCGAACTCACCAATTTTCTGGCTCAAAACCGCACCCAACGCTATTTGCGACGCATCTGTGGCCACGATAAATGGTAAAGAGAAATCAGGATAACGCAGCACCGGACTCTGTTGAAGTGCTTCTTGCAGTTTCCCAAATGCTTCTTCCTGTTCTCCACACCATTTGAATGGTTTGTCCTTTTTCGTCAGCAGTGTAAGTGGCTTGGCTATATCCGAAAATTTTGGAATAAAACGCCTGTATAATCCGATAAGCCCCAGAAACGCGCGCACGCTTTTTAAGTCGATTGGAACAGGATACTGCTGTATTGCACTTATTTTGGCTGGATCTGGCTTCACGCCTTCTCCCGAAATTACATGACCCAGATAAGATGTTTCTCGTAAGGCGAAATGACATTTGCTGGGTTTGAGCTTTAAGTTGTACTTTCGCATGCGATTGAAAACATCTCTCACTCGGTGTAAATGTTCAGACATATTATTCCGACTAAAAACTATTATGTCATCTAGATAAACAAAACATCTCTCACCTGTGAGTCCACTCAATGCCGCATACATGAGTCTCTGCCATGTACTCGGTGCATTCGCCAGGCCAAAAGGCATCCTGTTCCACTCGTAGTGTCCCCATGGCGTACTGAATCCAGTCTTTTCGCGATCTTCCTCGGCTACAGCTACCTGGTGGTAACCGCTAGCAAGATCCATCGTCGTAAACAGAGTGGCTTATCCTAGCTGCTCCAGAGTCTCCGTTTGGTTCGGCAGCGGGAAGAAATCCTTCTTCGTTACCTTGTTGAGCTCTCGGAAGTCTATGCATAGCCTTACTTTCGTGCTTCCATCGAAAAGTGTTCTGTTTACCAACACCACAGGTGCTGACCATGGTGATTCGGATTCGGAAATCATCCCCTCTTTCAACAATTCCGCTATTTGTTGGTTCAGTACGTCCTTCTGAGCATGAGGTACACGATCTGGTGCTTTTGCGATTGGGTGTACATCTTCGGTGATGATCCGATGTTTCACTTTCGATGTGCATCCCAACGGGGTTCCACTTGTCATGAAAATATCTTTATATTCATGAACCAGGGCCGTCACGTGGCTAATTTCAACAGTGGTTAAGTGATTTAAATCGAATAAACTATCTAGTTCGCATTCATTTATGCTAGCTATAATTTCTTGAGACGAGCTATTAAAATTATACTCACCTGTAACAATCGGTTCTTCAACCCCGATAATCGTTTTGCGCGGTACCGTCAGTACGGACTGGCTCACGTTCATCAGTTTGATTGCTACAGTAGGTCCATCAGCTGGTGACACGACTCGGGCAGCAACTACTCCATGGATATTGATTTCCACAGGTTCAATCAGCACAGCACCATTATGTATCTGCGAGGCCTTCCGCATACCTAAACAAATAACTTCACTCCGCGGCGCTATCTCCAACTTTTCACTAAGACGCACTACATTCGCAGATGTAGGCTCCGAAGTTGTCCCCACGACGTTATTGTTTCTTGCCATTAATACTTGCGCTGTTCCTGGTGATTTAACTTGTTTCTCGACCACTGCCTGAACCGCTGAAATATCAACTTCCGTCTCGCCATTCGTTAGTTTATTTAATTCATAGTCGATATTGGTTTTGAATTTCTTTAAAAAATCTATCCTTATTAGTCCATCGGTATGCAAACCGAGACTATCATCGCAAACAATGAACTCATGAGTTTTTACTTCTCTTTCAATACCAATATCGAGTTTACTCAATCCAACCACGGGTAATCGCTGACCTGATATTCCTACTATTAATCTATTTGTTGGTAATATATCAATTGTTTCTCCCCTAATTCTGCTACTCTTAACCAAGCTAACGCTAGCACCAGTGTCTAATAAAAAGGAACAATATTTATTTCCGATTAAAATATTTACAACATTACCGTGTTCCTTACTAGGGATCGCTGGCACTACGTCAGTCATAAAATAAGGTTCCCTTAAGCCGTTTCGGTCGGGGTGCTCACCGGCGGCTGATTGTAGTTTAAATTATGATTTCCTAATTTAACGTAACACGCAGAAATACTGTGGCCCTTTTTGTTGCAACGCGTACAAGTCGGTATTGTTTTATTTACATCCTGCCCGGTTTCCGAAACAAGTGGCGGTATTTGCATTTTACAATTTCTGCGGGTTTATTGTATCTATTTTGAGGTCTGTTCCAATGTTGCGGTGGAGCACTATGACTATTAGGGCGATTATCATTACCGTTAATATTATTATTGTTACCGCGCGTATAATTGTCTCGTTCTTTATTAATGTCACTTCTCTCAAAATGACTGTTCTGACTATTTTGACTTTTAGTTAGGTGCTCTACTACTTGATATATAATATCCTGCGTATCACGTACGTGGTCAAAACTCCCTAATTGTCGTTCTACTCGCTCTGTTTTCTTTGCCATTTCTACAGCTTCGTTAAAAGTTTTGAGGTCACTGAGTAATACTGGTCGACGCAAAACAGGTAATAATCCTTCTACAAACTGATCTAATAACCGTTGATCTAGAATAATAGAATAATTTATTCCCTATTATTCTCAATCTATTAACATATGATTCGATAGTTTCGTCCATTCTTTGCACGCATCTTTGAAAATTTCGCGATATTACACCCGGTGACTCTTTTGGCGCGAAACGATTTAATAAAGCTACTTTAAATTCGGACCACGTGGTTGCTGTACTAATGTTCGGACAATTTGAAACATATACGCGCGTCCCTGGCCATGCAAATTTTCGTCATTGCAATTGTAGTGGCTGGAGTCCAGTTACCGATACCGCTAATGAGTTCGATTAGCTCAATAAATTGTTTTACTGAAACATCAGTCGAGCTTCCAGAAAACACGGGGATTCTACTAACTAAACCCATAACGGAGGTTGCGGCTTTCATGGTTTGAATAGCTTCAGCAGTTGCGCTTATTTGTTCCAGATTCATTTTGTTTTAAAATATATTTCAGTACGCGTATTCAAAATCTATTTGCTTGCACTAAAACGCAAAAACGTGGTAACTCAATTTGTAAGACCAAAATTGAATACCAATACTAAAACTGTAACACGTGTTTCTAGTTGGTTTATACGAACGATCCCAGTTATATAGCAGCATGGCCAGTAGCGTAACATTTAATTTAGGTAGCGTGTATTTGAGGCACAAGTCTAGGATTGACACGTGGTGGATCAGTAAATACAGAATCAGTTCTTGCGAGATATGAAATATATATATATATATTGAAAAATGAAACGAATAACGTACAATGAATGAAATGGTTTTTAACATAAATTGGCTAAGAAAATTGATTAACACAAAAAAGATAACATGAAATGAAATATATAATAAATGGCCGTTCTGTTCACATGTAAACCTTAGGCTTCTACTTACATGGTTTTAAATACTGTCTCTATTAAATTAACTTTAGTACAGCTATACAACATATAGCAACTAGCGTGTACCAACCAAAAAGTCAACGCCGAATCCAGAGCCTTTTTGGTGTTACGCTTGTATTTATAACAAATAAGGGAGGTTCCCCCTCTTTAAAACATCTAAATACAAATTGCAATTTTGTTGCATTGGTAAGTTGCTAGACATTACGCCGAGTCCCTAAACCCACCCAAAAACTCAAGAAATTCTAAAAACATAGTTAAACAACTAACTTTCTCTTATCAGGTAAGGGACTCTTTGTACGTTGTCGCAACAATGACCAATGCAACGTCCGTTTGAAAAACATTCGGTCGAATAGTAATTCTGAAAACTCAGAACTACTACCCGGCTTAAAACATTATATAAACCTAAAATTAAAATGCGATATCGTGTAAGAACAATTGCTGGTCAGCCCGACTGCTACATTGCCAATGTGACTTGTATATGTTGTTTGTGTTTATATTGACTATAAATATTACGAGAGTGCAATTGTTGTGGTTATGTATTGAGAGTTGTCGTGGGATTATCCTGACCTTTCGGTGGCCGGGAAGTGACCAACTCTGGCTAGCTGCGTCAACGCACCGGTTTATATACCCGTGGCCGTGCCTGCTGAGCTGGAGTGGGGGACGCGCATTATTTTGCGCATTAAAATGCGACTATCAATTGTTTTGACAGCCGCCAATGTTTGTCTAGTGAATAAATTCACTACATATGTATATATATATATATATATATATATATATATATATATATATATATATATATATATATATATATATATATAAATATATATATACACATATATATATATATATATATATATATATATATATATATATATATATATATATATATATATATATATATATATATATATATATATATATATATATATATATATATATATATATATATATATATATATATATATATATATATATATATATATACATATTTATATATATATATATATATATATATATATATATATATATATATATATATATATATATATATATATATATATATATATATATATATATATATATATATATATATATATATATATATATATATATATATATATATATATATATACATATATATATATATATATATATATATATATATATATATATATATATATATTTATATATATATATATATATATATATATATATATATATATATATATATATAATGTCACGAGCTGGGGGTTGGCTGTGACGTGATTCTATTAACTGAATTGAGGTACCAGCCAAGACTGTAACTCCTGCAGGGTTTATATCATATCAGGAGTCAAGCACGAGAGGATATGAAGGGAGTTTACTAAGTCATAACACAATTATACATTTATACGTTTTAGTTTGGTGTTTATTGAAATAAAGTTACCTACTGCATTGCGTTTAAGGTACACATGTTACACTGATTCTAGCGTTAGGTTTCGATATAAAGTTTATCGTAGCGACTATCGTAATCTGGCAGTGACTATGAAAGACTCTGTGAGACTGTCCAGCTTGTCTCTTCCCGGTCCTATATATAAGATTGGATTATCCCGGGTGTGGGTTTTGTGGTATGCGGAGGTAACCTTGGCCTTGCACTTATATAATCATGACGTTTTGGAATGTCGTTGTATGATAGTATTGGGAAATCGTTATTGTTGATAAGGTTTACGAAATGCTTGTCGAGCCCGATGGACCAGCTAGTTGTGACATCGTACACGTGGATGACCTAGGTGTGAACCTAGCGTGGATCCTACGGTGGACTTGGCTCTAGCGTGGCACGTGCGTGACAATATATATATATATATATATATATATATATATATATATATATATATATATATATACATATATATATATATATATATATATATATATATATATATATTATATATATATATATATATATATATATATATATATATATATATATCTATATATATATATATATATATATATATATATATATATATATATATATATATATATATATACGAGGGCGGGTCAATAAGTCCGTGACTTTTTGAAATCGGCAGGTTTTTTGACAAAAAATCAATTTATTTTACTAAATAGTCTCCTTTGAGCTCTATACAATTCGTCCAACGTTTCTCCAATATGTTTACCCCTTCCAAAAAATAAGTTTTGTTGAGGTCCTCTAAATAGGTGTTTGTTTGTGAGATGATTTCATCATTGGAGTCAAATCTCTTTCCGCCGAGCCATTTCTTTAAGTTTGGAAACAAGAAATAGTCTCTCGGGGTTAAATCCGGAGAAAAGGGTAGATGAGGGAGCAATTCATAGCCCAATTCATGATTTTTCGCCATGGAGACTATACATTTGTGCACCCTTGCATTGTCTTGCAGGAAAAGAATTTTTTTCTTGGCCAAATGCGGTAGTTTTTTCTTCAAATCGTCATTGAATCGGTCCAATAAGGTGGCATAATATTCGCCATTGATTGTTCTTCCCTTTTGAAGTGTGAATGTGGATGTGGATTATACCGCGTGCATCCAAAAAAACGGTCGCCATGACTTTATTGGCTGACAAACCCACCTTGGCCTTTTTCGGCGCCGATTCACCCGAAAAGAGCCACTGTTTTTACTGCTGTTTGGTCTCTGGTATGTTGTGGTGAATCCATGTTTCGTCCACGGTTACGAAACGGCACAAAAACTCATCCATATTGCGGTTGAACAACGCCAAACACTCCTTCGAAGTTCTCACACGATTGCGTTTGTGGTCGATTGTGAGCTAACGCGGCACCTCTTTTTTACCATTGAAATTGATGGTGTCCCTGTCGTATTTATCAAGCTTAGCCTTGGTTTGAGTGATGGTTTTTTCCCTAAAAAAATAATGCTTGATGAGCACACGAAATTCACTTCTTTCCATTTTCTCCTCAATTAACGCGGTCGTCTGCTTTCAATGACTGGCAAATACAAACTAAATGACGTGGCTTGTTCAAAATTTGACAGGAATCAACTGATAGATGCTTGTTCACAGTAGCAGTGTTGCCCTTCCTGCTAAGAGGCGGGATATTCAAAAAGTCACGGACTTATTGACCAGCCCTCGTATATATATGTATATATATATATATATATATATATATATATATATATATATATATATATATGTATATATATATATATAAATATATATATGTGCATATATATAAATATATATATATATATATATATATATATATATATATATATATATATATATGTATATATATAAATATATATATATATATATGTGTATATATATAAATATATAAATATATATATATATATATATATATATATATATATATATATATTTGTATTTGTGTGTGTGTGTGTTTAATGAAATTATAAGCGCGATTGCAAATTACGACTCCAGCAAAATATAACTTTTAAAAGTAGTAGGAAAGGCACAAACATTACCCGAAACGTACTAAAGTGTTGGCATGTTGTATTTTCATAATAATCATCAAAGTGATTTTTTTTATTAGGTTAGGGCTCACTTACGTTATAAGTGCATGATTATATTTGCTATATTTCAGATTACTTATCATATCATTAATATTCTACAAAAAGTTCCAAGTGAATATTATAGAAATGTCATACGTCACAAAGACGACCGAGATACTCACGACCACTACTACAGTTAACAGTACCTAAGCATTTTATTATATTCACTGATTTACGACATTTTGCCATAAGGTTTAGAATCCGTGATTTCCATATTAGGTGATTATCATACAGAACTCCAAGATGCTTTATCTCAGCTATACAAAACAAAGAAGAATCATGCATGCGTTGAGTTGGATTATTGCAAAGAACCGCAAAAAATTACTAGAGTAAACATGCATTTCCTGTTTGAATTTTTTCTTCAAAAGTGTTCACTTCAGGCATATGTAAATCTTAAGTTTCATAATTTTACCTTTAGCCGTATAGGCTGTAGAGCGCATACACACACAGACAAATAAACATACACACGCACACACGCAGACAGACGTCATTCCAAAAATAGTCGGAATCGATTCCGGGAAAGTCAAAACGTATATTTCCGTTAAAATCTCGAGATCGAAATTTTTCATGAATACAATACTTACTTATACTGCGTATAAGAAAGTTAATATACAAAATTGATTCCAATAATTTGAGATGTGACATTTAATATTTATTGTAAAATATATATTTAGTGAAAATGAGTTTAAAAATTTAGTAGAATTTTATAAATTAGTAATCTTACAAATATATTATAGCCATTGCGGATATTTCTTCTAGTAATTCTGCGACAAAAAATGTTATATCATGCAAAATCTATATATCATGTTTACATTTATGCAACTGATATATATTTCTGTGTGTTTTTATACAGAAATCTATAGACAATTTGTAAATACCTATATTTCGGAGACACTTTATGACGCAAGATTTTTATCAAATAACAAATTTTATATTTCTTTTTTATATCCTCGTAAGTAATATCTCTTATTAGTATGGATGAAAATTAAAAACAAATTTTATAGTGTTCAGTTATAGTGATACAAAAAACCGTTAATCCATTCTTACTCTAAGTAACTGCTTTCCAGTCTCAAGAAATATTTTTTATATATATATTTTTTTATTTCAGCCGATTATGATATACCGTTGCATTCCATTAATAAACGCGAAGAACCTAAATTTTATATAAATGACGACGAAAACACTATCGATTACTGGATAAGAGAAGCCCAGGCAACAATAAAAGAGCAACTTAATATACGCCCTATAGAAGGAAAAGCAAAAAATATCATAATATTTCTCGGCGATGGTATGTCAATACCTACATTAGCCGCAGCACGAGCTTATAGTGGCCAATTAAATGGAATTAGTGGAGAAGGATCAAAGCTTTCATTTGAAACATTTCCGTACACTGGATTGTCAAAGGTAATTGATTGTTGCTTGCAGCTGTTGTATTATACCAAATACAATAACATTATTTTAAAATAGTACGATTAAAAACATGCATTTTCATGAATTTATAAATTAAATTCTTGGGTTTTTAAAATAATGTTAAAAACATAAAAGATGAACATGATTTCGAAGATGAGATTAGAATATCTATATATCAAATTAATCAGAAACTTATTATTAAAGCTTTATTTATTGTCGGATAAATTTTTGTATCTGAGAGCATCTACATTTATATATTATTGAATTTTATTCAATTGTACAAAAAAATATAACTCTAAATTATGGAATATAAAATAAACCTACTGTTCAACCTGCACAAATTTAAATTTATAGTAAAAAAGTATTACATAAGCATAAATAACTATATTGTAAATATTGCATCAATACAGGCCAGATAAACGATTTTAATAGATATGTATATGGCAAATACTATCATATCAAAAATAATAAAATAACCAAGTGATTCATTAAATACTTAAATACCTACTATGAACAAAGTATGAATGCGAGATTGAGAGAAGGGTGTCTGTTGGATACATAATTTTAAGAATTTTTGCGAGAAATTTTAATATTTCTAAAGATGCTAGATTAAGCGTGTACGATGATATTCTTTTGCCATCGTTGACTGTGCTGAGTGTATGACTGCTGTGGAAACGATATTTCTTAGAAGCATTTCTGGTATATCACAAAAAATGTCGTACTTAAAATTGGTGCGAGTCATATATGACGGTATGGACATATTCAAAAAATGTCAAATGAAAGATTAACGAGAAATATTTATGTGGACGAGATGTGTTGAGAATGCGAAGCCGTCCTCAGAGTGACTGGATAAATATGATTGGGAATGAATTGCGTGATAGAAAAGTTGCGAGTAAGCGGAATTCAAGAGCGTGTATTTAATGAGTTTGAATGATCAAAAGTAGTGTGTAAAGATAGAACCAAATGGCGAAAGATTGTAAAGATGTGAAAGAAAGTAAAGGGTTCTCTGCTACCTCATTTGATGGGAATAGGCATGAGGTTATGTATGCTTGTATGGAACAAAATCAAGAGATAGTTGCAACGCTAGTTCTGGTGTCTGCATTAACATCTTTAATGTGTCGAAGATGTTATATTACTTAACCCTAGAATGGCACTTTGGTTGCGTGTAGTTTGTTTAAGATCAGTAAATTAATAAAAATAATAACAACGACAGTGATACAATATATACATATATTCGCACTCCTTATTAAATATGTTTACAGGTCTTTCTATATTAAATTTACAAATAGTATGGCGACGAGGATCAGCTGGATGGACACGACTTCGGTTAATGGGCTGTGGTCTAGGATATGGAACTTCTATGGGCGTCAGGTGGTACGAGATGGATACAGGAAATGGAGGATCTTTGTTGGGATGAGATGGTTCTGGTGATTGAGGTAGTGGTGATAATAGCTTCGGAAAGTTTTCTAGGAATTGCTTTTCACATTGGAATTCCTTCCGACACATTGCTCTTGTCTTCTTCGAAACTCTCATTTTGCTGTACAACATTTGTTCTATTTGTCAAAGACATGTTGATAAAAATGAAGTTTATGTTTTGTGGATGTCAGATGTAATAGATACAAAAGTGTGATGTGGGTTGCTGAATATAAAAATGAAAACTGCTTTTCTTATATTTCGCGGATGTTGTATATATATACAAGAGTGTGACGAGAGTTGCTGAACAAAACCAATAAAGTGAAAATGTTATTGATATGAAATATGAATAAAGTGTATTGCTGATAATTCTTTCTGTCCTTTCGGTTACAGAAGAGTATGTTTGTTGAGGTTATGTAGTGAGAGTTGTCGTGCGCTGCTCGTGACCTTGCGGTTATCGGGATCTGACAAACTCTGGCCAGCTTGCGACGGCGCACCGATTTATATACCCGTCGCCGTGCCCGCTGAGCTTGAGTGGGGGTATCTGCATAATTTTGCGCATTAAAATGCGACTGTCAATTGACTTGACAGCCGCCTATGTTTGTCTAATGAAAGATGCGCATAATCCTTTGCTGAACCTCTTCTAGTTCTTTTTTCCACTGTGAGGGTTTGTGTGTCGTTGTGTTGACCTCTCCAATGTAGTTACCGGATCTAGTTTTTGAATTAGTTTCCGTGATTATGTCAGCGGTCCTCGCTAGTTTCTCGAGAGTGTCCTCACTCTGAGTAGCTAGAATGGCCTGCGTCGTTGACGGTAGGCTACTCAACCAGATAGATCTGAGTAGTGTATCACAGACCGTGGTGCCAGCTAGGTTTTGTAAATACCTCAAAAATTGCGAAGGTTTCCGATCATTTAGATCTTCATGCTCTAGTAATTGACGGATTTTCTTCTCAGGGCTGACACCAAGACGATGTATCAATTCCTGTTTAATTTTTGCATATTTATTGATGAGTGGAGGTTTGACAATTATATCTCGCACTTCCGAAAAGATTTTAGCGTCCAAGTTAGCGACCACATGACTAAACATAGTGTCATCATTTGTGATTCCGCTAAGCGTAAAATTGTGTTCCAATTGCATAAACCAGATTTCTGGATCATGATTCCAAAATGGAGGTACCTGTACTCTCTCCACTCGGAATGTATCTCCTGCTCCGTTGGAATCTGTCATTTTGCTTTTATTATTTATTTTTACTGATCACGTTGGGGTCACCAATTTGGTTGCGTGTAGTTTGTTTAAGATCAATAAATTAATAAAAATAATAACAACTACAGTGATACAATATATACATATATTCGCACTCCTTATTAAATATGTTTACAGGTCTTTCT